>OY720442.1:110851961-111237267 GCA_963082915.1 Dolichopus griseipennis
CTAAGAAAAAATGACACATATCTCGTTGCAAATTTAGTGAAATAAATAAAATTTTAATATATTTTTAATTTGGTTCCTTTTTACTAAGCTTTAATAATTTAATAAATCTAGTATTGCTTAGCAAAAAAGTCATATGTCCAAATTAACTATGAACGCCTAATGCTATCTTATCTCTAGTAAGTTCAAAAATATTGTTTTTCTTTATTTAACATATTTATTTTTCAAAAATTCAAAAATAATTCAACATAGCGATGCACGAATATTTAAACACTAAAAGTTAAATTACCTTAGACCGAGAAAATTTAGAAACGCTTTTCTTAGGACGGTAGTATTAATATTAACGAATATTTTTTATATTAAATTTAATATACAGTTTTTCACAAATTTCAGGGATGAATTTTCAATTTATATTTATGAATATAATTTGCCATATTTAATAATTTAAAAAAAAAAAAATTATTTAAATTAATTACAATTTAAAAATTAAAAATAAATTTAATTGAAACAGGGGTAAGGCTTTTGTCAATAATTCAATCGAATTTGAAGAAAAAATAAACTTTCAGGGATGAGAAACTCAATAAAAAAGTTGAATTAGTTTGACAGACATATTTTTGGAAAATATGTCGGGGTGGGGGGAGGCTTACAATATGAACTTTATTTTCAATATTAAGTTTATTTGTCAATACTAAGAGATTGTGTAAATGTTCTATATTAAATTATCAAATAATTTTGATATTAAAAACATATAAAGAAATAAAGATAGACACATTTATATCGAATATCACAATAACGCACAACATCGTGTACAAATAATTTTATTTTATTTTTTTATCTTTTAAATTATAAAGTTATATCTAAAGATAAAAACCAAAAAAAAGAAATATTCACGCGACATTTTTAACAAAAATATTTGTAGTTTTATTTTTTTTTTTAAATCTTGAGAAAGTTCGTGACTTGACTTTTTATTAGAATTTTTCAAATCAGATAAAAAAGCAAGTACTTTATTAACCATTAAAAACACAAAAACAAAAAAAACGAAATAACCTTAGTTCTTCTCCTTCTTCTGGAAGTTTTAATTTTACTTTTAAGGTTATATATGTATAATTCGCTATATATATTTGACATCTGCTTTTATAATACTTGTTATGAATCAATAACTGAGTAGAAATTTATTTAAATATTATTATTAAATAAAATTTTTATTTCTTTTAAAGGTGCGTTTATTAATGTTGTAAAAATTTTCTATAAATTTTTTTAAAGCCTATATAAATTGAAAGGTACTCAAAGAACATTTTTAAAGGAACTATTAAAATGTAACTATTAATGATACTCTTTTTTTAATACTATGTACTTGTATATTTGCACTTAAATTTAATTAAATAAAAAACAATTAAAATTGCAATTTTAAAATTTTATTTTTGGAAATCTATAAAATATTGAAACATTTTTTATATCAAATTTAGTAATTTAATTTAGGAATCGAATGTAAACCTATTTTTGCTTTTTTTAATATACCTTATAAAAATTAATTACCAATTATTTGTTTCTTTTTAAATATCTTTTAAAATATCATTTTAATTACTTAGCTTATAATTATTATATAAAATATTTCTAAATTTGATATTTTGTAATTTCTTGAATTTCCAATATCTTGATAAAATACAATGCTATAACTTTAAAAAAAAGTGATAACTTCAGTTCGATTAAAGTGTTTCAAAAAAATTTTAAATTGTATTTATACACGCACAGATAAATTTTCTTGGAAAATCATTATTTAGTTCTAAGAATAAGTTCAGTTATAAAAACCCCCCAATAACTTAAATTTATCGAAATATTTTAAAAAATGTAAAGTAGTATTAAAGCAGATATTTTAAGTCATTTTCTATTGAAATGTCTTATGTTATTCTCGTTATGATAGATCTTAGTCACAGGTCGCGTTCAATAACATCTAGCGCTACGAGAAAAGTGCAGCGCTCGATAAAATTTTCTACCAACGATTTTAGCGCGAATTTAGCGCTAGGTTCATTTTGGATCAAATTTTTGTATAAATTTTATGCTAAATTGTCTAGCGGATTTTAATTGACGTTCATGTGTTTACATTTTAATGTACAAAGTATTTCGGATTTTTTGAGAATTTTTTGAAGTGCAGCATTTCAAAATAAAAAATATAAGATTGAAAAAAAAATTAAGGATTGAAATAGAATTATTGAAATGTTTATGAAGGTCATAGAAATTCTCTATTGTGTCCATAGTTAAAGTAATTTAAATAAAATAAAAATGTATCAAAAGTCACTCCAAATCAAATGTTATTTAATTTTGATGCAAATCGTTCAGTACAGCAATGTAGCGCTAGATGCTACACCGCTGCAATCTATAGCGCAGCGCTATATGCTACAGAACGCAACTAATATTTACTAAAAATAGTTAGTTCTTATATTTCAGAATGTAAATACGAAAAAACAAAATCTTCTAATAAATTTTCAATTAAATTTAAATTGTTCTGTAACAGTTTCTGAATTATAATTGCAAATTCTTTGAATTTTTTTGAATTTAAGAATTTACAAGAACAGTAAATTATATTGTTCCAATGAAGAAAAGTAATTAAAAGAAGTTTTTTATTATTATTTTGTCTTTTTTTTTTTTTGCTCCTAAAACGTTTTTTAATTTTCTAAGCAATTTAAGACGAAAAAAGAATTCACAAAAAAAAAAAACGAAAATGACATTTAAAAGGTTTTTAATGTCAAAGAAACATTTAAAACTAACCAAAAATAAAAAAAAACCAACGAGAATGAATGTAGTTCATATGTAGAATACATATATACATAGTATACAACGTCATATAAGATTCAATTTGATATATGCAAAAAAATTGTTATATGAATCTTTTGTAAACAAATATGTAGGTACCATGATCATTCGCACATTTTCCCTCTACGAGAATGATGAATGAATATGATTGTGTAAGTAAAGTATGGTATTTAAAATTAACAACGCAGTTATATATAGTATAGTTGAAGTTATATTAAACTTTGAAGTGTACTCGTTCTTTATATTTCCTTGTTTTTTTTTTTTTTGTACTCTTTTTTTTTTGTATAATGCTTGCAACATAACAAGTACTTAGTATTCAAAGTTCATTATACAGTGACTAATTATCCTTTACAAATGTAAACACGGAATGTAATGTATTATGTATATCTGATATTTTGTATACTATTCAAATTTTTTATTCAAATATATATACTGACTATTTAACTCTGCCATACGTAGGTTCATATTAAACTTAAAATTTTACATTTGAATTCAGAATTTAAATAATAATTTTAATAAAAATTAAATATGTGAAATAAAAAACATACAGGCTCAGCTACAAAAAACTGCAGTTATGCGTTGTCATGACTTATTAATTAAGTGACGCAATCATAACTTAGAAATGTCAAATGTGTTGGAGGTTAAAAAAGAATTATGTAAAATTTTAATAGGTAGGTACTGCAGAATATACAAACTTTAATACAGCAGCATGGAAGTTGCAAAATGTAACGCAGAAGTTAAAAATTGATTAACTGGTTGCATCAAGACTACGTTGAAACTTAGTTGTTACTTTCATTTTTGCATTTGTTTTGTTTTCCATATGTTTAACTTTTGAAGTAAAATTTCAAAGTTTTTGGCTGCGATCATTGTGTTCGGGGGGTTAAAGTGAAATAGATGTTAACAGTAGCATTACTTGTCACTACTTAACTAGTTAACTGGCGCTGCACAAAATCTTTAACTTAAAAAAAAATGTTTGAATTCATTCAGAGTTACACATTTAGAAGGAAAATTAAAATTTTTTTTATAAATAAAGAAGAACGAAATCTGTTGCTATAGAGACTACTCAGTTTTTTTTTTTTATTTATTTTTGATTGACAGAAACACTTTTGTTTTTTTTTTTTTGGGAATTTTGTAATGAAAACACACACACTTTTCAAATATGAAATATGTCTCTTCTTACATCTGTGTTCAATTACCTTTATTTCATAGTGATTTTACACTTTATTTTTTTTTTTGCAAAATTCATCCTTCGCGCAAATATCCAAGTTTCTGAATATGCATACATTTTAAATGTATATGAGTGTGTACAGAATTAATACAAATAAAATTTAAAAAAATACCTTTAAAACAAAATGTTTCCTTTTTGTTTAATTTTGTTATTATTTTAGATTTTAAGAGAAATTCGTCTTGGCTCTTGTTTCTTTCCTTATTTTTTAAATATTTTCTGTCAATAGCGTTTAAAAAAAATAAGTGATTTTTTATGTTCAATGTGATTTAGTTTGCTCCTTGCTACTACTGACTGCTGCTAATTTATTTTTTTACTTTTGAATTTTTATTCTTTTGTTTTTTGTCTTTTAAAATATACGAGACATATATATATGTATAATGATACATATATAAAGAACATATGTGAGGGGGACAAAAAAAGAAAAAAAAAACCAACCATGAAAGGAAGTTGACGAAATAATAAAGAAGATGAACAAAAATCATGTTTTTTGAAAAAAAAAAAAAAAAATCCAACCAAATGTTTTTTTTCAATAAATTTTTATGGGTTTCAGGTCTTAACCTTTTCTTTTAAGTTTTTTTTTTATACATATTGATGTATTTCTTCCTTTAACATTCATATATAAATATATTAATTTATCCTTCGTATCCTTATATATATATATATATATATATATATATAGATATATATATAAATGTGCGTTTATTATACGAACAAACGATTTCCTTCAAAAGAAAATATGTTTATTAAATAAAATGAAAATATGTATATATATATATATAATATACATATATATAAAAAATAACATTTAAGTTAAACTTTGAACACATTTAATTTTATTTTGTTTTATTTTTTTTTTTTTAAGGTTAAATTTTATATATATATATATTATATATATATATATTTATATACTTATACATAAGTTGTATATGGTAAAACAGGATGTATCTTCACAAAAATAAAAATATGTATATTTATCAGTTTATTCTTCATTTATATATCTATAATATTTAAGTACTTGAATTGGAACTATCTTAAGATTCGATAGTTCCATTCTAGTTTATCCCCTAAAAAATTTCAAAAATGTATCGAAAAAATGTGAATTTATTAAAATATAATATGAACAGTTGTGTTTAAATTAGAATAGAATCTTAGAATATCAATTTTTTTTAAGCATTTTTAATTCCAATAAGAAACTCAAATAACTAGAGAATAATTTGGTAAAAAAATATTTTTAAAATATGTATAAATACAATATCTTGTATTTTATATAACTTTGATAAACAAAACAAAACTATAACTTCTTGACTATATATAAAAAAATACGCATTAAAATGACATCACACTTGTTTTATATGTGCCTTGTCATATGCTTTGGAATGTTTATTGAACGTGTTATTACACAATGCAAAATGGAATTATCCCTGATTAACCCAGAAGTAGTGCAGAAGTACTGAATGGGATTGCTTCTTTTCTGCTGAATTTAATATAAATGGTGGGAAAATATTCATCAATTTTGCACTAATACATTGAAAGTTTTGCTACTTCCTTTCAGTTCTTGTTCAGTACACTTTCAGTTGTAAATACAAGCAGTTTTTCAGTACTTTTTCAGTGGTGATGAGAAATAGTTCTGAATATAAATAGTTTTCTCAGTTCTGTTTCACTAATAAACTACTATATTGGTGTTTCATTCATTTCGCGGAACTTCAGTAGTGATTTACTACTTTTTCAGAACTGAATAACCAGCATTTAAAATTACCTATGCAAATACATTTTTTATATGGTCTATACTTCTGTATTGTATATGGTCATAATTTCTGAACTGTGGTTATCAGGGTATATTATTGTCTCATATAAAGTGTGTGAACGTCATTAAATTGTCAATTATTAATTATTATCTTATAATATAACCTATAATTTAGTCAAATGACAAATTTCATTTAACTTTTGGATGGGAAAAATATTTTTTTTTTTTTTGAAATAAAAAGTAAAAATGGTAGAGGTATATATTATGTAGGATAATACTAAAAAAAATAATACAAGCAATATATATTATAAAATTAAATTAAAATTTTACAAAATTAATGCAATAACTAAAAAAAAAAATATAACAATAATTTTATTTGAAATGTTAACTTCAAAGTAATAAAAAAATGCATTTTGACAATAACATTACAAGCAGATAAGTACAATGACATTACAATAACATGACAATGCAAATATCAAATAACGAGTAACACAATGCAAATATCAAATAACAATGTCACAGCACGATATTAGTACGAACACAAAAGTAATTTTCATCTTTATTCAATTCCCTTTCAACTAATCAGCTGTTTTTAAGGAATGAGTAATAATCAAAAAACCTTAATCTGTATAATGAGTAATGGATCAATACAATTAGTCTCCATAGGATTTTAATTTGTGTTCACTGTACTAGTCATAGTATGACCAATACAAATAGTCTACATAGTCTTTTAATTTGTAAATAAATTTGTAAATTTAAATATGCATTTTTATATTTTCCATATTTATTTGTCCTTGTAGTAAAAACATAAAAATTTAATTTAAAATTTTGAAGGTTAAATTGAAATTAATAATTGATTTCAATAAAAAAAATTTGTTTATTAAATTTTTTTTTTGATGAATTTTAAAAATTTTACTGATGATAATAAGGACGAATATTAAATCGATTTCTTACAAAATAAAATATTAAAAAAAATATTAATTTTGGATGGTGAGAACTTATTTTGATGCTTAATAGCCTATCTTCAATGACGTTCTCGTTTCGTAGTCAACAAAGGAGTATCCACAATTTAATATGACAAAGTTTTTTGATATTTTTGAACCCTGGATAGCAAAACAATTAATAAATTTTTTATTCTGACAATATATATTTTTATTTTGACAGTATACCGTTCAATTATTTGACATTTGAATACGTAGAGAAAGCTAAAAAATTAAAAGTTAAATAACGTTTTTAATTGCTGCATCTATTGTAGACATTTTCATATAATTCAATACATTCAACTTAGTTTGCCAGATAGAATTGCCGCGTCTATTGTAAACATTTGCATATAATTCAATACATTTAACTTAGTTTGACAGATAGCTAGGTGTAGAGAGGGAAAAACGACGTTCATTGCAATAGGATATAAATAAATTCCTTTAAAAAAAAAATTAAATATGAATTGAAATCTGTTTTTTATTTACATTAAAACTTTCCAATTTAAAACAATCTAATACCTTGTAACTAAAACCCCCCTAGCTTGTATCTGTACCTTGCATTTATTCCTCGTACCTTGTAAAATTTGAAGTATAGTAGAAGTAAAATGAGATTTTTTTTTTTTATTAAAAACAACTTAAGGTTAATTTAAAATTCTATAAACCTAATTATAATGTTATATACATAAAAAAAAAAAAAAACAAATAATAAAATAACTGTATTAATTTCAATTTAAAGGAATCCCTAATAAATTCAAGGAAAAACTATATTCAGTTCTGTATTACAGAAAAGGAATAAAATTTATTTTGAGCTTTTTTTTCTTTAATTATGGGGCATAATAAAATACAAAACTAAAAACAAATATTCAATTCTCCTATATATATATATACATATACTAATTTTCACTACCATTTTATTTTTTTTTATTTTTTTGGCAATAAAGTTACAATATTAAATTTAATTGAATATTTATTATCCTTATTCCTTTTATATTGATATATATGTGCATATATAATTTCTTAAACGTGTTTATTAACTAGAATAGTTAATTTTATATAATATATATATATAAATATGTATATATATGTATATATTAAAAAAACAATTCGAAATCAAAACACTTAAAATAAAAAAAATATAGAATCTACCGATCAAAAATAGAAAAAAAAAATAGAGTGATAGGAATGAAAAGAAAGAGAGGGGAAACAAAAAAAAGTTAATAGCCACTCATTTTACTTTTATTCAATTTTATTTTATTTAAGATATCTTCAAGCTGTAACAGAAGATTTTGTAACATCATCTTCTAAAAAGGAACAAATTTAGATATAATAAAATGTATTTACATTTATATATTATATTATATATTTTTAAATATATAAAATAATATGTATGTAATTATTTTTAAATTTATCTCAAATAACTAAAAAATTTTACTCAACAATTTGTTTCAAAAAAAAAAATTAAACGCAAGCGCAAAAAATTAAAAAATTTTATAATTTATACAAAAAAAAAAAAAAAAAAACAAGAGTTGACCGGCATTCTCTTATAAAAAAAAAAAAAAACAAAAAACGATAACAATAAAAACAATATAATTTTCCGCTCATTTTTTTTATTACAATTTAAAAGTTACTTATTTGTCTTACTCAATATCAGTTACATTTTTTTTTTTAAAGGTACACTACTTCTTTTTGGATAGGTTCAAATTTTAAAACTAGATCGGAATTACCCTACCTTCAAAAATATGTCGTAAAGTTTATTTTTGCAAAGATGCCTACTCTTCGCTTTAATATACGTTCATTTTTTAATTTTTTTTTTCGGAGTGATCCGTCCTGTAATGCTACTGGGGTACTCAATAGGTGAGTAGTAGTATTACATTGTCTAGACAAACTCCTTACTCCTGATTAAGCTTGGTTTGATTCTTATAACTTCTTGGAAATTTTATAATAATCTCCTGTGTGTGATTAAAATCAATCAAATAGAAACTAATCCTCGGGTTTGGACCTCATTTAAGAGTCTTTTGATCATTTCAGAAATATTATGATAATTACTTATTATTTTTATTAATCTTCATTTTTTTTTTTGCATATTACCAGGCGTTTTAATATTGTCGCTATCTAATGTAAATTCAGACTGTCTTGTACTATCAGTTTTACAGCATTATCGCCAATGTTTGTATAAAAAAAATCTAAAACAACGTTGTCATGACAATCAAACTTCAATTAAAAAGTTAAAGTCAAAAAAAAACATAAAGGAAGCCTTTAAAATGTTTTATGACTGTGTTTTCAAGGCAAAAAAAATCTGTTAAAAGATTAGTTTTAATATGAAAGGTACTTCTTGGATGCGTTTACTCACATTCTCCTCTTAGTTTTAAGTTGTTTTTCTTAATCTTCAATTATTTTTAATAATAAACGCATTTATAAAATTCACTAAAATAAACGCATTTATTATATTCAACAACGCATTTCCAACTTCCTTCGTTCAATTCTTTTTTTTTTAAACTAAGCATAAACTGTCAATGATTATATTCTTGGAATCCAATTTCGTTCTCAGACAATATTTTCAATCGCTTTCGCAATTGATATTTAAAACGCAAACGAATGCGATAGTATATAGCGATAGTATGTAAACTTCAATTTAAAGGTTATCGTTCTTAAACTTCCGCTATTTTAATTACGTACATATTTACAATTCTGACATTTTTTTGACTTAAAACTTTTAATTAGAATGCATTTGATAAATTTTTTGAAGGATTTTTAAATAAAAGTCTTTAAAAAAAATGTTCATATTATATAAAAAGTTTTGATTCTCTTAGTATATGTTAATAATTATTAAATTCAATGAATTCCTTCCTCCTTTCCATTACAAGACTCTGGTAAATAAATACTAACAAATAAAAGAATTTTTGTAAGTTATATAGTTATTTTTCTTAAAAAATGTGCATATCTTAATTTCGAAAATTCCATTATATATTATTATATTATGTATTATTTATTCCTTTTTAAAAAAAAAACAACATGCTGTTATGTATAAGTATTTATTTATTATATAAATTATATTTATATGTATATTTATTTAAAACATTCTTTAATTTTAAAAAAACAAATAATCCTCAAATACGCACGTAATTAGTTAATAAAATTTTAAATAATAGTTCTAATAATTTTTTTTGACCATCTGGCAACACCTACATATATTTTTATCCTTATTTTGTTTTTTTTTTTCATTTTTTTTTATTATCAGCTGCTCTCAGCAGCAGCAGTGAAGATTTTTCAAGAAAAGAAAAAAAAAACTTGATGTTACTAAGTAGTTACTAGGTACAATCATTTTTATAGTATATATATATATATACTTGTATATATAATAAAGGTTTTATATAAATATACAAAAGTATGTTGTATGCATAATCATTTAAAAATAAAAAAAAATTTAAAAAAAAAAAAAAAAAAAAAGGAATTCATTGTTTTTTTCTCAAATATCCTTGTGGTTACTTTTTACTATACTTTTTTTTTTATTTTTTTTTTTTTTTTAGTATATTGGAGAAAAATTATTCATATTTTGTTTCAGTATACTCTTAACCTTCGTCGTTGATGGTTACAATTCTGTTTTTTAACCAATTAATAATTTACGGATACGGTTTTTATTTTTTGTGATTTTTATTTTTTCTCAATTAAAAATAGAATTTTTTTTTATTCTACATATATATAATATATATATACACATCATCTAAAAAAAAAAAAAAAAAAAAAAATGGAATATTTTGGTAAATTAAAAAATATTTAATATATAATAAAAAGTATAATAAAATAACATCAAAGTAAAAAGGATTCAATCAAATATTTTTGAAAAAAGGATTCCTTTTTAATAGGAGAGATGCAAAATTTAAAAAAAAAAAATAAAAATGAAAGGATAATAACAAAAACAATCGTATTTTTTTGATCAATTGTAATTAAATTTATTTCATAATTAAATTTTTATATATTAAAAATATAATGGAATTTCAATTAAAAAAAAAAAAAGAATAGAAAATCAAAAAAAAAAAGGAAAATATGACTTGTAAATTAGTCACTGATTTTTGTTATATATATTTTTACTTTTTTTTTTTTATATACATATTATATTATACATAAATATTTATAAATATAGTTCTCATTCCTCAATATACTTTTACTCTATATTACATAGAATATATATTATATATAGAGGAAGATAGAGATACAGAGAGAGAGAGAGTTACTATATCAGATGAAATGATTTTCATTATTTAACGTGATTTTGTTGTTTTTCAATTATAAAATTTTTTAGTTGTACATATATACATATATATATTATATACCTATATTAAAATTTTATATAAATACACTAAGTAATATTTATGTAAATTGCAATAAGTAAATAGTTTATATATTACTATGTTTACTTACTTACAAAAATGGTTATGTATACGGTGTTATTATATACAAAATAGAAAAAAATACAAAAACAAAAAAAAAAAAAATTTAAAATAAAAATTAACAATTTTTCATATTAAAATTCTATTTTTGGAATGGAAAAAATGATGTACCAAATAGAAAAAATGGATATAAAATCAGTTCTTATTTTTCAATTTAACAAAAAAAAAAAAAAAAAAAAAAAATTTAAAGGAAATACAAAAAAAAATATATATATGTATGTATGTATGTATATAAAGTTTTGTTTTAAAAAAATTTACAAAGGAAATACAAAAAAAAAAAAACAAGTGAATGGTTTTGTTTAACTTCCTTTTGTTTTTTTATTTTTTTCCATTTCCGTATAAAAAGTATACATATATATATATATATATATATATATAAATATAATATCCTGTTTACATGTACATTTTGAATAACTGAAAAAAATGTTGATATAATTTTTTTCATTTAGAATGTATCACCTATATTTAAATTCTAAAATGACAGAATGAAAAATAAAGCCATAGACACAGGCAAGTTCATTTAAAAGTATATAATTAAGTGATAATCAAAATGAGATGCGTAAAGAAAATTCAAAAGTAATTAATCAATTTTTTTTTTTTTTTTGTATTTAAATAGAAGTGACACTCTTCTTCTATGGTGTTTATTAGATAAAAAAGCACGTGTTTGGTTTTTCGTTATTCTATTTTATTCGTTTTTTTTACAAAATGTCCCATTTTAAAATACATAATATATCTATAACAAAAGAACAATACCTATATTATAAAATTATGTAGTGTTTTTATACTTATTATTTACTTTATTATGACACAATGAAAGAAAAGCTGTCATTGTTCAGAAAATTAAGTAAGTAAGTTATTTATATATATGTAATTAAAAAAAATTTAAATACACAATTGTTTATAATAAAAGATATATGTAGGTATTATCCCAATGTTGTTTCATAAGTACATATATACTTTTCTATAGTTTAATATAAATTTTTCACAATATATATTTTATTAGTATGTAGAAAAAAAAGGGAGTCTCATATTAATTAATATGATAAAGTGTCCGGACTCTTAGTATTAACTCTTAAAATTGTATATGTTATAATTGTATACTTAAAGATTTTAATAGTTGATTGATGAATATGTTAATTTTCTATTAGGTAAGGTACTTGTTGTCTTTTGATGGATGGAATAGAATATAGAGTTCGTAGAATTCAATTAGATAGTAACTATACAATTTATAGTCGTCTCGATTCCATTTAAATAAATATATATATATATGTAATATGTATTAAGTTGCAAATTTAAATTTGATAATAGGAGATGGGTGTACATACTTTGTATAGATTGTATTTATTCTATGATCACTTTTGAATTTTGAGTATCTAAAAAAAAAGTTTCAATTATTTTAAACACCTTAATTGATTTTTATTAAATTCTATAGATATCATACATACTGGTAATATATACATACATATAGGCAGGATTTTATATACATTCAGTTAGATTAATTAAAAATATACAACTTTATATATTTTTTTTTTCTTTGTTACAAAAATACATATTTACATATGTATGTAAAAAAAAATTTTTTTTTTAAATGAAAGCTACTAAGTTTGTTGTTGGTTTATTTGTTATATTATGTTATGTTTTATGTTTTGTTATAATATGTTATTTTATGTTTTTTTATGTTATGTTTATAGGATAGGTGTATATATACACTAATTTGAATGATGTGTATTAGAGTTAGTTGGTTGGATTGATGATTGGTTTATTACTTATGCGGTTCATTGTTCGTTTTTTAGCTTCTATTAATAATGGTATGTTATATATGTACATATTATATATTATATATATATAAATAAATATTAAAAAAAACATATGGCTTTTGAACGCGTTTTTTTTTCATTCTTCAACATTACTATATAATATACATATATGGGATATATGATATACATATTAATAAAAGTAATATAAATATATATACGTATATAATTTTTATATCAAAAGTAATATTAAAAAAAATAAAACAATTTAATATGTATTTTAAAAGGAAAAAAAATATCCCAGAATTACATTTTAAATATTATATAGATATATAATCTATATATGTATATATATATATATATATATATATATATATATATATACTAAAAATATATCCATTTATATATAAAAATAAACTAAATAACATATATATATTTATAATATTTGAATTATTTATTTGTACATGTACAATTAAATATAGGTACTATATAATATATAAATTTGTATATAAATATATATGTATATATATATTGTTCATATTCTCAGTAAGATATAATTGTATTGTTTTTAAAAAAGGAAACTTTTACTTTGGGAATATTTAAGTAAGTGATGCATTATATTTATCTTTATATATATTCAATATATATATATTTTATATATTATATATATACATTTCTTTTGTTGTTTTTGTGATTTCCATTTCCTTCCTCTGTTCTTTTGTTATTTTTTTTTATTGTCGCTAAAAAAAAAAAACAATTTTTTAAAAGAAAATCTTTAAAAGATTTATAAAAAAAAAAAAAAAACATAAAATGGTATTCTGATGTTTTTTTTGTTGTTGTTGTTGTTCTACTTATCTTTTATTTATCTTCTTCTTTTATAGAATATCGATCATATTTTCATCTTTAAGATACTTTTGTTTTGAAGCAAAGATTGAAAATTATAAATATAATTGTAATATAATGTATTTATTTAATCATTTTACTTTGTTTTATTTTATTTTTTTTTTTTTATTTTTTGATTCAGATTTATATTCCTTAGAAACGTTTTTTATATATATATATGTATACATTTTATATGTAATGTATATAGGACTGTAAGAAAATTTCCGGGGATTTTGTTCTTCCATTTTTAATGTTTCCTTTTGTTGTTTTTGTCGAATTAAAATTATCCTGAAAATTTGTTTGTACTTTTATAGGTACTTAAAAAATTATAATGTTAAATAAATTGTGGAAGTTATTTATGTATTTATATCATAAAGTAACATATAATATAGAGTATTCACGTAGAGTAAAATTTTTTTACCAATTTTTTTAAAAAATATTTTTCGTTTTTACTCAGTACTCAAAAATTATTCTCATAACAATTATTTTTACTTAAAAATTGAGAATAATTTGTTTTTAAAGTCATAAATAAAAAAAAATTCTTCTCAATTTCTTGTTTTGAGTATTTATTAATATACCTTTAAAAAACTATATGAAGGGTATATACATACATACATACATATTTATTTTTATACATTATTCTTCTTATTCCATATAAAAGTATGAAAAGTTAAATCTATACTGCATGCATAGTGTATAGGTATATTAACACATATAAAATATTTAAGGTCTTTTTACTTTTTTTTCGTTACTTTGATTTGAAATTAAAAAAACTAAATAGAGATTTTACATCTTTTATTGATGCATGTGTGAAATATGAAATTAAAACAGCTAAGTGTATTTTTCGTTCTTCTTGTAAATCAAAATAGAAAAATTTATTTTCATATTTATTATTTGTAACTTTTGATATTAATGTTGAATGAATGTGATGTGCGACAGACAAGCTTATTATTAAAAGTTGTATGGCTTGAAAAATCATAAATAATCTTATCATTTTAATAAGTATATATGTATAAGAATTTTACGTTTAAGAAGAATTTAGTTCGTTATTTTGATTGACTCAAATTTTTTTTTTTAAAATTTAAATGGACATGAAAGGTAAAAATATAAAATTTAATAAAATTTCAATATTTTTTTAAATAATTCTGTTTTATTATTAATTCTTAAGTTAGTTAATAAAGGAAAAAGCCAAATGGAATAAGTATTGCATTACATTATTGAAAAATATATAAAAAAGCTTTAATATTTTATATTCCATTCGGCATAAAAAACCCTTATAGCAAAAAAAAAATATAATATAAAATATGTACATAGGTATGTAAAACAAAACAATTCATTGACTAAAAAAAATTATCGAAAACAAACAAAAATATTCATTAACTTAAATTTAGTTATTTACATTCCATATTTGCAAAATTATATTATGATTAGGTACTTCAATCGTGTTCATCCAATTTTCTCGTTCATGAAAAGAAAATAATATAGGTATCAAGTAAATTATTCAAAAAATAAAAATTATTTTAATAAATTAGTATTACAAATTACATACAAAAATTTAAACCACAGACAAATAGACAGACAGACGGACGGAAATAAAGAGACAAATAGACAGACAGACGGATATTATGAAATATATTAAAAATAAGTTATGCATTTAATATTTTAATTTTACTTTGATTACTCTCAGCTTTTTTTTCGTCATTTTTTAAAAGCTTTTCCCTTAACCATTTTGCTTGCTTTTTTAGCAAAAGATTAATTAGTAAAACCATGTAGCATTTATTAGATTTATTTATTTATTTAGAGTATTTTATTTAGAGTATTTATCAGATTTTTTTGTGGCTTCTAAACAACAAGTTATACATACCTCATAATTACACCAAATT
This sequence comes from Dolichopus griseipennis, assembly GCA_963082915.1. NCBI lineage: Eukaryota > Metazoa > Arthropoda > Insecta > Diptera > Dolichopodidae > Dolichopus > Dolichopus griseipennis. Next base: position 110,867,689 of record OY720442.1, read on the forward strand.
TTGGGGGATATGAAAAAAATTTTTTAACTGGAAATTCAAATTTTGTAAAAAAAAAAATTTCGTAAAAATATGTAATTACTTTAATAGTGATAACTTGTCATGTAGCGAATGTTATTTTTCTTTTTTAATTGCTTTTGTCTAAAATATAATACTTATTCTAATAGAAAATTTATAAATTAATACTTACATGTAAATTTTGTTCCTCAATTTTTTTAATTCAAATTTTAATACTTAATAATATGTTCATAACAAAATAAACACTTGACACTTTTAAAAATGCACGCTTTTATTAAATTGATTATAATTCTTAATATCAAAATAAGAATACATAAAAAATAGAGAAAAATATCACATAAAAAAAGTTACATTTACAAAAAAATATGTACACACAAACATTTTTCTTAACATTCATAAAAATATGCATAAAAATGTAAATATGTGAATATGTACATACATATACATAATACATATACTGTTCATATAATATCATAATATTCAAATTATGAAGAATTTTTTTTTTTTCTAGAGCTTAAAAAAAATTCTTCTCAATTTTTAAGTAAAAATATTTGAGTTTTAAAATGAATTTTGAGTGTTGAGTAAAAATGGGACGGGATATTGAGTAAAATGGGACGGGATTTTTAAAAAGAAATGACTAACGAATTTTGTTCTACGTGAATACTCTATATATATGTTACTTTATGTTTATATATAATTTTATATATATATATATATATATATATATATATTTAAATTATTTAAAGTTGAATACATATATTTATTACAAATTTATTATTTTAAATATTTGCAATTTATTAAAATTCAATTATATTGTCCTTTACATTATTTATTATTGATTATTGACTGGAAAGGGATTCAATTAAATACCTACATACACATATATATATTTAATTTTTAAATTAAAAATATTGAAAAAAAAAGAAATTGTTAGTTTATTATATTTTAAAATTTTGATCAATTTAATTCATATATTTAATAATTTAATTTAATTTTAAATTGAGAAAGGAAATAAGTTATGCACGAATGGTATCTCCAAAGCAAATGAAATTTACTAACTTTGGTCGTTTAAATAGTGCTAAAATAACAAAATTCTGTTTTATTTAATCGTTGGAAGATACTTAAATTTTATTACTATCTTCTTGGTATAACAAACAGAACAAAATAATTTTTAATATTATTTATATAATTATAATATATAATTATTAAGTACTCCAAACATAAAGGTACGCTTATTTTTTAATAAAATGATTTAATTTAATCATATTAACATTGTGAATCTATTAATTACTAATTTCCTATTTTAAATATCTCAAGTGTTCTGACAAAAATTCTTAAGTAAAAAAATGTTAGTTTTTAGTTTTGTTGTACTTTTGAAATTTTGACATATCCTTAGCTTATCGAGGGGTCCATTATCTCTATCTATATAATAGTTTAGATTTCACTTACTTTGACTACATTATCTAAATATTTTTGTTATTCCATCTACAAAATCAGAGGTATAAGTTGCTTCTTGGAATTTCTTCCAAGACTTTACTACAATCAATTTAGTTAGCAATGGCATAAAAGGTTAAAATTGCATTAAATTTACGTCATCTTAATAATAGTTCAAATTTTGGTTATGTATTAAATTTCACAAAATTATCAATTTGAAAATTTAAAATATTAAAATTGGTTTAAAAATTAAAAAAGTAAACAAGTTATGCACGAATGGTATCTCCAAAGCAAATGAAATTTACTAACTTTGGTCGTTTAAATAGTGCTAAAATACTATATTTCTGTTTTATTTAATCGTTGGGAGATACTTAAACTTTGTTACTATCTCCTTGGTATAACAAACAGGACAAAATAATTTTTAATATTATTTATATAATATAGTAAAATATTTCTTACTAAATGTAATATTAATGTTTATAGTGCGATTTTAATTTCAAAGTCATCCAAACATAAAGTTACGCTTATTTTTAAAAAAAATTATTTAATTTAACCATATTTACATTGTGAATCTGTTACATACTCATTTCTTATTTTAAATATTCTAAGTGTTCTGACAAAAATTCCTAAGTAGATATATTTTACATAGGTGCATTATATAATATTTTTTTGATATTCGGTCAACTAAATCAAAGGTGTGAGTTGCTTCCTGGAATTTCTTCCGGGACTTTATTACAATCTATTTAGTTAGCGATGGTATAAAAGGTTCAAATTACATTAATAATAGTTAAAATTAAATTTATGTATTAAATCTCACAAAATGACTAATTTAAAAATTTAAAATATTTTAATATAATATTCAAATTGGTTTAAAAATTAAAAAAGTAAACAAGTTATGCACGAATGGTATCTCCAAAGCAAATGAAATTTACTAACTTTGGTCGTTTTAAATAGTGCTAAAATAATATAATTCTGTTTTATTTAATCGTTGGGAGATACTTAAATTTTGTTACTATCTCCTTGGTATAACAAACAGAACAAAAACTAAAAACTATGTGGTTAAATAAATAAAAAAATATGATTTAGTTTAATTTTTTAAATCTGTATAAAAATGAGATTATAAGTGATATTAAATTTCGTTAGTATTCGAATAAAGGTTGACAATAATTAAAAAAATGCTAGTTTTCAGTAATTCCTATTTTAAACTTTTGCAATCTTAAGCTAAGCTAAAAAATATATCAAACATTTTCAACTGATGTTAGTTTGTGTTGATGATTAATATTTATAAATCTCAATTAATTTTGTCTTTGAATAGGTACTAACTTTTAAAATTTACCCAAAAATTATTCAATTTTTTTTTTTAAAGAATTCAATATTATCATTAAATACATTATATTATATTAAAAATAATTAAAATTAAAATTTATTAGAACTAAAAAATTGAATTTTAACTTAAAGAACTTAAATAATAAATTTTAATCATCAATTAATTTTATTTAACTTAATAATATTATTTAATTGATATTAGAATTTTTAATTGGAAATGGAAATAAAACTATTTTGCACGAATGGTATCTCCAAAGCAAATGAAATTTACTAACTTTGGTCGTTTAAATAGTGCTAAAATAATATAATTCTGTTTTATTTAATCGTTGGGAGATACTTAAATTTCATTACTATCTCCTTGGTATAACAAACAGAACAAAATTAAAATTTAATAAAAATTGTATATATTTTTAGATATTATTTTCAAATTTTTTGAGTATTTAACTTTTAAAATCTCGATATATGTATTTATATGAAACTATTAATAATAATTAAAAGTATTAATACATATATTAATTACCTAAAGTGTAGTTCAATTCAACAGTATAGGTTTATTTCCTTTTTACCCAATATCCGATCGTATATAAAACATATTATAAAATAAATATAATATGCACAATAATATATTTAAAATTAATTTTGTATTCTAATGAAATCAAAAATAACTAGATATTCTGTAAACAAAATATTGTATCGAAAATTTAATATTTTTTTATTAGAAGGCAAGAAATTTATGAATAATAAATATGGATACCTAATTCATGTATCATGTATATTACAGGCCCGGGGTAGTAAATAGGTAACTACATACAAATTTTTTTAAAAGATAAGACAGGTACAAATACATTAAAAAAATTAAAAAATAAATTATTCAAATAATATATACATATATATAATAATAAATAATAAATATATATATATTTATAAAACCAACATGTTGAATATTTAATATGATCATATTAGCAATAAAATATAAAAATAATATGTAGTATGAGTGAAGTAATCTTCAAAATATACATATAGGAAGGGGGGGTTGTTTTGTTCACTGTTGTTTATGATTTCATTATTTCCCTAAAATTATAAAACTTTGTTTTGGATATATGTTTTGTATTGAAACAAAAAATTTCTGTTTTTTTTATCTATTTAATTTTTTATACTTTGTTTTTTTAAAAAAAACCAACGCCCAAAAAAAAAATTATTCATCTGTTTTACAAAAGTTTAAAAAAAAAAACATACATATTTGATAAAAAAATATAAAAACAACGTAAATCCTATAATTTTTTTTTATATAACATACCAAAATATATCAAAAATTAATATAAAAGCACCTGTATACCCTTTTTTTTCTTTCATTGTTGTTGTATTTCTGTTTGTTTGTTTTAAACAAATAAAACCACAACCACCTTCACTTCCATTTTCATATTTACATACATACCTACAACATCAAATTTCCAACTAACAATCCATACAAACAAACAAATTCGTGAATGATTATTTTAATTATTTTGATGATATAGATAAGTTTGAAAAGTTTTTTATTTTTATATATTTAATTTTTTTGGTTCGTTTTTTGTTATTTTTTTGACTCCGAACTTTAAATTTTCTCGATCTCACTCTAACCAACCACCACCCTAACCCCAATACATTTAATTTTTATTTCATTATTAATTAAAATAAAATACAACTTTTTTTTACAATTGCTTTATTAGTTTTTTATTGTTAAAGATATGAATTGAATGCATTATGTGTAAAAATATATACATATATTAGAATTGTTTGTATGTATATATGTATGTAAACATATTGAAAATAACTTCATTTAATTGAAAAAAATATTACATCATCATATACTTGTATATTTAATTAATATATGTAAATACATTTTTTATATTAAGTATAATATAATATTAATACATATTCATATATATATATATATATATATACCTGATGCGCAGCAACTACATAAATTACTTTTTTTTTTTAAACTCCCGCTTTATATTAACCACTATTCACCACCACTACTACCACAAAAACGTATAAAGGATATATGAATTGAATAAAATAAACAGAATAAACATCCCTCATATTAATTTATACAAAATAGTTACTTTACATATTCATATAACATATTTTATACAATATGTACAATGTAAATATACACATATATACACTAAACATATTTATAATATATGTATATATTCCATTTGTTATCCAATAAAAAAAAAAATAAATAAAAATAAAAAATTTTCGTGTTCTATATTTTATTTCCCTTTAGTAGTGTTATAAAAGACCACCGCTCTTTAAATTATTCTTATCATCTATTTCCTATATAAATTGTTGTCTCTAATTCTACACTTGAAAATATACAATAAATTATTGCGTCTTAATTCAACAGGTGTAGATAAGGCCTGTCTCCCCCCTCCAAAAAACAAAAAAAAAACAAAACAATGAAAAATAAAAGTAGGTATATATTGAATAAAAGCAAAAAGATTTAACACAGGATATCCTTCCCTTTTTTTCTTTGTTTGTTTCTATTTTTGTTATTTTTTTTTTTTACTCAACGGAATTAAAAGGAAAATTTCATCCAAAATAAAATAAAATTAAACTTGTTTTTTTTTTTTATTAAATATCTTAATTGTATTCTTATTTGATGTTATTTTGGTAATAATTCTCAAATTACAAATTCAAAAAAAAATTATCAAATTCATTTTCAAATATTAAAGAACACATTTAAATTGAATTTTTTTTAATACTTATACAAATATACTAAATATATTTTTTTTTTTTTTTTGCATTGCAGAAAGTAGGATGTCGTGTCCTAAAAGTTTTCCCAAGTACTGCACCACAAAGTTCTGATCGTGTTGTACAAGTTATCGGAAAACAAGAACAATGTGTTGAAGCTGTTAAAGAAGTTCTCATGTTAACAAAAGATGTAAGTTACAAATTTAACAACATAAACCTAAAATTATTTTACTAATAATAAATTTTTATTTGATTTTTTAGACACCGATTCGTGGACCCGTAAACAGTTATGATCCAATTAACTATGACGATATGTATGCCATTGATTATGGCGGTTATGGTGTAGTAAATCAAAATGGCGGTGGTGGTAGTGGTGGTAGTGGAGGATTTAGAGATCGTGGTGATCGTTATAGTGACCGTGGTGGACGTGGTGGTGATCGTTATAATGAACGTAGACGTGATCGTAGCCGTAGTCGTGGTCGTGATCGTGATTTTATAAGCCCATGGGCAAATGATGGTCCAATGGGAGGTGGCGGAGGCGGCGGAGGCAGCTTTGGTGGATTCGGTAGTGGTGGTGGTGGTAGCAATAGTGGTGGATTTGGAGGATTTGGTGGAGGCTTTGGTGGCGGTAATGGGCCAAATTTCGGTTCAGGTGGTGGCGGTAATTTTGGTAGTGGAGGTTTTGGTGGCGGTAATGGACCAAACTTTGGTTCAGGCGGTGGTGGTAGCGGATTCGGTGGTAATTCTGGTTTTGGTGGCGGACAAGGTGGTAATTTCGGAGGTGGAAATATGGGTATGGGAAATGGAAACGGAAATTTAGGTGGTATGGGAGGTGCTAATAGTGGTGGCGGTGGATTTGGTAATAGCGGTGGTAATATGAATGGTGGAAATAATGCCGGAGCTGGTGGTGATGGAAAAAATAGCACACAAGTCACAATTCCAAAAGATGTAAGTTTTAAAAAAAAAAATATATAAAAGAAATAATATGAAAATAATAATTTTTTTTGTAGCTTGCTGGCGCCATCATTGGCAAAAATGGACAAAGAATAAGACGTATAAGAAATGAATCAAATGCTTACATCACAATAGATGAACCATTACCAGGTTCAAATGATCGTATCATTACAATTTCCGGTAATCCAAAGCAAATTCAAATGGCTCAATACTTACTACAGCAGAGGTAAATAGCTAATTATTATCCTTTTTTTTTTTGTATGGGTGTAAGAAATTCTTTTGTTAATCATATAATATAAAAAAGAAATCTAAAATAAAAAATTAAATAATTTATGTAATCAAAAGTTCTTAACAAACTTACAGAGAGAATTATTTAATTTTTATCTTTTATGTGTATGTACTACTAACATTAAAAAATAATTTTACTCATATATAAATAACAAATTCATTTATTTTGTGTTTCATTATGTATGTTTAAAAAATAGTTTGTTTACATATTCATTTTTTTTATTTATGGTGAATTTAATATAAAAAAACTCCTATTACTATGTTCTAACAAAAACATCTTGACATACTTTGTATGGAAGACTAGTGATTTTGTTGTTTGAATTTTAATATAACAAAAAATCCCTGGTCTTTCTACAATGTATGTTTCATTCTGCTAACATTTGTTTTTCATTATTTTTATGGGAATTAATGCTATTGCTTCTTAAAATATATAACTAAAATAAATATTCATTTCATTTTTATTAAATAAATCTTAATAATTAAAATATAAATACCAAAATCATGTGAAATATTAAACTTTAACTCAACTTCATTATTAATATAAAATTTGCATAAAAATTTAGTGTTTAAGTGCTTAAAGTGTTATAAAAAATAAATAACTAAAAATAATAAAAATCAAAAGATAAAAACAAAATATGAAGCTTTAAAATAAAACTAATTTATTGGCACGAATAGGTATCTCCAAAGCAAATGAACTTTCCTACCTTTGGTCGTTTTTGACGTGCTAAAGTAAATTTCTGTTTTATTTAATCGTTGGGAGATACTTAAATTATGTTACTATCTCCTTGGTATAACAAACAGAACAAATAACAATTGTTATTATTTAAGAATATCAGCTATAATTAACATTTTAAAGATATTAAAAAGAGTTTAGCTCTATTATAAAATAATATTTAAAATTTTATTATGTTAATTGCTTTATGTTTATATAAAATTGTTTTTGTGAAAATTGTTTTTTAATTTTTAATTCGTAAAAAAACATTTCATACAAATAATTTAATATATTTATTTTCTTTTATTTTAACAGTGTACTGGATTCCAGAAAGTAAATTTAAAACTAAAACTTGGATAAAATTCTTCTTCTTTGTCAACTTAAAATATACAATTTAATAAATATTACACTACAACATTTTAATATAAGAATAAAAATAAAAAAAAAATATGAATAAAGAAAACTCTAATTTTGAGATAAATTTGACCATACTATATTCAATATTACCGTGTTTTTGTCTATATGGAAAATAATGAATTATATTTTAATTAAATTGCGTACAGTTTTCTTTCTTTATAATTTTTAATATTAAGTAATTGATTGAAGAATTCACTTATATTATATATTACTGTAAAATGGTAAGTCTTTTCATTTAACATTTACTTTAATTTTGAAATATTTAACCTATTTTTCGTTTTATTTTTTAGTATTATATATAAAGTGACATGATGTCCAAATGACAAAAGGATGTTGCAGTAAATTTTTTAAAGATCTAATGTAATTCTTCAATAATTTAGTAAAAAAAAAAAAAAGATAATTTATCTAACAATTTTAACAAAATATAAATCAGATTTTGAAATTTTTAATGAATAAGTAAATTTATGAAACAACAAATTGACATTAAATATTGAATTTTAAATAAAACACAAATAAAAGTATAAAAATATGAAAAAAAAAAAAAAAAACAACAAATGAAAACAGATTTTAAAAATCTTTATGTAATTTTTTTTTTTATTTTATACTTTTATTTTTTAAAAAGTTTTAATTTTTATTTAATATGTATATTCAAAATGTCAAATAACTTTTTGATTTTAAATTGATTTATGTTTAAACTTAAATAATTATCATTATAAGTTATTTTAATATGATATTTCTTTTTTTAATTAATGGGCATTTAAATTTTAAGAAAAACAATTTCTTAGAAGAAGAAAATTCAAATTATACAGACAAAATTTTCTCTATTAAAAGAAAATTAAAACATAAAAACTAAAAATAATTATATCAGTCAAAAATAAAAAAAAAAAATCTATTTAGTCAAATTTAATATTCTTAAAACAGAATGTTTATAGTCTATCAGTAACCTCTATATTTTTTTTTTAATTATAGTTTCTAGTTTATAAGTTTGCTAATGATGAAATATTAAAACAAAACAAAAAGCAACAAAACACTATTTAATTCTTCCAATTTTCTTTTTATCTTACAAAAAAAAAAAAATTATTTTATGCATATAATTAAAAAAAAAAAACAAATAAATAAAAATCAATCATTCATTAATTTCTGAATTCTCTATTAAAATTTCAAATAACTAAATAAAAAGCTTAAATTGTTAAAAATGTAGAATATCTATTCTTTTATATTGAATTAAATATTTCATTACAAAAAAAAAAAGAAAATCAAATTAAATAAAAACAATATAAATATTGTACTGTAATAAAATTAAGTAAAATCGTAATTTAAAAAAAAAAAAAAAACTTATTTGAGGAACAAAAATTTAAAGAAAAGAAATTTATATGATATTCAAATAAAATTTCTTATAATTTCTAAGGAAATATTTCAATATTTTTTAATTATTCTTCCTTTTCTCTTAAATAATTTTATCCAGTTTTCAGTTTTTATAACAAAATTTACTAATGATTAAAAGATAAAAATAATATAAATCAAGTACAAAGATCATTAATATAATATTTTGCTTCTTAATTTTTAGGTTATATTTCATTATTTTTAAAATAAAACAAAAAAAAAAAACACAGTTAACTTAAAATTAACAATTTATGCAATATATTTTAATGATTACATCATAACTAACTTTTTTATTAAGAATTGAAGACAAAACAAAATAAAAAAAAGATTGAAATCCCATCAAGCAAAATATTTTTAAAAATTTAATTTTAAATAACTAAGGTTTTTCGATGATTTAGCTCGTAAAAAAAAAAATAAATTGGTATAATAAAATTTATTTAAAATTAATTTTTATTTTTTTACTATAAATTGATACATTACCTTTAACTGTAACATATTTTAAAATTCTCAATAATAAGGTGTTAAATGTGAACGCCCGTCTCTTTAATTCAAAATAATTTGATTTTCTATTGAGAGAAGCATAAAGTATCTTCAAATCATATTTCTCATATATTCCTCTGCAATATAATTCTAATAAGAAGTGAACCTAAACAAAAACAAAACCTACAAAAATTACTTTCAATATTGTATTAAAATAATATAAAAGAAAAAAACCAAACAATATTAACTCCTCTATAAGTTTTATTATACACATATTTAAAATGGTCTGTAAACATCAACTGACAAATTATTTTAAAAATAAATAAAATTCATTTTCTATGAAAAACAAAGAGTGAGTTTTTATATTTTTTTTTTTTATTGTTTTTAAGAATTTTATTTTAAATTAACAGGATGGAGCGAATTCAAAAAATAAGTTTTGATGCTAATGAAATAATTAATGAAACTTTTTATTGAGTTTGAAATTTGAATTTGTAAAAATATTGAAAAACAATATTTTTGGGAGGGTTGATATTAAATTTGATTTAAAGGTATGATTTGATATATGAGAAACAAACTGCTGTTACACCTTTAGTAAAAAATTCGCATCATAATTATTTTCAAACTTGAGTTACTTATACCCAGTAAATATATAGGCGCCGTGAAATAAAGCCATAAAATGACATTATGGCTTTATTTCGCATTCAAATGCGAAATAAAGCCATATCGCCAATTTTTTCGCGTATGGCTTTAATTCGCATTCAATTGCGAAATAAAGCCATATGGCTTTATTTCGCATTTAAAAATGTAATTTTATTTGTGAAAATAGAAGCAATTTAATTTTCCAAACTTTTTTATTTAAATAGTTAGGAAGGAGTTTTAGAGTTGGTTTCAAAAGCAGGGTTTTACGCTTTTTCCAGAATATTTATATATGTGTATATGTGGGATTCTCAATTAGGAGGGATTTTAGAGTTGGATTCAAAAGCAGGATTGCCGCTTTTTCCAGAATATTTATATATGTGGGATTGTTAGTTGGATTCAAAAGCAGGGCTTTACGCTTTTTCCAGAATATTTATATATGTGTATATGTGGGATTCTCAATTAGGAGGGATTTTGGAGTTGGATTCAAAAGCAGGATTGCCCCCTTTTCCAGAATATTTATATTTATTAATTAGGGTTGATTATTTTTTGTATGAAATAGCTATGCCGAATTATCATACCATTCTTTTCATTATAGTGTTGGATTCAAAATCTAGTTTCAATAATTGAGTTAGCGGGGGTTCGAGGGCGGCAGCCCCCGTAATGAAAATATAATATTATTTAACATGTTTTATTACAGTATATTAAAAAAATTAGAAACTTATTAATTTTTTTAATGAATTAGGTATCCGAATTCTTAACCATTCTTTGCATTTTAGTGTTGGATTCAAAATCTAGCTTCAATAATAGAGTTAGCGGGGGTTCAGGGGCGGCAGCCCCCGAAATGAAAATATAATATTATTTAACATGTTTTATTACAGTGTATTAAAAAAATTAGAAACTTATTAATTTTTTTAATGAATTAGGTATGCGAATTCTTATACCATTCTTTTCCTTTTAGTGTTGGATTCAAAATCTAGCTTCAATAATTGAGTTAGCGGGGGTTCGGGGGCAGCAGCCCCCGTAATGAAAATATAATATTATTTAACATGTTTTATTACAGTGTATTAAAAAAATTAGAAACTTATTAATTTTTTTAATGAATTAGGTATCCGAATTCTTATACCATTCTTTTCATTTTAGTGTTGGATTCAAAATCTAGCTTCAATAATTGAGTTAGCGGGGGTTCGGGGGCGGCACCCCCCGTAATGAAAATATAATATTATTTAACATGTTTTATTACAGTGTATTAAAAAAATTAGAAACTTATTAATTTTTATTTTTTTTTTACTTTGTTTACTATTAAACTAGAATTTGTATCAATTTTACTATATGGCTTTATTTCGTAAAATTTTAGAAAATGATATGGCTTTATTTCGCATTCAAATGCGAAATAAAGCCATACGCGAAAAAATTGGCGATATGGCTTTATTTCGCATTTGAATGCGAAATAAAGCCATAATGTCATTTTATGGCTTTATTTCGCGCCACCAAATATATACACCCTACAATGAATGATTCCATCCAGTTATTGGGACAAAAATATGTGCTAAAGTACATCATTTGATTTGCACATTGCAATTCAAATTATTAAATATTTATGATACGAATTTCTTACATGGTTGAGCACCTGACTACTTACTCTTTCAGACCCTTAATGTCAATTGTTTAACATGAAAATAAAACGGCAAGTTATAACCTAAAATCCTCAAATTATATACTTTCAATTATTAATTAATAGTATTTATTAAATTTTTCGGCCTTTTCTTAAATATGACCTGCTAACTACTTAGTTAATTATATTTTTAATAAATTTAAAAAAAAAATTAATATCAATGCTATTCGTTGTAAGTAGCGCTGTCATAGTTTTTTTTTCTTAAGGTTGGCAGTTATTGACAAATGTCGCAGATTAAACTGATTTTCACGCTGCAGCGACATTTTGTAGTTATCTCATATCAAAATCAAAAATGATTACTGAACTGACACGCTTCATACATAGCAGTTAGACTTCAAAGTTTGATCATTGTCTCGTACCCTTTCACGATCTTAAAACAATAATTAGGTTAGAATCGAAAAATTAAATGACTTTCAATTTTAAAATCATCTCAAACATTTTACTGTCAATAGAAAAATATTGATTTAAAAATTAAGGGGAAGGGGAAGGAATAAAAAAATATTATTGTATATTTTACAATAATATTAATGAACACATGAAAATGAGAGGCACCAAAAATCTGGAAAGCCCTTTTTAATCCATCTCTTAAAAAATCTAAAAATGTCCGAAAAAAAAATGATATGAAATTTATAAAAAAAAAAAAAAACCATTAATACACTAAATACTATTTTTACATGAATTTTATGAAAGTACATTTTACAAATTAACGGGAGGGTTCATTCATAATTATCAGAATTTAAAAATTTTTAAAAATATTTTTTTCAATTATTTAAACAAATTTTGATTTGGAAATATTTAATGTCAAAAGGGTAAAAATCAAGCGAGTATTTGAAAAATGAACTCATGAACTATGAAAAGGCACTATTGTGTATAAATTTTTATGTTTTTCGGGTAAAATGGCGATAAAGAACTTAAAAAAAGTGAAAAGTGAATAGTTTTATAAATTACATTTTGAAACATTAAACGTTTTTACAAAAATTAAAAAGAAAAAGCAAATTTAAACAAAATAACAAATAAAAATCTGAAAATTTAATAAAATTAATAAAAAATTATTTCTCAATTTTGAAAACTGAAAATGTAATGTTTGACGTTTAATTGTTTGCTGTTCCGTTCTGTTCTGAAAACAAATAAGCAAGTCTATTGTCAAAATGCTCTCCTTGAATTGGAACATTGGGATTTGAAAGTTAGGACTTTATAATTTGACAATTTAAATTGACATATGAATTTATTTATTCAAAACAAATTATTTGTGTACAAATTGTTAAAAATACTTTTGCATTTGCAAATTTCGCTTTAACGTTTATGTAATTTTTAAAAACTAGTTTTAAATACAAAAAAAAAATATTTTTGTTTTTTGTTTTTAAAAATGACGTAATGTTAAGTTTTATTATGTCGTTTTTTAAGTGCTTTAATAAACCATTTTGTTTTGGAATAATTGTTGCTTCAATAACATGGGTTGTAACAATAGCTTTATATTTACATATAGTTACTAAAAAGACCCCTATGATAAATGTAGCTTTTCGTCAAAAATCTTATTTATCATCGTCTTCATCATCATCTTTATTAAATTTATTTCATAAAGATGTTCCAACATTCCAATTCAATCAAAGTGTAATTGATGCACATAATTTAGAACCAATATTTCGTTTTGATGCTACAGATTATGGTGCTGGAGATTTGGGAATTGTACGTACAATAGAAGATAAACATATAAGAGATATTGGTTATAAACAGCATGCATTTAATGCGTTAGTTAGTAATAATATAGGATTATTACGAAACATTCCAGATACAAGAAATATAATATGCTTGGATCAAAAATACGCTGAAAATTTACCCACTGCTTCAATTATAATGTGCTTTTATAATGAGCATTTAATGACATTATTACGTTCCATTAACACAGTTTTACAACGATCCCGGAAGGATTTACTTAAAGAAATTATATTAGTGGATGATTTAAGTGATTTACCAGATTTAAAACTAGATTTAGAGGATAAAATAAAGGAAATTGATAAGAGTATGAAAATAAAAATGATTAGAAATGAAAAGAGAGAAGGATTAATTAGATCTCGAGTAATTGGATCAAGGGCATCTTCAGGGGAAGTTTTAATATTTCTTGATAGTCATATAGAAGTAAATAATGATTGGTTGGAACCACTTTTAAGTGCTGTTCAACAAGAAAATACAACTTTAGCAGTTCCTGTAATTGATATTATTAACCCAGATACTTTTGCTTATTCTCCAAGTCCTTTGGTTCGTGGTGGTTTTAATTGGGGATTACATTTTAAATGGGAAAATCTTCCAGCCGGAACGTTGGTAAATTATTCAAAGTACAAAATTTAAAATCTATTTTAAATAACGTTTTTTTTTCTTTAAGGTAAATAATGCATCCTTTACTGGACCATTTAAATCACCAACTATGGCAGGTGGTCTTTTTGCTGTGAATCGTCAATATTTTCAAAATATTGGTGAATATGATATGGGAATGGATATTTGGGGTGGCGAAAATTTAGAAATATCATTTCGTGTATGGCAATGCGGTGGAGCGATTAAAATATATCCATGTTCACGTGTAGGTCACATTTTTAGAAAAAGACGTCCATATGGTTCTGTAGATGGCTCCAACACAATGATGCATAATTCTCTTCGTCTAGCTTATGTTTGGATGGATGAGTACAAAGAATATTATTTAGATGGTCAAAAAAAGTGGGGTCAAAAAGATTTTGAATTTGGAAATATTGATGATCGGTTAGCCTTAAGAAAACAATTGAACTGTAAATCTTTTAAATGGTATATTGAAAATATTTATCCAGAATTAGATATACCTGGTCAGAAAAGAAAAATTATTGATACTCAAGATCAAAAAATTGCATATCATCCTTGGCATACAAGAAAACGAAATTATATTAAATCAGATTTTATGTTACGATTATCTAATACAGAATTATGCGTAACAGTTAAAAGTCTAAAAAAAGAAAATGGTTTTTGGAAACGGGGAAGTACTTTATATTTAAAACCATGCACAAAGGCTAAAAATCAAATGTGGTACCAAACTGAAAAATCAGAATTAATATTAGACAAACTTTACTGTTTGGAAGCATCTTCAGATTTTGGAAAATCAGCTCCAGTTATTGGAAAATGCCACGAAATGCTTGGTGATCAACAATGGCGTTATACCACTGAAGGTGGAAATTCTCCAATTTATAACTCAGCAACCGGCACTTGTATGAAAGCAAGTAGTGCAACAGTTGGTGCTTCCATAATTTTAGATTTATGTTCAAAAACCAATTTAAATAGTTGGGATTTTTATAGTTGAATTTTTTAACAGTATTTTATATTATATATTTGATATTATTTTATTTTCTAATATGAAATTGTTTTCAGTATAGGATTTTTTTTTATAATTTATATGCATTTTAATTATTTCTTACACTATAGAAAAAAGTCTGATTAACAATTTATCATTATTGTAAAGCAAGTTTTACATATTATTTTCTCTTAAATGTTTAAAAGTTTTAAGAAATGTTATTTGATTTTAATAAAAGACAAATATGTATATCTTATATTTCATTTATTTTTTATCACTCTAAAAATAGAAAAAAACAGCGTTTCGTATTAATAAACCTAAAATTATTCTTATTCTTGATCTTGTGTGTATAAACGTGCAGTATTCTATTTCATTTATGAAACGATGATGCTTTAATTACGTACAAACTAGAAGTATTAAATTTTGAATTGATTTTTGTTTTTTTAATCAAAATTTGAAATAAAGAAAATAAATACTTTTTGTTTAAAAACTAGCAGTTCTTTTCTTGTTCGATAATTTGCACGTTAGAAATTTATATTTTTAATTAAAAACTAAAACTTAATTATTTGGAACTTGCAGCTATTGATCGTAATAATCGATTCCCACAAAGGAATGTAAATATAGCAATTGGAATTAAATATCTTACTGTTTCAAACATATTTAATTGTAACCAAAATATACCAAACAAACTTAGTATAGCACCGAATCCAAGATGGAAACCAATTGTTGATAGACTGAATGAAAAGTTTGATATGTTTATACCGAGTTTTCCCCAAATCATAAACAATAAAACCAATGGTGTTAAGCATAATCCAGTGAAAATATCAGATAAAAACCGTGATGGTCTCTTTTCTGGTTCTCTAAATTTATGAACAATTTCTGGTAACGGTGTACGAGGTTTGTGACCTTGATCTAAAAACAAAATTATATTTACAAAAAATTCAAATGAAAAAATAAAAATATAGTTTACCAGTTCTAGCATCTTGAGAAAATTTCAATTGAACATCTGCAACATGCCATTGGAACGAATTAGATAAAGATGCATCACCGACTATAACTTCAACTTTGTATAAACCAGATTTATACCCAAAATCTCCACCACGAGCTCCTACATCCATATCAAATTTGTATGCTTTAGTTGAATCTTGTTCGGCAACAAAAATAATTTCGTTATCAGTTTCAATATTTGACAATCGAACAAAAGCTTGATGAACAGTTATTGTTTTTGTTGTTCCTTCATCAACAAGTGCAATTTTCAAAACTAATTTTTGTGTATTATCGGCATTTAGAACTTGGCTCAATTTAGATGGATAAACGACCGCGAGTTTTTTTAAAGAAGACGAAGCATCAGAATCCCCAACACCAATTTCTAACGAATGAACCTTTACTTTGCCTAATACTTTAAAATTTAACATTTGAGAGTATTTATCTGCAACAATATCAACTGTATAAATTCCACGTGTTGGTTTATAAGATGCTAAATCTGCACTATAAACCGTTTTGTCAGAACTTTTTGTTGTAAATTGAACTTTTTCCGCTAAAACAGTGTTGCCTTTTTTAACTACAATTTTACCCGAAATCGATGAAATTGGTTGAGATAAGGAACGACCTAATAAATCAACAACTTTAATATTCAAAATTGGCGATGAAGATTCTAATTGGCCATTTCCAATCAATTGAATACAAATAGGTGCAATATTTTGATTGCTACTTAAAGTTTTTAATGCTTCCAAAAGAACATGAGCACCTTTTGCAGCTTGTACTGAACGTCTGCTTAAGAAATATGTTGCGAATTTAACTGCTTGATCTTCAGTAATAGGAGATGGTTTATTTAACGCTTTAGTAACTTTAAATGCTCCGTTTATAATTAAAGCTGTTATGCTTAATCCTCCTTCAAATTGCAAAGTTTTTCCATCAACTTCATCAGCTTGAACTATAGCATCTTCAATCCGTTCTGCAACAAATGATGCTGGTGCACCTAACTCAGCACCAATGAAAAAGGCATATCCCAAACTAAAAATAAAAATACAATTTAAATTTTTTGATACAAAAAATATAAATTTAATATAAACCTGCTTAAAGAATCATCTTTTTTTAAGAGATTTTGTAAATTTTTAGCTAATTTAGTAGCAGTTGCTTTATCAGTTTGTACACCCATAACTTTGGAACTAAATAAATTGAAAAATAACTCTTGAGTTGTTGAAGCATCTTTTGAAAGAGATCCAGAAATTGTTGTTAGCACTTTTTGTGGTAATTGAGAAGAGCATTTCAAATGTTTATATGTTCCAACTAAATAGAAATTTTTTTCAAAATCCTAAATTAAAAAATGATACTTTTAAATTATTGAACACAAATTTAAAAACTTTTCTTACATTTAATTTTGACTCTGCATGAACTTCAATAATTCTTTTACAAAGGTTAGTTTTTTCCGCACTTGTTATTTTATCATGGTTAACTGCTGCATAATAAATTGTTTGTAAATCATTAGAATTGACACCATCGGCGAAAACTTTTTCAAGGCGTTGAAGGTGTAATGCAGATAAATTATCTTCAACCGTTCTAAAAGTTGCACATTCAACCGAATATATAACAAAAACAACAGTAAATACTGAAAACAAAAACACTTATTAAAAAATTAAATTATTTAAAAATTTTAAATAAATTTTGGAACCGGTATGTCCAAAAAAAACAATCAATTTTACAAGGTTTATGTTTTTTGTAATTTGAGCCGTAAGAAGCCTTCGGGCGAAATGTAATTTTTTTGTTTTATGAAACTTACTTAATTTAAACATATTTAATAACATATTTCTATAATAACTGCTGTTAAAATAGGAAATATTTGATAAACTATGTCCTACGTGGGGCAGCAAAGCAAGGTTAGAAAATGTTTTGACAACCGACGACACGTCATCCTAGCAGAAAACAAATTAAATGAAATGTCAAATTCAGGGATGAGCTGAATATGTAGTGACACCTATTATTAAAATATTTTGAAGAAATAAAATAATAATTAAATATTCAAATATTAAATATTTAAAATTAATATTTTTCAAAGGGTTTTATGTATTTTTAACCAATATTCATTTATTTAAAAGACTTAAAAAGTCTTAAACTTGTTATTGATCTTAATTAAATGCGTCTAGAGATGAAAAACAACTTGGAACAAAATGGAAATTGACTATGTATATAATTCCAAATACCGTTAGAAAAACATGTGTTTATATGTTTCAAAAATTTGATTTAAAAGTGGCGGTAGTTGCATTATTTCATTTAAATTTTGGGTTATAAAAAAATAGTTGCTGTAATTTAAAAATTTTCAATTATGTTTTCAAGTCTTAATACTTTTACAAAATATCTAAAGCCAAAAAATGTCTCAACGCAAGATTTTGTATTTACTTTACATTCAAAAGTGAGTTTAAACTTATGGATATACATATTAATACATAAAGTCTTGCAAATAAAAATAAAAATTAATTTTAGGTCACATTCGCTTTGTTACTGGTTGCATCAGTTTTATTATCTTTAAATCAATTCTGTGAGTGCTTTAACGAAAAATTGTTATCTTTCAGTTTTTCAAATTTATTTTAATTTTAGTTGGTGAGCCTATTGAATGTAAAGGTACTGATGATAAAGATAAAGTATGGGCTGAACAATATTGTTGGACTCATGGGACATATATTTTTAATTATGAATATGAAAAGAAAAATTTCGTGAAACAAAATCATGTCGTTGGTTATGGCATTCACTCTAAAATTCATTCAATCAATAATTTACGTTCGAGATATCCGGACAAGGATGACGATCGTGTATACTTACGCTATTATCAATGGGTTGTTTTAATATTAACATTGCAAGCTTTCTCATTTGCCCTACCTGCATTTATTTGGAAAATTTGGGAAAAGAATCGATTACAGCAACTATGTGAAAATTTAGGTAAGATTGTTAAGATTCCATACAAGAAAATTTAACAGTTTAATTAATATTTAGATGATGTATTATATGATAATGATGGTGCCAATCAAAAAAATCGTATAAAATATTTACGTAAATATTTTTCAAGTGGAATAAATGACATCAATTTTTGTTATGCTATAAAATATTGTTTGTGCGAACTTTTAAATTTTGCAGTTTGTGTAAGTTAAATTTAATATAATAAATTCGCTGAGAAATTTAGGTTTATTTTTGTTTTAGATAATGAACGTTATTTTAATGAACGTATTTTTTATGAATTTTTGGTCTAAATATGCATCTGTGTTAAATGTAATACCACTTTATAATTGGAGTGAATGGAATTTTTATACTTCTAAAGTATTTCCGAAAATTGTAAAATGCGATATTCATATTTTTGGTTCATCAGGAACAATTGAAAAACGTGATCTCTTATGTTTATTGCCTTTAAATATTCTAAATGAAAAGATATTTGTCGTATTTTACATATGGTTCCTAGGTTTAACAATTTTATCTGGCTTAAATATTTTATTTCGAATTAGTTTGATGGTATTTAAATCTTTTCGTGTTCAACTATTAAGAGCACAAGCTCGTTATTTAAAAACACGTGAATTATCGAATGTATTATCGCATTTAAATTATGGCGATTGGTATTTACTATATAAGATATGTTGTAATAGCAATCCTTTATTATTTAAGGCATTATGGATTGAATTAAAACCTTTGGAAAAAAATGAAATTTTAAAAGCTGATGTTTGATTCAGTTATTTTAAAGTTAATTGTTATTAATTTTTTTTGTTTGACATAATGAATAAGATTTTTTTAACGTAATATTACGTTTCAATTAAATTAAGTTACGTTATTTTTTTAAAATAAATTTAAAATTAATTGTTAAGAAGGAATAAAGAATAAAAAAATATATATTATATTCTAAAATATTAGTATAAAAAAATTTAAATCAAAAATGAACTAAATATGCTATTGAAAGAAGATTTTTTTCAAAAAAAAATAATAAGTAAAAAGCACCCAAAAAAGGTACGAATAAAACCTAATTATTTCATTTTTTTTTATATTGAAGAATATTTTTTTTTATTTTGGTAAAACCTTTTTTTTTTTTTTTGGTAAATTAAATAAATATGAAAATTATAATATGATGTTTGCTATATATTTTTAAAATCTTACTTGTCTGTCCGTTTTTTGTTAGATTTCTATAACCAGAATTTTTATATCAATTACAACATATTATATGTTTTTTAGAAAACTGTTTCTTCTGATGCAATTCAAATTTAACCGTAACTTCTTAATAACTATTGCATATAATTTAGTAACTTAACAATTCAAAAACTTTACCTTTCTATGTTAATCAATTTTTTTTATGTTAAGTATATGTTTTCATATAACATTCTTTCTATTATAATTCTCCATATAAGGTCATAATAATATATGCATCTTGCTTTAAATATTAAAATTTGCTACATGAAAATAGTTCTTTTTGTTTAATTCATCAAGTTCTAATTTTAATAGTTTGATTGCATTTACTTAAGTTTTAAAAATTATAGCAATGGATTCTTGAAAAAAACATTTAAGAATAGGATGTATTGTAGAAACACAGAGTCTTATTTAAAATTTATCAAAAAAAAAAATAATAAAAGTTGTATATACAATAATTAACACTTGTTATGGAAAATCTGGTGTATGTTTAATATGGTTTAATAAGACCTATTAGAAAATAGTACTTTACTTTTATTATTTATTAGCTGTTATTTTTAAAAACTAATTTCCGCATTAAAAAGGAACTATAAATTGTTTAGTTAAAATTAAACTAGGGTTTGGAAAAACAAATTATAATTTAAACAAACGATTAATGAATTTTTTAAGTTTTTTTTAATATTAATATGTATATATTATATGTATGTATTAATATAATTTATAAATTGTTTATTTCATAAATATTTCAGACAATAAATGTACACAGTTTTCTATTTTAAATAAATTTATTCATACATAATGTATAATAAAAGTTTTTTATTTTTTTATTTAAATATTTTTTTTTTTTTGTTTAGAAAAATTTTGAAATGAATTTTTATCCAGCCAATCTAAAAACTCATTTCAATTAATTCTCAAAAATATTTGATTTATATAATAATTATTTTATTTTGATTTTAAACTACATATTTACATAATTAAATATATTTATGGTATACATTTTTCTTTTAATTATTATAATATATATAATTAATTTTTTTTGTATAAGATATTAATTCTTGACTAAGTTTTTGAAAATAATTTAATTTCTTTTTTTAATTAAACATTTTTATAAATAATTTTGAATAATATTTTTTTTGTTTTTCTATTTGATTTTTTAAAAATTTTTTTTTTTGGTTTTTAATTTAGGAACATCAAAAAGTATATTTTGTAATCATATAAATACATTGTCGAGAAATTAAAGAAGAGGTATTTTTTAATGCAAGCAACACAAGTTCTTATTTAAAATAGTTAAATTGACTTTCAAAAAATTTTTTTGTTCCATTAGATTTTTATTTTTTGTTTTTATATTTTTTGCAACTTAAAAATTAAAATTTAATTATAAATATAAATATATTAATTATTGTAATCATCCAAAGATTCATTAATATCATCCGGTTCATCGATCGAATTATATGAACCATTTTCAGGTGTATTTGCTACGGTAACGATGTCATTGTTATTTGTTTTATTATTTGTATCAGGATCCAGATGACTTTCATTGAATATTTCATCACGCTTACCAAATCTCATAAAATTCTGATCTAATTTACCAAAACGCATAAAATTTCTGTCATTACGTCCAAAACGCATTAAATTATGTTGACTACGTCCAAAACGAATAAAACCATCTTTACGACCGGGATCACTTCGACCAAAACGCATTACACTGTTACCATTACTACGTCCAAATCGCATTAAATTATTACCACCCCCACTACGTCCAAATCGCATCATATTATTACCATTACTACGTCCAAAACGCATTAAATTTGATCTGCCAAATCGCATTAAATTATTATTTGATCTTCCAAAACGCATTAAATTATTATTCGATCGTCCAAATCTCATTAAATTGTTACCATTTGAATTTGCTCGACCAAATCTCATCATATTGTTTGTTGCAGATCGTCCAAATCTCATTAAATTACTATTACTAGCACGTCCAAAACGCATAAAATTGTCACCTCTAGAATCTCGGGAAGTACTACTACTTCTACTGTATCTAGAACTAAATTTTGTTGAATCATTTGGAGTTTGGTCCTTTGATGATTCAATTTGTCTTTTACCAAATCGCATTAAATTACTATTTCCAGCTCGATTAAATCTTAAAAGATTTAAATCTATTAATTTATTATCATTTTCATTATTTGCCTCTAAAGCATCACGATAATTTAAAAAATTTTTACTAAACTTTATAATTAAAGCATTATTTAAATTATCAAAGTCAACATCTGAAATAGGTGATTCAATATCATCATTAACTTCATCAAAGTCATCTGATTTATCTTCTATTGTTTCAATTTCATTTGATTTAATTGATTGTAAAGTATCTTTAAGTTGTTTTGTAAAATCGTTTAAATCATTTTTAGTATTCAAAGAATTAGTATCTCTTGATGATTTTATTATTTCGCCTCCAATGTGTGCTCCTTGAAGACATACAATCACAAAAAGAATTACTATCTGTGAAGGCACCATATTTTAGTGTCTTCGACTGAAGGAGAATACTTCTGAAACAAAAAAAAATAATATAATTAGTTAGATGTTATTTTGTTTCAATATTTAGGATATATTAGTTATAGAAACGAATTTTATATTGGTTTTGAGACCGTTCAAATAAAACGTTCAATCGATACCAATACTTTAATTTTTTTTAATAATTTAATGTAAGAGAAGTACTAGTTTTATATATTTATATGAATTTGATTTTCTTTAATTTTAAAAGTTGGAAAAAATTAATAATTCTTGGTAATATTTCGTTTAAACAATGAAATTACACGTTACCATTAAATTTTTACGCATAAATTAAATGTTATAATTGAAAGTAGATGAAAAATTTTTAAGTTTTAAACAATAATGCGTAGGTATAACATATAAATAAATTTTATTAAAACATTATTTTAAATCTAATTATATTTAAAACAAATAGATATTTTTAAATGACAATTTACTTTTTCTTTCTAGAAAAACAATTGATACATGATCCAATTTAAAATACAAAATTTTCTGAAGAAAATTTTAATAATATATAAATATTAATAAATTACATTAAAATAAATATTCGAAATTAAAAACTTATAAAATTTCAGAGTATTAAATTAAATTTATAACAAGGATATTGGTAAATTATTATTAATTTTTAAAATAGATATTTGGCAAAAAACAATTATTTTATATGATTAAATAATATTTATTATTAATTGAAATTCTAAAAAAAACTTAAATTGCAAAAAATATAATTGTAATATGCAGAACAATTTTACTTTTGTATCTTTAATGGAAGCTTAAAATTTAAATAAATTTACAAAATTTTAAATTTCAAAAGGACCAACTGGTGTAAGAGCATTGCAGTTCTGCGTTGTTAATATCAATTGATTTTTTGAAGATTAATTCTTTATTTTTTTGTATTTGTTCATGCTTTAATTTAAATTTATATACAATATAAGAGATACATCTCTCGTAAGTTAGATAATTTAAGTTAGTTTTAATTTAAAAAAAAGTAAAACCGTCTTTCTCATTTATAATGGACATAATATATTAATTATTATTATATATTAAAATTTAATGTAGTATTAATACAATATATCAATAATTTGTCTAATGCTTCTTTATAAAATGCGTACGTTAAGCCCTATCCCTAGAATTTTAGGATATTGATAAAAAAATACATATCGGACAAATACCATTATATATAGAACAAGAATGACACTACTTCATCATGCCAAAGCATTTGAATTGTATTAGAAGAAAATGAGCAGTCTTAATACGTCAAAGAATTAGGAATTTAAGGGGTACTTCAATCTATCTCTTTGAAAGTCGATATTCCAAGCCTTCTATCTGCTGCAGCACCATCCATCACTATATATTTGTAATCATATTCAGAAGACCGTCTTTGATCAAAAAATCATGACGCTGGACTCGATGGACATTAGTGGCAATGTATTGAATGAAATAGTTTTAGACAACGCAATATATGGTTATATTATAATAAAGTTACACAGTTATTGTTTTATACTTTGTTTTTTTTTATACTTTATATTATTTTATTTTAATTCGTTATTAATAATTTATTAATTATTATAGTATTATAACAATTATAGAATTATAATATATTGTAGGGAATTGAAAACATTTTCTTCTTTAGAAATTTTCAAATTTTACCCTTAGTAAAGAAAATGTCAGTTTAATTGATTTTACAATATCATGCAACATAATTTCAATCTTATAGATAAATATTTTAAATTAATTTCATTATAAATTTTAACATAATTTTAATATTGATTTTTAATTTTTAATTTTAATTGAGTTTTTATTTTTAATTTTAAAATTGATTTGGATTTGAATTTATCATTAATTTGTTTTATTCGATATTGCCTTCATTAAATTTTTAAATTATTAAAACTTATTAACATTCGAGGTTAGAACTTATAAAAACTATAAATAACTAAAACTATAATAACCAATTAAATATAACAAATCTTAGATTTTAAATTTTATTAATATATTATTTTATCCTACACACAAAAAGGATTTGACTACAAAGATAAATTCTAGTGGTCAATTTTAATTTATTTTGAATTTTGTTTAAATTAATCCACTTGTTATCTAAAATAAAATTAATTTTTTTGTAGATAAGAAGATTGATTATAGCCTTTATTTCGATGCATTATTGAATGCCTTTAAACGGTTCTAAAAACAATTTTTTCTTCTGTTTCCTCGTTTTAAACAGTTAAGTATGCCGTTCTAACAATAATATGTAATTCGATTGGTTTCTAGTATTTTGTATAGTAAGATGTTGTATATCGAGAATTTTCTATCTTAATTCAAGGGTTTTGTTGTATTATTGATGATTTTGGGAGGCTAATCATTAATGGCTGTAAAAAATTAAAGAACCTTATTTTTCTAATATTTACACAAGTATATAAAAGGAAATGAATAAAGCTAATTATTGTAAAATTTGTATAATATTAGGCATTTATTGTAAAACTAGCTGTTGGCCCTCACAGAATTAAGGAAGGTCAATTGAAATAAAAGCTTTTTATAATTAAGATCTATTTCTAATTTCATTATATACATATACATATTATTGTACATCAATACCATATTCTTAAATAAAATCGCAATCTTTACATTTTGTATTACGCAGATTGTGCTTCGATTCTAATAGATACACAAAAAAAAAAATGACTCATATAATTTCTTGTTGTATCTGAAAAATTTGAAGAGGAATAAGTTATGCAGTCTACCTTTTGTATTGTACAAGATTGGGATCTTTAGTTCAAATCCCTTATATAAGTACGTACTTGTTTAAATTTTGAAAATTAAATTCGATAAATTTGTTTGTTAACAAAAGATTTGAAATTTAATTTATAGGTTTATTTTGTTTGAATAATAATTTATTTCTCCATCTATTAACTTTTTGTGTACATATTTTTAAAAAATGTTGCTAAGCTATGTATATTGTTTCACAACTTTTGTTTAGATTCAAATCGAAATACTTCTGTGTTGCCAACATTCTATAAATTATCATATTATTTACTTGGCTGTGATCATGTTCAGATTTTTATATTTTTGAGAAAACGTAGCACTTCATTGCATTGTTTGGTATAATTTAGCCAAACATTATAAAGTCTAGGACCTAAAAACATGTAACATGCGACAGAAGACATTGTAAATTATGATTTGGAATATTCACAAAATTGGAATTATTTATACGTTCTAAGTTATTTTACATACATACATAAAATTGACCAACAACTCCACGCAAAATGCAAGTTTATCTTAGTATCTATATAAAAATTAACCATTTTATTTAAATTAAAACTTTTCAAAAAAACATAGTTATAATAAAAACGGATTAGGTAGTTAGTCTTCTTATGTTTAATATCATTTTAAAAGATTTCTAACTTTTAACTTTTTATTTTTTTTTTAGTAATGAACTTTGAATTAAAATTGTACAAAAAAAGCAAAACACTCAAAAATTTATTAAAAAATTGCTATTTTAAATATTCAAAAGTTATACAAAATTTATAAAGTGATGACTGGAAAAGAATTGAAATTCTTGGAATAAAACAAAACAAAGAAAAATCATGTTTTACTTTTGTTTCTTTTAGAAACTTTTTAAAAAAAAGAATAAAACGATTTTCGAAATTCAGTTTATTCAAATAAATACAAATAAAAAACGTTATAAATTTAAAATTAAATATTTATTAAATACCGGCCAATAAAAAGGATGTTAACATCCTGTTCTATAATTTTTATATTATTTTTGTTTTTTTTGCATCTACCTCTTACACTATATAACAGATATAAAGTTTGTTTTTTAAACTTGAAAGTTTAAAACAAAGTTGTACTTAACACACAATTTAAAATTATAAAAATATGGACCGGATATTCTTTTGTCGCTATAACTTTAATACAATTATAGATTTAAATAAAATAGAAATAAAATATTTAATATTTTTAAGTTTTACACCTCAATAATAAATATTGATTTAAATTGTTTTAAACTTTTATTAAAACTTTTTTCCACTGCTGAAATTTTTTTTTTGAATTAAATTTGAAAGAATTGTGTAAGATTTTAATTTAATTTTAATAATAATACAGATCACATTGAATTACGCAATATTACTAACATCATCGCCTATACCGGGTCATTATGGGTTTTAATTAAATTATTAATTTATTCAGTATATTATTATTTATTTTGTCTAAATTACAGGTTTTGTTTAACTTTTTGCAAATTAAATCCAATATTTTGTAAATCAAATTCAACCTTTTTTGAATCGAATTCAATTTTTGTATAAAAAGTTAAAAACATGATTTTATTAATATTATAATAAAACACCATCACTTTACAACAAATCTAATTAGTAATATCAATTCAATACAAAACAAGAGTGAGTAGAATGTGTCAACTCTGAATTTGCCGTATGACCGTAATATTGACATTATATCATTCAATTAGAAATTCATATATCTTCCACTACATCAACTTCATTTTATTCAGACGTTGGCCACTAAAGTTCGTACGGACGGACACACATAGCTAGATCGATTTACTTTTCAATTCTGATCCGATCCACATCTTTGAGTCTATATCTAACGCCCTCCTTCTCTGCGTCAAAAACGTTATGGCAAATTTAGTATACCCACATTTCACTATAATCATATGGTATAAAAATATCAAGTTGATAATCTTTTAAAGTGATTTAAAAATTTCTTTAATTCGTGATCACTACTAAAATTTCATAATTTCTAGGAAAACCAAATTTTTTATAATTTTTGTCTTTCAAAACTTTAAACTTGTTTTTGAAACCTTTAGGAGTGTTTTAGAGCAATTCCAGCTTTAATTTGTGATCACTATTAAAATTTCGTGATTATTACTAATAAAATTTCGTGATTACTACTAAAATTTCATAATTTTTAGAAATTTTTTATAATTTTTTTCTTTCATATTTCAGGGGATATCAAAATCAAAAGATCTAAATAGTTTAAAACTAAAAACTTAAGGATCGTTTTTAGTTTATTAATCCTTAAATGTTTCAATGTTTTATTAAAAAACTCAAAGGAATATAAGTCTATTATGTCTAACGTTTCAGTCGATGTGCTCTTAATTGTGGATGATGTAAGAGATATTATAAGTATGTCTGAGAGTCTACTATGAAATTAAATTTCTGTATTATTGTTATAACATACAGCTTTACAGAAGTACAAGGATATCTTCTGTTATTAAAAAATTGCCAGTTTTGCAATTTTTGGTTTTTAATATATCATTACACCGAGGCCTTAGGTGAGTTAGTGGGTAAGCATATGTTTTACTAACCGTGAGTGTGCGGGTTCGAATACCATACGGTTAATGAATTTTTAATTGAAAAAAAAATTATTGAAAAATATTTTTACTTTACAAATCTCCATGGTGATCAAATATATAATAAAGTAAAATATAAAAAATTTGATTAAAATAAAATAAATAAAACTAATAAAATTAATAAATAGTATAATCTTAATCTGCCACGCCTGAAAAGGAAAGGCATGATTCATTCCCTTATCACATTGTATGAGGTAAGGGACTGTTTAGAAATAAATGTCATTTTAAGAATGTCATTTGGCGTTTAGGACTAACATCCAGTTTGTTTATAAATTCTTGCATATAATGAAGCATTGTTATAAATTAAATTAATTAATAAAGCATTGCCACAAAATAATTTTTTTGTTTAAAATCATTTCATTGTTTTTAACCCCCTTTAATATTTTTACTTATCGTACACCCAGTCTAATTTTTGAGACCTAAATCCGTTTTATTTCAAATTCTATTTTTTTTTTTTTATTGTAATTTGTTTAAAAAGTTTTTAATCAAATTTTTAAAAAAGTTTTTAACTTAATTGATTTTTTACCTGAACTTATGGCTTGGTAAATTGTTTGGTGTGTCTCTTACACTTCCTGTAATTAGTTGTTAATTAATTTTAATTATTTGTTTTTATATTAATCTTTTTTTTAATTAGAATAGTGTCATGGTCAACAGGTTTCAATCATCATCATGTCTCCAAAAGGTCACCTTATCTTTATAATTTTAAATAAAATAAATATCTAAAGTATAGCTAATTGCGTTGCTGATGCGAATGAAGTGATTGTAATCATGTAAAAAGTTTCTCCTTTTTTATTGAACTGTCAGACAAGAAAAAAATCATAAATTTAAATGAAAAGGTTTGGAGAGGCGTGTTCTACCTTATAGCCTCTAAAATTAATCTCACCACCTTTCCAATTAATCTTAAATTTCAGAAATATTAAAAAGACAGAGGAGAACACCATTGTATCGAAAATCTGTAACTAAAAAATTTCCTTAAAATTACGAAAAATCGAATTATGGAAAATTATGATATTATTTTGTTATTATTTATATATTTATATATGCATATATATATATATACATACAAATATATATATATATATACATATATTTAGTAACAACTTTCTTTTATTTTTAGCTGATTATTTTGATTGTTTAATTTTGGAAAATTATAACACAAAAATATAGTTTGAAACTTTATTTTAACCGCAATCGCCAAAAGGGGTTAAAAAAGTCAAATAAAAGGTGCTCAAATTTTTGTTCATTCTTTTTTTTTTATTTTTGAAATTTTACTTTAATCATTTTTTAATTTTTAATTTTAATCCCCTGCTATTATAAATCAAGAATTTGTAATAGCAGGGGATTTCCCTAACAAAAAATTTGATAACAAAGGTCTGGTTGGGAATTTAATTTTTGGGGGTTTTTTTTTGGCTTTTTGTTGTTGTTTTAAAATAAACCAATGAAAAATTAATGAAATAATTGAAAAAAAAAATAAATTTTTAAATAATTTTTGAAGGTTAAATGAAAAAAGTGTTAAAAGTTTATTAAAAATTAAAAATAAATATGCAGGTATTATAAGTA
The DNA here is from genome assembly GCA_963082915.1 of Dolichopus griseipennis. Taxonomy (NCBI): domain Eukaryota; kingdom Metazoa; phylum Arthropoda; class Insecta; order Diptera; family Dolichopodidae; genus Dolichopus; species Dolichopus griseipennis. Next base: position 110,897,684 of record OY720442.1, read on the forward strand.
TATATTTATATATATAATTATTTAGTTATATAACAACTTATATATTGATTATATACATTTATATTAAAATTTTTTAAAGTATTCAAAATAATAAAGTTGACCTTTAAGATTTAATTTAAGTAAACTTAAGTTTATCAACAACCTACAATAATTAATGCAATACTGAATAGCTTAAATCAAATTCAGGTATTAATCAAATATATTGCGGTATATATAGAATTTTGTTAAATAAGTTCAGATATTTTTGTTGAAATTCAGGAATTTTTGTTTTAAGCAGAAAATTATAATGTTAAAATCTCATACAAAATCTTATAAATCAAAAATCTGCAATAGATGGCCAATTTTCATTTTCATATTGAAACCCTAATTGCTATAATCACAAACATTTATTGGAATAGCTCCTTCATTTTTAAAGATCTGGGTTCCGTGATATTTTGAAACGCTGACTTAAATTAAAGAATATTTAAACAATTACAAGTGCCATCTTACTTTTTTCAAAGATCTTTTAATAAAAATTTGAATATATTTAGTAAATACCTGAATACATTTAGTAAATACCGGAACACATTTTGTAAATTTCTGAATTTGACCAGAATAATAAATCTCAATAATAAATTAAAAAACGCTCATAATTACGCTGAAATCAACAAAATTTGTGATAATATATATGAAATTTAACTAATGAAGTATTGTGACTGCAAATATACATCAGCAAGAACTTTTGTTTGCCCACAGATACAAAAGATCACATCCTAAGACGAAGCTCCATTTAAGTAACAGCAATTAGAATGGGAAAGGTAAAATTAAGCAAACTCAGTAACACATGAGAAAGAACTTTTGAATCAATTAATTTGTGGAAGTCCTATTTAAAAACAAAAGAGGGGAAAAAATGGAAATTACTCCATGACATTAAAAAATTTATTGTAATAAATCAAATATCTGCAGTTTCGAAATAAAATCAAATCAAAGGTTTTTTTTTAATTTTTTTAAGCGCTAATTGCTTAACTGTTAGGCTAATAAGCCTGTGTATACCATAGATACATGTTGGAATAGGAGGTTACATTATATTCGTGTTATTAGAATTGATTTTAATTATTTCCATACACAAATTAAACATGAGATAGTACTAGGCCTTATAACATTTAAAAACGTTTTAGATTTTCAATAGATACAATTTTGTTTATATTGTAAAAATTTTCTATTTGAGTTAGATGGTATTCTATATCTGTGAGTTATATTATTAAATTAAATTATATGCTTATATTTTTATGTAAAAGTGTTTTTTTAAAGATATATAATTATTAATTATTGATAAAGCCATTAATTTGAACCCAATGATAAAAATATAAAAATATATTAATACTTCTATATTTTATTATAATTTGTAGTATAAAAAAAATTATTTAGATTTTAAGGGTTCCTGATTTATAAATTGGGTAATTTGGAATCTTCAACTTTAAATGCACAATATACAAATGCAAATTATTTTCTAGAATTTCAAATTCTTAAAAGTACAATAACGACATTAACATTATATAGCCTTCCATTAGCCACTAACCCCCTATTAATACAGGACATTATACCAGAATAATACAATTTTAATGAACTCATGTCCTTTAGAATTAATTTCGAAATGAAATTATATTAAGTCACGTTATTTCCGTGTTAATCTCAATATACACCCAACCATATTAATTGCAAATGGTGTTATTTCTTGATTATTATTTCTTAATAATTTTATTCTATTATGCTTTTATATTTATTTAATTGGCTATTATAAGGCTTTACATTATTTTCTTTTAATTTCAAAAATTGATTTTGTTTTTAATCAAATTACAAATTTTAATCAGAAAAACAGTAGGAAATGAAAGAATGACGATAGCATCATTTGCTTTTAGATTTATTTGTATTTAAAAAAAATACATAATAATTTAGTACAAATTTATAATAAATTATCTTCTAATTTCAAATTGTTTTTAGTTTTTACATTATTTATTCTACATTTTAATAAAGTTATTAGCATAATAAATATTATAATGGAACACCAACTCAAAACAATAACCAAATGGTATTTTTCTTTTATAACATTATTTCATTCTTGTTATTAAAAAAAACCCTTCTACAAATGACACTTGTAATGTACATTTCGTGTTATAATAATATGGTGCAAGGTCATAACTCCTAGGATCATAATTCTTTTAAGGACTTATGACTCTTTAATGGGACGTAAGTTCCTAAAAGACTTCAAACTCATAGCAATGAGCCATAACTTTCTAAGGGACTTATGACCTTTGGAGTTTTGACTCAGAGTGGTGGTTCTTAACTCCCTTATACAGTTTTGAGTATAATTAAGTTAATATCAATTATATAACATCAGTGACGGGTATAAATATATACAGATTTTCTTAAACTATAATATCAAAAATAATTAGCACACATTTTGGAGTTGGATTCGAAATAAGAGCTTTTAGGAAAAATTCCCCTTAATTAACTTAATTCCGCAATTAAAAACCAAATAAAAATTTTACATAGAGACTACATTTGTACTACCAAAATCTCGCATACGAGGTTATTTATTAAACTTCCAAAAGGAACTTATGACTCACATGTCAAGGACTTATGTACAACGTAAATATTTTAAAATGAGTCAAAGGTCCCTTGGGGACTTATGTTCCACTAAATGAGTCCCTTAAGGACTTATGACTTTGGGAGTTATGACCCTGAACCTAATATTATACCTACTAAATGGAATTAAAATTATAAATCATTTTTCAATCACACAATTTATAACTTATGATACTCTGGTACGCGCTTTTAGCTGTAATCTAATATATGATAATATTCTAAGCATTAAATAACAACAAGAGATGCACAAAGAGAATACAATGTTGTGCATATATATATATATATACAAACCTATAAAATATATTACTTTTTTTATATAATTTAATGTGAAATTTTTTTTCTAACCATTGTACATTTTTTTTATGCACTTTTGTAATGAACATTTTAACACCTAAGTGTGTATATTATAGAATAGTGTTGGATTGGATGTATAGAATAGCATCATCTTGAAATAGGGTAAAGGTGCAATTTTTATCTTTTAAATGGTTCATAAAAACAAAGGAACATTAAAAAGTTTCATATATCGTCTTATTTTAACTTAAAAGAAGAAAGGAATTAATAAAACATTTTTATTTTAACGTTATTATAATAATGGTGATTTTAACTTTTACACATTTGTCTATATATTATTGTCGTCTATTGTAAATATTATAAAATTTCCATTTATTGTGGGTTTGTAGTATATAAAATATTTTTTTGAAAAATTTAATATTTAATAAAAAACCATTTTTTTTTTTTTTAAATTCCTAATAGATTTTTGTGATTCAGTGTATGTGATTTTATTAAAAAGTTCTATTTTAACTCACAACATCATTCTGCTGTTACTAAGTTCTGATGATCAAGATTTTTTATAACTTTTTACTTCTACATAGAAGTAATGAATTTAATGAAACAAGTATAATTCTATTACACTATAATTTATAAACGATATAGTTAAATAGGAAACTTCGCAAGAAGATAACACGTGTTTAAAGATTACTATCTTGCACATAAGTTTTGTAGAAAATAAACTTAAACAATTTAAAATGTTTAAAATTCCAATCAATTCCTAGTATCTATGTCCTTAAAAGGGAGAATTTTACCTCAAATCTAATTAGCGATATAAAAATAGTTTAACCTTTCCTTATTAATTAAATCAAAGATTACTATGTATAGGATTGAAGTAATAAGGTGTATTGACTTAAAATACTCTATAGAGAATACTTCCTTGATCGTACAGCCTTTATTTGATTTTACATGAAACTTAAATGTATATTAGGTTATAAGTTTTATTGAGTTTGAGAATCAAGAAACGTTTTAATTGTTTGTTTCTTATTTTAAATTTGATTCTAAACATCTTAATTAAAGGGTTAGATCTTAATTAAGGTTTGATTCCAAACATCTTAATTTATCTTCTATGTCTTACACTTTAGATCACCATTAGCTTCCATTTCACTTAGAACTATGGTACCAACACAACGATTTTATATGTTTCAAGATATATTTCAGAAAAAAAACACTATTTTTCAAACATATGGCACAGTGGCGTGCGATCCGGTCCTTATGTGCAAGGTGTACATTGCAAAAATAAGACATATACTTCATATAAATTAAAAAAATATAATTTCCATATAATATAACATCACATCTTAAATGGCTGGCTGAAAACTATTATGGAAAAAATTTTTTCACTAAACATTTTGCATAAATTTAGGCGAAGTTATAGGACTAAGTACAGAACGTTCTTGTACACGTTTCTTCGTACATTTAAATATACATCATTGTCTTGCAGTTTTAATTTAAAAAATTTATACTGAGTGATGGGGAGATTGGTTTATAAAGTTATCATTTAGTTTAATATTGGCAGGTTTTTTAATTTTATTGCACACCTTATCATGAAAGCCACCGCACGGAACTGAATTTACCATATAAAGAGGAAGGACAAGTTATATGCCATTGTCTTGGAAAAGTATCATGCGTAGAATAATCTCCTTTTCCAACGTATCTAACTGAATACATCGCATCTCAAGAAGTAGAAGATAAGCATTTTAAAATAAAATAATACAAAACTTATTAAACAGACTAACTATGGAATATTCATTTTAAGCATGTTTTTAATTCTTATTTAAACAAATTTAAAGTATTTAAAGGTTTATTTTTTAATTTTTAGTATGAACCGGGTTTCAAATAAAAAGAATATTTTTTCACTTTAACGTTTTAAAAATTGGGATAACCACATTTTCAGGATATATTAAAGGATAATAAAGGATAACACTTATAAGTTTAAAGTTGAAAATGCAATAGAAGGTTTTTTGTTTTTCAATTTCTTTTTCATCTTACACATGTACACATGTACTTTGGAATTAGATTAACTTGATCATATCCTAACATCATCTTTTTGCATTTATAAGATGATAATTAAGAAGAAAAGACCTTTTATTCAATCCGAATACATATATAATATGACCGCACAAAATCCTTATTGAATTAACTTAGTATATGTAAGAAAAGAATATTAAACATTGTATATTATATTGAATGTCGCAACATATATATTTCATTTTTATATAAATTTTCTTTTCAAGTAATTAGTTACAGGATACAGGTATCAAATACCGTTATTTTAAATTCTAAATATACATTAAAAAGTAATGAAATATGTAATTTTTTTGAAAAGTAAGTTTATAATTTAATTAAAAGATTAAAGAAGCGAAAATGAATATAATGAGGTTTTAGTTAGAAGAGCAGTTGGTTAATTTGCAATTTTAATATATTTTTTACTTTCAACTTGATTGAAATTTAAAATTCAAAGAAAATTTTGATTTTGATTAAAAATGGAGTTATGACTTATAAGAATATGATAAAGTGTATGTAGAACTTCGTAAAAAACTATATAAGTTAATAATTAAGTAAAAAAGTGAAGAGTAAAATAATTAACTTTATGTTTCTTGCAACCTCAAGTACAACATTTGCTTGTATTGAAGTTTTAAATTAAATTCAAACTAACTTGAATATAGAATAGCAGAGTGGCGGATCTTTTTAGCATTTATTTACAGAAGGCATTTGACTCAATTAACATTGAAATATTGTTGCGAAAATTAAAAATAATTATAAAAAAAGGTGTCCCACGGGAGTCGATTCTCGAACCAATACTATTTGTGATCTACAATAATAATATTTTTAAGGTTCCCTTAAATGGTTCACTAACGCAAATATTTCGTTGTTATTACATTAAATATATTAGTTCCTATTTGCGGCCTTTACTATTTATGTATATATATATTTTATTCATAAAGTTACTATAGGCGAAAAGTTACAGTTGCGTATTGAAACTGACCAATGGCGTAGTGGTTAAGACGTTGACCTTTCAAGTGGAAAATTTTGTGTTCAAACTCCGGTCAGATCGTATCTAATAAAAAAATATAGTAAAATGGTTTAATTGTATCGTAATAATTTATAATATAATACGATATAAACTATTACGATACAATTAAGCAATTTTACGATATACATAAATATATATATAATTGTGATATGCATGCGTTACTTCTTTCAAAAGGCGTTTTTTTTAAATCTGAGCACGCTCGGAACAGAATGGCAGAGACGGAACAGAGTACGCTAAATGCGTTCAGATTTAATAAAAAAACACGATTTGAAAAAACTGTCATATTTATTACGTTACGTTTTAAATTGTCAAAAAATTAAATTAAATAAAAAATGGATAACTTAAAATAAACAAAACATCTTGTCTTTTATTTTACAGGTATAATCTTAAATAAACGTCAAAATGTCTTTGTATTTTATTTGCTCAGCCGCACTCGAAATATTTGAACTGAGAGCTTGCTCTGAGTGCACTCTGATTAAAAAAAAACGCGAATCACAAGCTCTGAGCGCTCATAGCTAGAAAATTAAATTTTTTTTTTGACAGTTCATGCTCTGCTCAGATTTAAAAAAAAATGCCTAAAAAGAGTAGGAATAATTTGTCAATGCAAGGTTAATTTTTATTATACTATATGTGACCTACATATATGTGACCTTCATATATGTGACATTAAAAAGCTATCTGTCATTTGAAAAGTTTATTATTTTTTAATACAAATTTGTACATTGAAAATAAAGTGGAAAAATTCAGATTTATTGCTGATATATATAAATAGTATTTTTTTAAAATGAATGAAGTAACTGGTAACATATTGGTTATCTATAATAAAAATATATGATTTAACATGACCTATTAAATTGAAAATTTATGTATTATGAAAAATTTAAATTAAAGCCATCTACGAATTAATTATTCCTCTCATCTACTCTTTTTCAAGAGCTGGTTTAGCTGGGAGTAGTTTAAAGTAGAAAAGAGTATAGCTTACTCCACATTAAGGAGACATGTAATATGACTATATATATAGTTATACTATAGTTTATACTATAGTTTTTGTAGTTTAACAAATTCTCGAATGACATTTTGAGCATCGTTGTTTAAACGCTCAAAAATTTTTAATTTTAAGTCATACAGTAGAACCCACAAATAAGAACCTGTAGGGCTAAAAAAAAACCCCTTCAAAAAAAGGAAGGAAATGCATATTAATTATACATTTTTTTAACAAAAATAGAAATTGTTATTTATCTGATTAATTTAAAATTATCCTAAAATAGCAATCAATATAATATTAACATGTTTCCCTTACTAAAACTCACACCACATATTCAACTAAGAAACTATATCTATTTTTTTTTTAAAATACTCAAAGGGCATACAACTGACCTCAAACAACAAACTTCTTTTAAGTGATAACTACTTAAAACCACATATAAAAAAATTTATACAACTTTTTTTTTTTTTAGAATGTAATGTACAAGAAACTTGAAAACAAATTCTCAAAAGCAGCAGCAAAAGAAGACTTTTTTTTTTTTCTTAAGTATTATAAAAATTATGTATAGAATTTCCATTAGTTTTAGAATCAGACAAAAAAACATTATATTATATATTTGGTTGTTTTTTTTTTTATTATATTCAGAACCTTCTTTTGTGTTGTTTTTGTATTAAAAAATTGGTCAACAATATTAGATTACATTTTATTATGTATATATATATGGACATCTGAAAAGTTAAAGTCTGAAAGAAATGAAAAGAACAAGAAGATATAGAAATATATAGAAACAATCTTGACTAATCTTAAGTTATGAACTTAATAAAAACAGAGAAAGAGAAATTCCTACGCCAAAATATCCAAACTATTGTTATTAAAATAAAAATGTGATGTGATATAAAAATTTTTGTCACACTAACTTTTATACAATCCTTTATCCAATCCATATGCTAGTAAAGTTTTGTTTTTTTTTTGGAAGAAATGGAAACTATAATTGAATTTTTATTAGGATAATACATATATATGTTTATGAATTTTTTATATATACAGTCAACCCTCTTAGAATGACCCTATGTATATAAAATTAATATATTTACACCAATAAATTAATTAGAATCATCTTATTTAGTGGGAGGAGAAAAATTAAGATAAGGATTCTCCAAAAAAAATTTAGAGAACCAAAAATCAATTAGAATTTCATTAAGAAATTCTTAGGTATAATTTGTAAATTATATGGAATAAACGGATTTAATGTTTTTATTTCTAATGCTTGACCTGCAATTAGATATCCTGCAATTACATTTCAGAAACACTGCTTCCGTCTTGATATAAATGTATAAGATCTCCCACTGACCAAATTATTTGATATTTCTGACGCACAACATATATTTTGTAAATACGCATTCCAATTGAATTTTACGTTGCAGAATAAGAAAAGGTCGTATATAAGTTGTTATGACCTAGATAAGTGGTTTTTATAGGCTTGATTTATAAAAACTCATGGGTTAGTTAATTCTACTTAGAATCTAATATTAACTAATATGATAGTTTTATTATTCTAAATACCAACGACGTAGCTGTAGATAACTGCTGCCCATGATCAAGTGAAATAGAGGAGAATGATTAAGAAGGCCAAGGTTCGACAACGGACTGCTATGGACAGAAGAAGAAGAGGAAGAAGAAAAGCCTACGGTATGCATTTCAATCGCTTTAAAATTTTTGATGTTAGTGATTATTAGAGCTCACGCGCTTCTATATTTTATAAAAGGCAAAGTATCGAAGACACGAGCTATAAACAAACCAGATTTTTGATTTGGGATTAATGTCACGTGTTGTATAAGGCCATTTTCAAAAACATCAATAATATGACGATCATCTGTTGATGACTTTTGCATTTAAGTAGTAACAAATAATTTTTGATGACTTTTGCAGTGGCATTCAAATAATTGCGGAATTGCTTTGTTTTTCGCAACCTATTGGCAATCTAATGGTTTTCCGATTCCTGATTGACGCGTAAAAAAAGTTTATAAATAAGTGGATGTGTTTTTGACGATTTAGAAAAGTTACTAATACTTTTTTATATTTTCTAAATTTTTTATGCAAGCATATTTAATTCTGCATTAAATTTCTATATCTAAATTCCAGTTTTTAAGTAGCTAACATTCTAAAACCGTTTCAAACGTAACTCTTAATCTATTATAAGATGACATTTAAATTGAAAAGTATAGTCCTTTAATAAATTTATAAGTTGTTGAACTTCAATTATATTATTGGATATGAACTCCGTTTACTTAATTAAATACTGAACTTCATTGCCAAATTGACCAAACTGCCTCTTAATAAGACCAATAACAACAAACCGCGTTGCCGCACATATTTAATAAGAACAGTTCGGTACATTTATTTTATGTCTATATTGTACTTCAATTCTTTTTGACATTTGGTTTGCTGAACAAATCATTTTCATTTCAGGGAGCTTACTGTATTAATTTATTATGTTTTATTAAATTTTTATGAACATATACACACACATTATCCAGTAGTATATTATCCAATTCTTATAATAATTTCGAAAAATATTTTCTCGTAATTATGAAATTATAAAAATAAATGGAGTTCAAAGTGTCTACTGGGATCAAAAATTTACTATGCATATAATTAGAAGCTTCTTTAGGGATAGGGAAAAGGTATTATAATCTGATTAACCTAAAATCTTTAATTTGTAAATATATATAAGGAACTCATTTTTTCTATTTCTATAAATAAAACAATTTTTTGATAATCATTTAATGCAAATGCCTATTCTAAGAACAATTTATTGGATTTTAATTGTTTAAAAGAAATAAATAAAGATTCAAGCATTGTTTTGTGATAGTTTCCGAATAAGTCAAATATGAATTACATGCATAGTTAATAATATAATGATGTGTAATCTTTTTAGTTGAGGAAGTCAAAACATATAAAATAATTTACTGTTAAAATGAGGGTCTTTATTTGATAATTCTTTTAGATAATCTGACATTAAGTTTCATATAAATTACATTTGGAAGTTTAGATTTGTTCGGCGGATTATGTTCGTTAAAATTCTGAATTAAATTAAAAATATGCTTTTTTCTAAAAATAATATAAATCTTAACATTTTTTACTAATATGACTTTATAATGATTATTTACTGAAACTAAATGGGGGGAGGGGTTTCCAATAAAAATTAGCATAAAGTAAAGTCGAATGCAAAAAAACGAAATAAAGCCGAATCAGCCCGGAAATTTAATTTATAGGAAATATATTAAGCGAAGAGGGGCAACTGATTTTAAAGTTTTGTTAGTTATTAAATTTGGGTTACCCGCTTTTTCGGAATATTAGGATATTTGTATGTTACGTATGGACTTACGTCATTTGCTTATTTCCATTGCTTTTGATAAAAAAGTCAGTTCGATTTTATTTTGCTTGGCTTTATTGCTACTGAAACAATTGTTCAAAACTGCCATAGTAATGAAAAAAGTATGGGACGCGGGTGACAACTACTACTGCAAGATGTTAAAAAAAGTACCATAATAGAACTAATACTGATATTTCTGTGCGGTAGATACTGAAAACTAAAAGGAATATATTTTATATTATTTTTGTGTTATTTTTTCACATGGAGAGATATAAATTTATAGAAAAAAACAAGGAAAAGGGTACAGTATGCTTTACCAACTCTAGGATATCCTAGGGCACGTAATAAAATATAAAAATTGTATCATACAAATAACCACTTTTGAAAAACTTTCAGAGACTCACGAGTCTCATCAGATATTAATTTATACTTGAACCTGTTGCTAACCAGATTTTTCGTAAACTGAAACGTGAAACTTTTGGCAAAATTTAAAATATTCATCATATTTGAATACAAAGAGTTTGTATGACAACTATTCGAGCCTGTTGAGCTAAATTACTAAGCAACGATAGCTTTTTTATATAATTTTCAAAATTCTAGCTCCTTTAATTTTTGAGTTATCTTTCGGATATATGGATTGACGGACGCACATAGCTAAATCGGCTTAATCTTCGATTCTAATTCGATTTATACAATTGAGTCTCGTGTAAAACTTAATACTAAAGTATAAGAAACGGTTTAGAGCATTAGAGAATTATAATTAAATACGCTTAGTTTAGCTAAGATTAATTTTTAGCTGGCAACTATGTCTAGCCATTTCTAACTACCATCCTGACTGCATACATTTGATCAAATTTCTGCAGCTTTTGATAAATGATCATTTAGATTTTGATAAATAACTCTTTACTTCAGATTAAAATTCAATAAATATTTGATGTTTAATAAATATGAAAAGTTATTGGTAAATATTTTGATAAAGTTGTACTGAAACTCAACAAATTTGGGTGGGTGTTGGTTCATCAACTTGTAAAGCGCCTAAAAAATTGTTACTTTTCTATAATAGAATTGGATTTTTATTCAAATGTAATAGCTAAAAATTTTTCAAATCAGTTTTCCAATAAGTTTGAGGTAAATTCTCCTTCTTATTGCTGGAAGGCTAAAAGCCTCATTTTATATAAGAACACATCCATATAAGATTGTATATGTACAAAACGTATGTATTTATTACTATATAGGTAAAAGTTTATTTAAAAAAAAAATAAAATAAATTTTAAATTATTTTAGACAGTAAAAATGGAAAATAAAACTTATATGAAAAATATAAAACTTTTAAGTTAAAAACTTCAAAGTGTTTTATTACCAGTTCGTTAGTCATTATCTTTAACTTTTTGTACAATGATTTTAGTCTTAAATTCGAATATAAATATATATATATAAAATTTATTTTTGGGGTATAAAATTGTTTTAAAAATAGAAATGGTACCGAGTAAATGGAACCGAGGAAGTTGTATTTTAATTGAAAATGAAAGGAAAAGGTTTACACATGTATTAATTAGTTTTGATTTTCAAAAATTTTGGTAGTTACTTTATATTCTATATCACAAATACAAATATATCAGAGGAAATGTATAACATTAATTTATTTGCCAAATTTAATTTTAAAGGAATTAACAAATTATAAAAAAAATATGCTGTGTCCACTACAGAACCAACCGCTATAAGTAATAAGTTAATGCAAAATTTTTTAATAGGATTTTCTACACACCAGTGTAAACATTTTTTAACAATTTTTTGCAAAAGTTTATCATTTCAAGATATTAATTTCAACAGTCTCAACTGTACCCACAGCCAGAGAGATACACAAAAAATCAGACGGAAACTATAAAACGTTTTATGGGTTTCTGCACACTGGAGTAATGCATATATGCAAAAATCTCTGAGTCCAATTTTTGGTGTGAAAACAGTACCTACCGCTTTTTATGTTTCATATAAGCGGTTGGTAAAAATTCATAATTCAAAGCAATGAAGTTTTGAATAAATCTAAATCCATAATAGTTATTCAACACCATCGCAGTGCTCTTTATAGGTTGATTTCTAGACTCATATCTATAGTTGTTGAAGATATAACTAAATTTGTGCGACAAGTGACAAAAATCATTTATACATTCGAAGCCTCTAGCTGTTCTGTAAGGTAAGGTTCACACTAAAAGGGTATCGATAAAATTTGTAGATCACTTCTGCTATATTTGAGTAGTATACTAACTACCAAAGAAGGAGCCCAAGATTATATAAAACAAAAAATTATACATACAAAATTTCGTACCGCTTTATGGAATCCAACTGTAAATTCCTTCTTGTTCAAAATCTCATAAAAATATATGTATTTTAATTTAAAAGTAACTGTAAAACCCCTTTCATTAATTATTTTATAGATTAAAGGTGATTTTCCACTCTTTTAGGGATAAAGGAAATTCACAAAGTCTATTTAGACTAGGCTTCAGTTTTTTTAATCGTTATATTCACTAAGCTGTTTATTACTCGGCTGTAACTATTGTATAAAATTATGAATACACAAATGTTAACTTTGGGCTCCATCTATTATTTTACACAAGAGTTATTTATTTATTTGTATTTAATCTATTTTTAATTAACTATTTATTATTAACTATTACGATATAATTATACAATTTTACGATATTATTTTAATTAGATATGATCTGACCGGGATTTGAACCCGAGATCTTCCACATGAAAGTTCGACCATTAGTCGCAAAAATAAACCATTCGTATATTACAAGATTGATGAAACCATAGATTGTAATCACTATCATTAGAAATTCCTTCAATTTAAAAATTCGTCTGTTCTAAAAAGAAATAATTTCGATTTTAATTTAATTTTGATTATTGTTTTTTTTTGCCGTCGGTTTACAACAATTTGGCTACAATAGAGCCTACATTGATGCAGATTGATTCCATTGATTATGTTTTTTACTTTTTTTAACTATCTTATGGATTACGCGATGCAAAGCTTTACCCATGATATAATTTTATAAAGGTTTTGAAAAATGTCCCTATTTAACAATTTAAATTAATTTTATATTTACTATCTATACTTTATAATAAACTATATAAAAAATAAAATATGTTAATTATATTGTTAGTATTTTTAATTTCGTATTTTTTTATTTTATTTAAAAGTTTAAATCATAAATTTTTTATATCACATTTCTATTATTTCTATATGCTTGAACAATTTTAAAGAGAATTTTTGATTTATCAATTAATTTAAATATGAATTAATATATTTATTATGTATATAAGATTTTAAATAAATTATTAATGTATTTTAATTTTTTATAGATAAATTTTCAAAATTTTTTGAAAAAGTTTTCGTTCCGCATTTTAAACTTTAATTCAAATCTTTGCATTAGAGTTTAAAAATCGGAAAGAAGATTGAAAATAAGTCGGAAATGAATATATGATTTCTTGATAATATTTCACTTATTATTTGTTTTTTATACCCGTATGACTATAGTCAAAGGGTATAATAAATTTGCCATTACGTTTGTGACGCAGAGAAGCAGGGGGGGTAGATATAGACTCAAGTGTATGGATCGGATCAGAATCGAAAAATAAATCGATTTAGCTATGTATGTCCGTCCGTCCGTCTGTCCGTCTGTTCGTCTGAAATTTTGCCAAAAGTAATTAACCGGATTTTATAATGTATATACTACGGTCATACGGGTATCCCAGAGTTGACACAGTCTACTCTACTACACTCTTCCTCGTTATACCCATATGACTGTATAGTCATTATACCCATATGACTGTATAGTCAAAGGGTATAATAAATTTGCCATTACGTTTGTGACGCAGAGAAGGAGGGGGGGGGGGGGGGGTAGATATAGACTCAAGTGTATGGATCGGATCAGAATCGAAAAATAAATCGATTTAGCTATGTATGTCCGTCCGTCCGTCTGCCCGTCTGTCCGTCCGTCCGCACGATAACTCAAAAACTAAAAGAGCTAGGATCTTGAAATTTTCGCAAATTCGTTTTTTTGCAATAGCCGCCATCGCTATTTAAATTCAGCCATTTTGGTCCATGGGTTCTGGTAGCTGCCATACAACTTCTTTTTTTATATGAGTATTTCTCTGTACCTATTACAGCCGCGTGTCTGAAATTTTGCCAAAAGTAGTTAAGTTTTGTGGCCAAGGTTTCTGCAAAATTTGGTTGGTCTACTGCAGTGGGTTCGGGTAGCTGCCATACAACTTCTTGTTTTATATGAGCATTACTCTATACCTATTGAAGTTGGATGTCTGAAATTTTGTCAAAAATAGTTTAGTGTAATGGCCAAAGTTACTGCAAACTTTGGTTGGTCTACTGCAGAGGGTTCGAGTAGCTGCCATACAACTCCTTCTTTTATATGAGCATTACACTACATCTAATAGAGCTGGTATGTTTGAAATTATAATGTTTATATAACTGTCATACGGGTATCCCAGAGTTGACACAGTCTACTCTACCACACTCTTCCTCGTTTATATTGTGCTTGGTTATTGTATTATGCACGTTTTGTAAAATTAAGTTTGTTTGTTAAAAGTTAAACTTAAGTTTAAAAATTGGTATTAAATATAGTTTTAATTCGAATCGAATGGTTTGTCTATTAAAATTTCGTGGATTTATGTACAATAATTTTTTTAAAGAACAAATTTATTTGCATACTTTTAGGGAAATTAGCCTAACATATCATTATATTTTTTAATCTTGTAAATCAAAAACAAAATGAATACATATTACCCTATTACACCAACAACTTCTTATCTCCAATCAAATAATCGTTTTTTAATTAGAGAGTGTTTTTGATAAATCAAACTTTATTGTGCAATAAAAATTTATCAAAAATTTGATTATTTGATTATTGTATAAGTAATAAATTTTTAGGCCAATTACCAACCGATTTTCATAATTTTTTAAATGATGGATAATATGGCACGCCATATTCTAAATATTTTTTTCATTCATAATTTTTCAATTTTCATTTTCAGCTACATGTAAAAATATTTGTATATACCGATTATTTGTCATCTTTCCTCGAATTTCGAGGTGCAGGCAGATACTAGTTTATCTTGAAAATGTAAATGCATTCGTTCATAAGATATTGTTGAACGAATGCATTACATTAAGAATGATACATATTAAGAAACGTGGCGTTTGTGCATATATAACCGTCTACGCTGGTATAATCAAAACATATTATGTGGCTGCAATGCAACAAAACTAATTAGTACACAACTTTTGGAAGTTACTTGTACGAACCTGGAACAAGCAATAAATTTATGATCTTCAAAGCTACAGTGAAAAAGGGGTTTTGAAATGGTGTTTCAAAGTAATTATAAATTTTTAAGGGATAAGCAGTATATAAAAGGAACTCAAAGAAACAATTTGGGTCTCATTATTTTGTTTATATATTTATTTATTAGATATCAAACATAGTATATCAATGCACCAAGTAGCTGTAACTTCTATTTCCAAATTGAAAAGCGTGATTTGATCAGGGTTTGAATCCAAGAACCTTAGTTTTAATGCATGATATTCTAACCATTACGTCATCCGTTGGATATAATTATAGGCTATAGATAGCTTAATTACATATTAATAAAATACATTCAAAACCTGAACCGATTAGTATTGTTGAACAATTAACAAAAAAATGTTTTTATCAAAATATTTAAATATTATTTAGTATTTTTAACAATTATAGAAGTACTCTTTGAAAATAAAGTCAGTTAATAAAATAATGACTAATGACAACAACGTGTTATTAACAAATTTTTGTTGAACTTTTGATGAAAGAGATGAAATATGTTAATCACTCCCAATTTTTACAAATTTAACTTTGAAAAATTAACCTTTTTATCATAGTTATGAAGTTGTTAGAATTTTTGTTAGAAATTTTAAGAATTTTTCTCTTTTTACACCCGTATGACCATAAGTCGAAAGGGTATACTAAATTTGCCACTAAGTTTGTGACGCAGAGAAGAAGGAGGGTTAGATATAAAATAAGATGTATGGATCGGATCTGAATTGAAAAGTAAATCGATCTAGCTATGTGTGTCCGTCCGTTTGTCCGCCGTCCGCACGAACTTTAGTGGCCAACGTCTGAATAAAATATAGTCGATGTACTTACTGGAAGAGGTTCGAAGACCTGCCTTTCAAATTATATTTTCTTTTGTACATAACTGAAAGTCTAATAAGTTGTGCATTTAAAATTTTGCAAAAGTAATTAACCGGATGATATAATGTCTCTTTTACGTTCATAGGGTTATCCCAGAGTTGACACAGTCTTCTCTACTACACTCTTCCTCGTTTTTAATAAATTTCAACATCAAATTAATATAATTAATAAAACAAAAAAATAAAACAGACTTTAACTAAGAAATTATAATTTGATGAAGATTTCTATTAACTATGAAATATTATATTGAATATTAGTTGAATAAAGACAAATTATTTGGAATTCATTACTTAATTATTAATCGCACCCACTAAGACATTATTTGAATATGATTATATATCTTAAGATATATATGTTTATATATATGTATGCAAAATCATTTACAACAAATAAATTATTTGAAGTTCAAGTTCATTTAAAATTCTTAACATTTTAATTACAAGCATTAATTCAATGGTTACTGCAATAATTCGTTCTAGAAATTTCTAACTTCCTGTTAAAATTTACTTATTTATTTACATATAACATATATTTTTATATAATATTTAAATATAAATGATTGAAATACAATAAAAAAAACAAACTCCAATCTAATCCTTCGCTTTATATCCCACAAAAAACAAGTAAAACAATAAACAAACATAAAAAGTGGGTTGGTATTAGTAAATCATTACTGAATAATAAAATTTCAAAATATTTTGACAGTTTTTAAAGTAAATTTTTAAAAGTGTATTAAAATTACTTTAAAAAATATATATAGATATATTTATATATATATATATGTATACAATTAAGTCCCATTTTCTTTTAAAGATAAAATTACGAGGACAGATTATTCCCTTATGAGTATTTAACTACTTAACACATTTATAATTTGATATATATATATACATATATTGAAACATATAAATAAAGATAAAAAAGGATTTAATAGATTGTTTTAAAAATATAACGGTAATTTTTTACAAAATCTAACGTTATTATGAATTATGATATATAGAATATAAATAAAAGATTTTTTAATGTACAAATAAAATTTATGTAACATTTTTAATTTCACTGAAGATTTTTTAAATAAAGGGTCTTTTTTTATTTTAACTGAAGATATTTTTTTTTTAAATAAAGATTAGTACAGTTTAATAAGGAAATTTATATACTACGCAGTAATTTAGATATTGTATAGCCATGGCTATGCAGAAAGCTGTGGGATATTTTTTGCGAACAAGGGACAGTGTCAATTGAGCCCAAAATTGTATGACCATTTGCCTACAGAAAAATCGCCAACGGGTTTCTGCTTAAGAATCTAATTATTATGCTCTCTAACCTATTTTTATTGCCTTAGAGATCTTTCTATAATTGCAGCAGTGAGTTTTATCAAAAAAAATTATCTAAAATAATTGTTCTTCACTTAAAGTAAAAATCCCTTCATTTAATGTACAAATTTTTTAATTTAAGATAAAATTGTATTCACTTATAAGGTAAAAATGTTTCTACGTAATTTAAAAACGTCTTGTAATAAATAAGTGAAGTAAAATAAGGATATATAAATATATATATACATTTATTTTAAAATAATATTTTTGTGTATAAAGTAAATGTATATGTAAGTACATAGCTTGTACTTAAAGAGAATAATGATGCGGTATTTTAAATAACCGTTACTATATTTATATGAAATATTAAAAAATATAAATTAAGCTTTAATCAAAATTGAAATTAAGTATATAAAGCCTGTTAAAGTTTAGTATTTTAATAAATTATAATTTATTTTTATAAAGTAAAAGCGTATATATATAAACATATACATATATAATTATTCAGTTAAAATTGATTTTGTTTTTTAAAAGGTTCAAATGTTTTTTTTTATTTTTGATTATGTTTTAACACAGTTATGACTGATAAGTGATTATGATAAGATTATTTTAATGAGTATAACTAAGTACAAATGACTTTTACGGGTTTATAAAAGGTTTATATTTACATATTGTAGGGATATATACGTATTAACGTGACCCATCGTTTACTTAATGGATTTTTAATATTTTAATTTTACTTTGTTTTTATTAACATGTGCATATAAATGAATACTTGTACTTATATGATTTGTATTCAGATGTTTTATCTATATACATAACGACGTTTTTTTAAAAATTACAAAGATACATGCTTTAAAAGAACTTTCAAATTTTGACAGTTTAAAATGGAAATTTATTTTAAAATTTTTAGATATTTTTATTTATTAAAGAGTTTGAGTCACAATTTTATAGTAATTTTTAAAAGTACAGATTTAGGAATGACAGCACTGGTGGCAGAAATTTTACAGTAATTTTTTTTTATAAACTCACCTTGGTGATTAAATATATATGATGTTAAAATATAATATATAATAATAATAATAGCCTCTTTGAAAATTCATAAAAATAAGTGATTGTTTGAATTGGGAGATTTTAAGCTACATTTATTATCTTTAAAATAATTTAGATTAATTATTTAATTATTATTATCTTTGTACAATCTTAAAGTTAATTATCTTAGACAATTTTACAAAACAGTTAAAGAGATATTAGAATTTACATTTAAACAAACTGTCTATAAGTGTATAAGAGTTTGTACCAATATAAATAGAAAGCCCAAGTCCGATGACAAGCGTTTTTACTCTAATAAATACTTATACAAGGTAGCCAAAATCATAAGAATAGACAATTTTATAATAAAATTGATTAGAAATCATTATGATAGAGCCCAAAACACTCCCAAAACACTCTTGACATCACACATATTTTACCACAATGAGGAGTAAATTAAAAAGATTTTGCTCACCGGCTTTATAGCCCCTGATCATTTCATCTTTTTAGACAAAAATAAATATATTCAAGACCATAATCAAGTCCCCCTCATATATCACTATAACAGACCGGCTACATGTAAGTCATAGAAAAGAATATGGGCAATATAAACGGCGAAAATCTGAAATACAATATGTCTATTCCGGACATAGATTAATTATTAAAAAGAGACCACTGGTGGTTGGAAAACTAATTATAGTGTTTTAGTAATTTGAATTGAGTATTTTATTCAAATTATTTTAACTACGCTAAGTATTTTAAATGAAGTTAAGTAAGTGTAAGTTTTATTTTCAAAAAAATTTTGAGTCGGTTTGGTTTATTTAGTACCCTAAAATTTCTAGGATTAAATATTAATATTAACATAAAAATTATATATTTGGTTTAAATGTTAATCAAATTATATTATAAGCTGTTTTCATTAAACTTTTCCAGGCTAAGATAGTTTAAGAATTAAAGGAAAAAATAAGGTTCAAATTAAAAAAAAACAACTGTCGGGGCCACATTATTCGAATTTAGTTTAAATTTTAAAATTAACGAATAAATAGCATACTTTTAGGCAAATGAACTTATTTTTTTTGTTTTTTAATTGTAATTAAATTACATGTAAAAATTTGTAGTTTTAGTTATTAAATATAATATATTTTATATATATATATATTTAAATATTTTATTTAAAATTATATAAAAAGGACGATTGATCTAAAGTGATCCTTAAATTGATTGAAATGTATATAATTAAAAATTATCTAAAAATGTGTACCTAGTTGTCTTTTATCTAACAAATTTTTTTGACATCATTTTGATGGAAAAATTTTGAAATTCGATCTAAAATAGGGGAAGAGAATGTAATAGTTCCCATAAACTTTGAACATTTACAATTTTGTATAATATTTTTATTTCAAATATTAGATACAATTTTAAATTCAAACTAGGCCATAAATTGAAAATTTTTTGATTTTTTTTTAATGCAATATATATTTATTATTTTATACATACATATATATATATTAAAATATTTTAATTTGAAAGTTGATATTGTTGATATTGTTAAAAGTTCAAAGATATTTTTTTTTAAAAAGAAAACCAAAAAATATAAGAATAAAATTTCTTTTTATTTATTAAAATATGTGTGAAATATATAAACATACATTGTTATCTGCACGTATTATTTTATTTCCATATTTGAAATATCCAATTTAATATTAATATTATTTAAATAGAAATGAATATATATATATATATATATATTAATTTTTACGCACTTAATAACTTTTAATACAAAAAATCAAAAAAAAAAAAAATAAAAACTTAAGGGGGTTGTTAAAAATATCTTAAGATTTACCTCTTTATATTTAAAAATAAAAAATTGCGTCACTTTAGAACTTTCATAACAAAATGTTTATATTAAAATTTAAAAATTATACGTGGTATATAATATATTATTTTATATATAATTAGATTTATTGCTAATTTTTTCTTTTTGTGAATAAAAGCAAAATGTCCGAAACTCAGGGGTGGAGAAGAACAAAATTGATTGTGAAGCTTATGACATTAATAAGGGGTTAATCTTAATACAAGCTTAAGAAGCTTAATACAATTTTACCGTACTCTAGAATAGATCGTACTAACGAGCAGTAAAGAGCTTTTGTTACTGCTGGGCTATTAAATTCTTTAGCCCTTCTCTTAATAAAACCTAACATTTTACTTAAATGGAAATCTTATGATCATAATGGAGATGGAAGTTAAGCTTATCGTCCAGAACAACGCCAAGATCGGTCATACAGTGCACCCTTTGAAGAACTGTTTTATCTATTTTATAGTCTAAAAGCATTGTAAATCTTTTTCCTGTAAAGCTAATGACTTTGCATTTCGCTATGTTAAGTTCTAATTTGTTGTAGAAACACCATTCTTGTAAAGAAAAAGTTTTCGAACCCCTCGTACAAAATTTAAATCTAAATGTAAATTTTTTAGTTTTATATTTTAAAAAATTATTATTTATTTGTTAAAATTGTAATAAATATGTATATAATATTAAATAATTTGAATTATTTATTAATAGTTATATTAATAGTTTATTTAATTTTTAATTTTAGATAATTTTTTATTTTTTTTTTTTTTAATTTAAAAAACAACGGCCTTGCCTAATAAAATGGCTATGGACAATGGCTAATAAATACAATGGCCTGTATGAGTAGTTACTTGATTATGAGTAGATACCTGTAGAGTAGTTACTTGAGTATTTATTATTGTAATACTTTAAAACTGAGTATTTAGTGTATTAAAATTAAATATTATTGAGTACATACTTAGTAAAGCTCAGGTATTAGCATTTCTTACTATATCTACTCATACTTTATTCAACGGACTATTATATTTGTGTATAATTTTTATATAATATAATTTTAAAATTTTTTAATATTCAAAAAGACTATTTTAAAAGTTAATAAATTAATTATTATTATTTTTAAATTCATTTATTATTTGTCAATTTTTATTTAATATAATAAAAGTGAATAAAAATAAATAAAAAAACTCAAAATAAATAAAAATTTTTTTTTAGGAATTTATTTTATTACTTAATATAAAAAATCATTTAATATTTTGTTTTAATATAAGGGAGTCTCTAAAACCCTACAAAAATATAAAAAAAAATTCTAAAATTGATTATAACTCCCCATTAGAATTGTAAAGAAAATTATGAAAAATCAGGTGACAAAATTATTTTAATTTTAAGGAAACCTTATTTCATTAAAAAGAAAATACGATTAACACATCTGTAAATATATATCAAATGTTTGAACTTGAATTTTAAAATTTCATTAATTTTATCTTAAAGTTCAAGGTGCATAAAAAGTTTATTTGAGGGGGGATATTATTCAAATTTGGCTACTTTTAAAATTAAACTATTTTGAATTAAGTGGAAAATTTAGTTTTTATTTTTATTTATTTACCCTTAAAACCTAATGTTAAAAATAATTTAGATTCAAATTTAATATAATAATTAATATTAATATTTAATTAATAAAATTTGGAAAACTTTTTGCATTTGAATATTCCAATATTAAGAAAAATTTGAAACTCTTTTAAATAGTTAGACTTGCTCTATCTTACTTTAGTTAGAGTAATTGAAGTTATAAACCAAAAATAGGGTCCTGTAGTCCTAGAATATAAAACGCAATTTTGATTTTCCAAATTTTTAGATTTTTAGATTTTTAAAAGACTTTAAGTATATATAGAATACGAGGCTAATATATCTATATTCATCGCATTATTTAAAGTAATAAATAGCTGGCTTAAGTCTTTTATTAAAGTGTTTAACTAAATTTTAAAAGTTTTATATGAATTTTATAGAAGTTTTTCAAATTTCGTTTGAACTAAGAAGTTTGATTTTTAAATAAGTTTTTAATATGAAAATTTAAATTAAAACTAATCTTGTAAGATTTTTGCGTTTTTTATTATGTATTATTTTATTAAGTCAAAATTTAAATTAACCCCTTTAATAATAAATTAATCCCAAAATGACCCTAAATCTGTATAACTCCTAAAAAAATGAAACTATAATAATTTACAATAAAAAATACGGACAAAGTATGGGGTACATCCCCTTATTTTAATTTAAATTAAAAAATATTATTCTTAAAATAATCATAAAAATTCAAATAAATAGCCAAATTTTTCCTTTAATTTTTAAGTATAAATTCAAACCGTTTCTAAATATTTGTAACGAAATTCAATTGGCTCTTATTCTGCTTTTTTTAAACTTAGCTAATCCCAAATTACAATCCGTATATCCATATATTTCAAAGATACTATACAACAGTTAATTAATTCCCGTATTTAGTAATTATAAACTGTATCTATATAATAATAAAATTAATATAAATTAATATACTATGTACGTGAGAAAATTATTTTACAAAAAAGTGTACACCATCCCCCTTTCAAATACGGATTTATATATTAATAAATTATGCTTGGCGATTATAGGATTAAGTATAAAATCCCATATGGGTGTTATTATATTCTAATAATCTTTTTTTTTTTTGAATTAATTCTTTTTTAATTTTAATTTCTAAAATTTATGAGAGATAATAAATTTAAAATAATTATTAATTTCCAAGAAATTTTAAATATTAAGTATTAATTTTAAATTAATAGAGCTAATTATTTTTTGTTAATTGTTTTTATATTTTTTTTTTATATTAAATTGGAAATCATCAATCAGGAAAACTCACCGGCCTTTTTTAAATTGAAAATTTAATTAATTAATTTTTAAAAATATAATATAATTAATTATTAAAATATAATATAATTAATTTTTAAAATATAATACAATACAATAACTTGTAACTCAAGTTTACAATTTTTACGTATAACTTAAGATATTTTTTTTTTATGTACACTTGATATTAATTTTATTTCATATTATTTTTAATTATAATTAAAAATTTATTTTTCACTTAATTAATTATTATGACAGTTATAAAAAAAATTTTTTAAAAAAAAATATATATATATTTATATAATAAAATATTCACCTTAAAATTAAAAATTATTAAAGAATAATCTTTTATCCATATACTTGTATATATCCAAAAAAAAGTGTATTTATTTTAATTTAATTTAAAAAAACCAAAAAAAAAACCAATTTGTATCTTATAGTTTTTAAAAAAAAATACAAGAAATATTTTCAAAATAATTTTTTATTATTTTCTAATTTTGGAAATTTTTAAACTTCCGTTTTAACTGTTGAAATACTTCTGACAGATTTTATTCAAATGTATGCTGTTTTTATATTCTTCTTTTTCTTTAAATATAAATAATAAGAAAAAATAAAAATCCTTTGAGCCTGTTGAATATATTTTTTTATATACATATATATTTATTATAATATATATATTAGATAGAAATTAGTATGTATATAAAAAAATGTATATATATAAATAATAAAAAAAAAAAAACATCATTGGTCATAACATTTTCTTATACAGTATATTTTATTCTTTAATACTTCTTTTGTTTTTGTAATTGTTATTGTTGTTGTTTTTGTTGCTGTCTTTTTGATTCTTAATAATAATATTTCAACATTTTTCAATAATATCCAAAATAACTGTATACTTCTTACACAATATATTATCTATGTACCACTTTTTCACTAGTACAAAATATTTTGACTTAAAATAAAAGATGCGAAAATTTTCAAAAAAATTATTTTATAATAAATTTTCTTTTTATTTTTTTTTGTTTTTCTGTTTTGTTTTTTTTTAATTTTTCGCCTCCGCATTTTGACACCAAAGAACAAGAATATTATAATAATTGTGTTTAATCTAAACAAAATGGTATTTTTTTTCCACACTAAACAGATATATTTACTGTCATGACAGTTGAAATGTTTTTTTTGTTTTATATTACATATTTATAAACTTGTTGCTAAAATAAGTGTTGATGGTAAGTGTTGATGATAAGTGATAAATGTGATAAGTTGAATACATACTTAGTATAACTACTATGAAGTGTAATTTCCGGTGCATGAATTTAAATTTTCTTAGTATTTCACAATTTGTGTATAAATAAATATTTGAATGAAATATGTTGATAAACAAATTTAAAAAAAAATGTTGCAGAAGATTGTACTGGTTATTAAGTGTTAAGAAGAAATTTAAATGAATAAATGTTATTTGAAATTTGAAAGTATACTTGTGGTGGTGGTGGTATTTATGTTAGAATTCAAATGAATTTGTTTTATATAGTAAAATAATGTAAATTTATATAAGGATGTATTCATTTTGAAAAATTTATAATTTAGAATTTAATAATAACTTTTTAATAAAAATTTTTAAATAAATCAAAAAAAATGTGTTTTTGCAATAATAATACCTTAATTATATTTTAATTTGTAATCACTAATCAGTAATCACAAATGAATAATAGATGATACCATTGAAACAATTTTATAATCTTTTGATTTTTTTGATTTCATTTATTTATTAATTTATTAATGCGTTTTGGTCAGATCATATCTAATAAAACAAAATATAATTTATAATTGATATCGTAATAGTTTATTTCAGTTAATTTAACTGCAACACCTGAAAAGAAAAGGCAGGTTCACTCACTTATTACATTGTGTGTGGTAGGGGACTGTACATAAATAAATGATTGCGTTTCATCTAAATATAATAAAAGACAAACTGTTGCTGCTGCTGATGGGTGGGTGCCCAATTTTATGTTAAGTGTTATTTAGAAACGTAACATACTATTTCTTTCGATAACTCTTTAGTGTTTGAAAA
Organism: Dolichopus griseipennis; assembly: GCA_963082915.1. Classification (NCBI taxonomy): domain Eukaryota; kingdom Metazoa; phylum Arthropoda; class Insecta; order Diptera; family Dolichopodidae; genus Dolichopus; species Dolichopus griseipennis. The sequence goes on from OY720442.1 coordinate 110,923,406, forward strand.
AAATCAAACTGTTTAAAAATTATTTCTAACATTAATGTTTTTCTAATATAAAATTTACAGACATAAACTAAAAAAAACATGATTGAAATGTGTTTAAATGTTCACGTATATAACAAATTTCTTTTCTTTCTAGTCTAATCTAAATATAATAAAAGACAAACTGCTGCTGCTGCTGCTGCTGACTAGCGTGCCCTATGTTATATTAAGTGTTATTCACACATGTAAAATACTTCTAATTACAAATACTTACAATCAAAAGAGAAAGAAACAAGTGATGAAAAAAACCAAGGGTTTTTAAAAAAGCACATTTTCAAAATAATATAGTGTTTCATACTGATTATTTTATCGGAGTATAATGTTGAAGCTTCAATGTTAACGTTTTATTAAGGAAATATATACGTTGGTGACTAAGTTACTACTTACTTATAAAAACCGTAATTTTTTTAGTTTTTAAGTCCTAATAGCCCCTCTATGGGGAAGGTTGCCCAATTTATCAAGGATCTAATCCTCACTACTCCCCTTCCCCCAAACTTTTTTAGGTTCAAGAAATTAAATTGTGAATTCTACCAAAATTTGGAATTTTATTTTGAATTTTACTATATAAGCAAAAATAGTTAAAACTGACAGACACTTTCTTCAATTTAAAGAACCACTTTTGAATTTAAGAAAATCTTTTAACATATGTTAAAGTATAATGTAGGACCTTAAAATTTTGTATATCAACAAAAAAAAATTTGAACGGGTATTCAAGTTACAGGTGTTTAAAAATAGCAAAATATCAATTTTCGAGCTCTTATAGCTGCTAAACAGGGGACGTGACAAAAAAATTTTAGTTAACTGACTCCTACTAATTTTTGAAGTTCTAACTTCTCCCAAAATTCCAAGACCCCAGTTGGAACCGTTTAGGAGTTATGTGGGGCCAAAAATTTTGCAAAAATTGAGTTTTGCATAATGATAAATTTTAGTACCGTATGGCAACCCTCTACATTTAAGTGATATATTTTTGTAAAGCATAAGAATGCAGCTCTCTTCTACCGTTTTTAGATTGAAAATATAGCTAACAGAACTCTTATTATATCAGTTTAAATATAGGGCTTTTTTTAAATTTTCGGGGGCTGTAGCTTCGTCACCTTTTAAAATTAAGAAAAACCTTTGACACATGTTGAAATATATTTAAAGAGCTTTCAATTTTGCAAATCACAAAAAAAAAATTTTAACAGGTATTCAAGTTACAGGTGTTTAAAAATAGCAAAATTTCAATTTTCGGGCCATATAGCTGCAAAACAGGGGACGTGACAAAAAAAATTTGTTAACCGACTTCTATTTATTTCTAAGGATCTAACTACTCCCAAAATTTCAAGACCCTAGCTTGGCCCGTATAGAAGATATGTGAACCAAAAATTTTGCAAAAATTGAGTTTTGCATAATGGTAAATTTTAGTACCGTATGGCAACCCTAAACATTTGTCTTTTAAAAATTTATAAAGTTTATAAAACCAGCTATCTTTTGCCGTTTTTAGATTGAAAATACACCTAATAGAACTCTTGTTATAACAATTTGAATATAGGGCTTTTTCCAACTTTGGAGGGCTGCAGCTCCGTAACGGGTGGGGCTACAGAAAAAAATTCTTCTACGAAATAATTTTTTTTGTAATACCTACTCGTGGTTAAAATTTCTTTTCTCTATTTCAAACGATGTAAAAGTTTTTGTAAACATACGGACAGACAGACAGACAGACAGACAGACAGACAGACAGACGGACGGACAGAGTGAAACTATATAGGCACATTTTTACAAAATTTTTTGAAAATGTGCTAAAAATGAAACTGATAAAATGTAAATTATGAACGTATAAGAAATGTGTTAACAGATAGATACAGAAAATTATAATAAAAACGTAAAGAGAAATTTTTTACATTTCAGTATGTATACTTTTATTTAAATATCACTTACAGAACTAATAGTAATAACTAACTACAATTTGTAGTTTTTATTTTTTATAAATATATTAAAAGACGCTGTTGCTCTTTAATTATGTTAATGTTAAGTGTTATTCACACATGTAATTTAACATACTTCTAATTACAAATACTTACATACAAAAGAGAAAGAAAAAATAAAACTGATAAAATGTAAATTATGAACAGAAAAAAAAAATCAAAACGTATGAGAAATCTGTTAACAGGTAGATACAGAAAATTATAATAAAAACGTATAAAGAAATTAACTTAATGTTCTTTAGATAACGAATTTCCTTTTATTAATTCAGTAGCGCAATAGCAGGAAAAAAATATATATAAAAAGAGAAATTAAAATCATATCAGTCGTTCGACAGGCTTTTTTACTAGTATATAATAATAGACCAGAAACTGATGATAATTCAAGTGCCTTTTTGTTAAAATGAACACTTAGCGAGTTAAGTATAAGTAACTAATGAGTCGGATTGGAGGATTACAAAATCTATTAATTTTTGGGTTGTAGGGTTTAATCATAACAGTTTTTATTTACTCTTAGATTTTTGTTTTGTAAATGCGTATAAATTCATTAAACATTATTTTAAGATTTTTATCGCTTAAGATATTTATTTATTCTTATTGATTCAGAATAATAAATTTTGATTTTCACACTTACACCTGTCGTGCGACAGGCTTTCTCCCTAATATTTTATAAAATATTATTATAAAATCAATGACTTTTATTCAAGACAAGAAAGTATTTAAAATTATTTTTATTTTATTGAAGTTATTATTGTTCTAAAAAACATGGTAATGATAATAAGTAGTCGAATCATATTCTGAAAAGTTGATAACTGAGTATAACTGTAAATATATAGTAGTAAGTAAGAGTACAAATATTGTAACTATCATGAATATAAACTTTGCTGCTTGTTTCTTGTTGAAATGTTGGTGAACATATTAACGTAAAATAAAAAATGTTGGTAAACGATTTTTCATGAATGAAAAATGTTCCTAAAATCAATACATTATTTAAAGTGTTAAAAGTTTGACAACTAAGTTGAAATGTAAACAGCTAAATTTATGGCATTCATATTAGAATTAAAATTATTTGGTTTTTTAATTAAAATTAAGTAGAAGTTTGGTATGTAATCACTTAATTTAAATTTATTTATTTTTTTAAATTACGAGTTGAGTTAAATGGTAAATTTGGTTGCTTAAATTATGTAAAAATTATATTTATAAGTAATCACTATAATACTAGTACAAACTAGTAATAACATAAAGTTAGTTGAATTACTTTTGAATTAAAAAAATAATTCAATAATAATTCAAGTAATTCAATGAACTATTTTTTTTAATTCAAAAATAGTTCAACGAATTACTGTGACTTCTTATCACGATATTGGGCAAATACCTATATGCTTTGTCTATCCTTCAATTAATAGTTTTTTAATTAATTGTATAAAAAATTATAATGCATATTTCAAGATTTTTTTCAGATAAATATCTTTTATATTCAAATTTTTAAAAAATTTTTTTATATATTGCTCTAATCAATAAAAAGTTTGCCATAATATTTAAACTTAATTAAAATATTGAAGAAGTTACAGAATTTTTTTTAAAGAATTCTGACCTATTTAAAATATTATTATTACTAGAACTTTCTACATTTAAAGTCTTTTTTCTGATATTCAAATAACATTGATAAATTCAATTAACATTTTCCATAGAAGAAAATTTAAAAAAATAAAATAAAATCCAAATATAAAAAACAAAAAAAAAAAAACAATGGAGTGTCCTTTTTCTGTGTCCTGTCATAGATAAAAATTATTTAACATTTAGTTTAAATTTACAGACCAGATTGGCGCTAGAAAATTATACCCTTTATTAAATTTATAATTCATTTATCACTCTATACATTTACATACTATTTTTTCATACTAGAATTTTTTTTAGTATACGATTAAAATTAGAAAATATCAAATTTTAATAAATTTATTTTTATTCAAATAAAGAAAGTAATTATTTATATGTTTGCGAAGGCGTAGGATTTATTTACATATTTGATTATTAAAGTTTTAATTAGCACGAAAACGTAGATAATATCCTCTGAATCCATTATTAAATTATTTAAAAATTAATTAAAATTTTTATTTACATGCTTAATGTAGGAAAGAGTTTAAATTTTGTATATTTAAAAATGTATTAAATGGTCAATAGCTCATTACAATTTGGTTTTACATCAATAAATTGGTCAATACCAAATGCTTGTTTTATTATACCCTACACCTATAGAATAGGTTAAGGGGTATATTAACTTTGGTATGGTGTTTGTAACCACCTAAAGGAAGCGAGCTAGATATGGAATAGTATATATATTTGTGATCAGCGTGACCGCCTGAGTCGATATAGCCATGTCCGTCCGTCCGTCCGTAGGCACGAGAACTCAAAAAATAATGGAGCTATCTCGATGAAATTTTAACTGTAGGTTTTTAGGACTGAAAGTACGGCGGGGATTGCATATGGGCGAAATCGGCCCATGGGTTCGGATTCTGGACCTTTTAATCGATCGAAGGGCTAACGAACATATATAAAAATCACGATAACTCAACAACTAATGACCCTATCTTCATGAAATTTGTGCTGTAGGTTAGTGGTAATGAAACTACGGCGGTGATTACGTACGGTGAGGATTGGACAATGGGTTCGGAACTTAGAACTTTTTGATCGAATTTAGGCCAAACTAGCATAATTCCGAAACCAATGAAGATATAACCTCCAAATTTGGTATCTGGGTGTCCCTTCCTATTTCGTAAGTGTTTTTGAAATTTGGGCCCCTTTAAAATAGTGGGTCGGGGACCAGCCACTCAGTTCCGAGAACCTTAAAGCATATTTTCGAAGTTAATAAAAATAGTAACTTGAAACGAATGTAGAAGCTTTAAATTTGACCCAGGGTGTTCTTTACTATTTCTTGCGTGCCCCCCTAATTTGGGATCAATTGGAGTGGTGGTTCAGTACCTCTCTTAGACCCCCCAATGTGTTAAAGCTTATCATCGAAATTAATAAAACTAGTAACTTAAAATTAAGATAGAACGTTCCAATTGTATACAAGGGTTAACTAGTATTGAAAGTATGACGGGACTGCATATGGGCGAAATCGTACCATGGTTTCGGGTTCTGGAACCCTTGAAAAGTTCAAGGACTAACAAACATATATCTTAAAAACACCATAACTCAAAAAATAATGCCGGTATTTTGATGAAATTTAAACTCTAGGTTACTAGTAATGAAAGTACCATGGGAATTGGTTCTGGTCGAGTTTAATTTCAAAGCCAAAGAATATATTTCCTATGTCCTATGTGTCTCCGAAATCTAGACTTAATTGTAGTGGTTCAGCTATGTTCAAAGGTACTTGCTGCATTTATGTAAAATTTATTTGAATATTTAAATGAATTATATGAAAAGGTCTAAATTTGTAATTGTATTTTAGAAATACATTTATTGCATATTTTGCGTTTATAAGCTTTTCTATTAGGTATATAAACTAACCATTTAAAATAATTGCAAATTTGAAAAATTTGGATTATTAAATATATTATGCTTTGATTATCTTTTTATCACAAAATTTAATAATTAAAATTTTTTCATTTTGTAATTGAATTGGAATAAATATATTTTCATTTATTTCAAGTTTGTTTGTTTTTTAATATTTTTAAATAGATAAATTAGTAAGAATTTGTAATATTTTTTAATAGATAGTGTAATTAGAAAATGTTTTTAGTATTATAAAGTTAATTTGGTTAGCTATGTCTTACGATCAAATTAATAACAGCTTTTATGGTGTTAAAATGACTTATGGATATGTCCTTAAATTTGAACAAAATAGGTGTAGGGTATTTCTAAGTCGGTTGCACCGACTGACTGTTTCTTTACTTGTTTTTTAAACACGCTGGAGTTTTAAGGGCAAAAAATATAATCCATTATTTATAAATTACTTATAAAGTATGAGTATATGGCAGGCAATTCTAATACTCTATATTCTAATACTAAGTATACTAATTTTTTTTTATTCAGAAAAAAAAAAGAAGATTCGGTATATTTCCTATAAAACTATGGAAGGTTTTTTCAGAGGTCTCAGATTCGGGATTGATATTTATGTGTTGGGCTAATTGTAGCATGCAGAATTAGTCTATTTTGTGAGCTATTTAATAAATGTGTAATGTAGGTGTTAATGTAGATTAAATTGCAAATATGTAAAAACAAACTGATTTTTTTTTTCTAAGGGAGGAAAAAGCATTCAAAAGGCTCCTGAAATTCTAATCCCCCAGGTAGTGTGAGATTTTTACTACACTAAAACAACCTTCCCCCGTAGCCTAAATAATGGGATAAGCAATCTAGCTAGCTGAAAAGTAACGACAAGTGATAAATATAAATGACTATTAAGGGTTGAATAGGCAACCCAGGATGTATAAGTTAATTTCCTTCTTGAATTTTTTTTAGATCAAAAGTATCGGGAAACACATATGGGTGTAATGTGTTCCACAATTTGTAGGTGCGACTAAGAAAAGAGTTCCTAAATTTCAGAGTTCTTGTTCTGAAAATCTCAACTGTATATGGATCTGATTGAGCTGCTAACCGTGTGTTACGGCGGTAGGGTTTGATTTTAGGCATACTATTTTTAATTTCTTCTGAAGTATTGCCTAGAAGATATTTATAAAGTAGACAAGCAACTCCTACATTACGGCGGTGACTTAAAGACGTTAAGTTTTTTGTGACGTTATTATCATTGATAATACCAACAGCTCTCTTTTATATCTTATCCATTTATTAAAGACCGGGGCATTAAAACTTACTCGATAAATATTATTGATAAATATTAGAAATAAACTTGAAACTTTGGTTCTTTCATTATTTACCGATGTTGAAGTAGCATCAGCTGCTCACTCAAAAAGGTAAGAACATTTAAGAGTGCTGTCATTAACAAAGCTATGAATTTTATTGGCGGTCATTGATAAATATTAGAAATAAGGTTGGCGATAGGAACGAACCTTGAGGGACACCAGCATTGATTTTTGAAAATGAAACCATCCAATACAACTTGTATTGAACGGTGTGAAAGGAAAGATTCATCTCCATCCATGAATTGAGGAATTTTTTTTGTGAAATTGGATTTTAGGAATTTTCAGTTGTCCAAGGGTTCTTTCAACACACGGAATTTTAGTGAAATTTTATAAGAAGCCCAACCGTTTAAATAATAATTTTACCCAATCAAAAAATTTGATTAGACCAAAATTATAATTAATAAGGTTTTAATATTCAATTATACTAAAAATGATGCAATCCTGTATGTATTGGAAAAAATTGTTTAAATTAAAAACTTTCGTAAATTTGCCAAGTTCCTTAAGTCAAAAGTTTGGAATATTAGAAATAAAAATTCAAAATTATAGATTTAAAAATTTTGGAAAAAGATTTAAATTACAAAAAAGATATACCAGCCTATGAAATTTCTTTAGGTTTTTAGAAGATTAGTTTTAGAATCAATTGGCAACACTATTCCCACATCTTTATCCGCGTAGTATAGGATATAGATAGACAGCTTCTAAGTTAAAGATTTTTCAAATTTTTTTTACCAAACTATCTCTAGTTAAATAGAGGATCTACAAGACCCAAAAGAAAGTCTGATCATTATTTGATCATTATAATTATAGAAAAGTAATTGTCACTATTTCACTGACATAAGTGTTCGCAAATTTTAAAATAATAAAACTTGGATACTAATCTTACTAATGTCATAGATATATTTAGTATCTTATATTATTATTATTATTATTATAATAATAGCCAGCGCCAGTAAGTCAAATATAGATAATACAGATAGAACTTCAATTCTGACTTATGAAACATAAGTTGATAATTTGTATAAAAAATAAATGTATGTGCAACATGTTTATGTGAAATATTTAATAAGTGATGAACAACCGTGTTCTAATTTAAAGTTTTAATTTAAAAATGCAAAATTTTAATTAACTTTGAAATATTTTTATTATTAAATTCATAATTAAAATTGAGGTAACAATGTGACCGCCTAAATATATGCAAATTCACTGAAGTTTAGTTTTTTATATTTTATTTCATAATTTAAAATAAAAGAAATGGATAGATTAAAATTTCCTAATAAAAATAAATCGGTTTGATACATAATTATGAATTACAAAATTCTGTGTTTTAAAATTCTAGATTTCAAAATTCTGAAAAGATTTAAATTACAAAAAAGATATATATTTTGTATTTTAATGGTTCTGGATAAATTGCAGATATTGTAGTTGTTATACGCTGTTTTCGGAATTAATGATGCACCAAATAAACGGTTTAGTCAGTAACCTTCATGTCTATCAGATCATCGGATATGTAGTTATAATTAAAATTGTTTTGCATTTTAACGAAATTTTAATTTTAAAAATGATCGGAACTTTTGTAATTTTAAAATTTTGACAAACAGAATTTTCTTTAATATAATTTCAAAGTAAATATAGGATAATAGGACATTATGTATGTATTTTTCAAAAAGTCCAACTATAAATTATAAAAAGATATCTTATAAATTATGAAGATTAATATTATGAAAATATCTATTTAGTATATAAATATATATATATATATATATACTGATATATATATATGTTATTAATAGTTGTATGTATAGATATTCTTTAAAAAAATATATATATTTTTATCTATATTAAAATTGTAGTTGTTGTTGTTGTTTTGATATGGAGGATAACATACAAGATGTTTTTAAATATTATTGTTTTTAAGTTTTTATAAAAATATATTTTTATTGTATAATACATATTTCATATTTTTGTCATCATGATTTTGCTTTTGAACACCTACTAAAAAACTAGAAAATATTACAATGAATATAAAGTAAATTGTATAAAGATACATTTATCCAATGATTTAAGTACATAATAGGTGATGATATAAATAAAAGAAAACAAAAACATATAAAAAATATGAATATGCAAATATGATATATATATGTATATAATAGTATAAAAATATATAATGTTTACTGGGTGTTCGGGTTCGCAAGGTCAGGTATACAGAGATCCTACAATAGACACTTTTAATAGAATATGTGTTAAAGTAAGGTGTGTTTCGGAAAACTTTTATATGCCTCTGAAGATTAAGCAACTAATAAAAATGAAACCTTTAAATTTGGAACAAGGTTTTTTCCTAAAGTTCCTACAACATGTCACACAGCCTATATGATAATTTGAACAATTTAAATAAATTGAATTAAGTATCTATATAAAATCTTATTAAGAGTGATCTTCACTTTCGAAGCACCCTATGTTGATACATATATATTCATAGGTTATAAATATAGGATACTCTTTTCTTTGTTAAGAATAAATGTTGTATTAATTCAAATTTTCAAATAGTTATTTAGTTCTTATAATCCTATAGTGTCCTTGAAATAAATTAATTATAATTTATTTAATATCCATTGTTGTAACCTTTAAACAATAGATGAAATTTCAAAAAATGACGTTAAATAAAACAAAAACTTAATTTAAAGATATAATTTGGAATTATACTTGTATTATATATTAAAATACACTATTGAGTATAGGCTAAGGCAAAGGGCTCTTCATGGTTTCAATTAAAATTCTTTAGTATTGTCGTAGACGAACCCCTAAATTTATATCGTTTAAAATTTTATCAATAAATCTGCAAAATATCATTAAACAATGATAAAAGATTAAAACTCTTCTATAATTAATTCTGTAGAAGTTGAGAAGAAGTGTAAAATGATCGTTGAACGCAGATACATGTTCACAATTGTGGTGAACACCCGTTGCCGGTATTTGTATCAAAAGCTCTTACCAAATGCTTTGTTTCCTATTTCTAATATTTTCTTCAGTAATTTTAAGGAGGCCGATCTTTTTAAGGAGAGAGACTCAAATGTCCAAGAAAAATATTTATACACTCAACCATCGGCTCACCGTCTGCTCAATAATCCAAATTTATAGTTATCTAGTGGGGGCGAACCTCTGATCCAAAGAAATTAAGCTATTAATGCCTCTTTTCAAAGTTTTCCAACGTAAAACAAGGAGTGCAACAGATGCTCATCACTGCATCGTAGAGTTGGTAAGATGGCATAACAAGGCTTATGGAAATTCATTTGTTATGCGTACGTCGAGATTATGGAATCAGTTACCATGTAATGTGCTCCTACAGTTGGTGATACGATCCTAAAAAGTTTAAGAAGAACATTAACATTCATCTTCATGGAATCCCTCGAAATTTCCTCTATCCAATTCATAACTACTAAATTCTATCCCAAATTTCCTTTTCCAATCCCGATCCCAAAAACCACAAAACTTATGTATTTAAGATCCATTCAAAGTTTGGTTTTAAAAAAAGATGGGTGGCTTTATTTGGTTAAAGTTCAACACAACCCAGATGAACCCCGTACAGTAATCCTGGAGGGCATTCGATGCTTTTCAAAACGCCTATATATTATTAATTTTATGAGAAGTTATCATTACATTTTTTTATTTTTTTTTTCTATAAATATTGTTTGCATCTACAAATTTCTGTTTAACAATATCTCTAGACTCACTATAGTTAGTTTACATTCTGTCTTTTTGTTTAATCAACACTTGTTTATGCCTTTGATAAAACAAACAAAAGACTACATATTTCTTTAAAATAAATACTCTTAATAATTATGTATGTGATGTTTAGTTTATATAATCGACTAATAAAGCAAATTTGTCCTTTTAGTTTATTTCTAAGAATTTAATATGGAAGAGTCAGCTACATAAAGAGCAAACCCGGTAGCAATGGGAATGAGCACAGTCCAAAAGACCAATTTCGTTCCGTCGTCAATCTAAGGTAAAGTATACCGACGCATTTGTATTGAGAGCTGCGGAGCAAGCTTGCAATTTTTTCAGAAAAATTTTAGGTAAAGCCCTTTTCATACATATTGTCATGTTAAAAAGCGACAAGTAATGCCGAAATTATATGGCCTTTTGCTCGAAAAAAAACGCTTGCTGTTTTCCATGTCTAATGTCTAAGAAGTCAAGCAAAGAAAAATTTAAAATTAAAGCCATCTGCCGGCAATTTTTTCAGTATCTACTCTTTTGCAGGAGTTAGTGTAGCTGGGAGTAGTTGATAGTATAAAAGAGAAGTTTATTCCTCATAAACGAGCGCAAGTATTACTTCCGTGTCATTAATATAATACAATTATATAATTTTCCAGTCATCAATTATAAATACAAGGGTATAATTGACAATTATTGGGAGTTTGTATTTAAAATGCACCACTGTTATTGTATTAACGAGAGAATTTTTACCGAATTTATCTTATGTATATCAATTTATCCTTTTAAAGGATATTATTTTAGTTTTAAAATTTCCTTTTATTTTATTTTTTTTGTTTTTTTTTTTTTTTGAAGTGGGCTGGTCTTTTTAAAACTAAAGTGCAAAATAACATGCTAACTAATACTTATTAATATTTTATTTTAAATAACGTTATATAGAGTGTCACAATGACATTTCATTTACGACTTTGTTCTAATAAACGCTTACGCATTAAAAGTTTACTATTTTAAAAGAAAAAAAAAACTTAAAATTTTATGAATGAAGTTTTGTTAAAGTTTTTGATCGTAAAATTGAACACATGGGATTTTAAAAAATTTTCTTTAATATCAAAGGTTTAAATCACAAATTTATGGAATTGATACAACAGTATTTTAATCATCTATTAATCATCATTAGATTCTGATAACTCTTTGCTTTTATATTATTTTTTTTTTTTCATTGAAAAATCTTGGGTTCTGTGTTGAATTATTAGGTCAGCTGGATCCTATAGTTCATATAACTATTAGTTTAGTACAAATAACCTTATAATTATATATTAGTACTATAATAAATATGGAGTAATATTAAAACTCTCAAATTTCCTAAATCTTACAGATAGTTAGATTATCGACTTTTCATTTGAGAAATAAATATAAACTAAGAAATATATTAATATGAGTTCTAGAGTACTTATTCTTTCATTAAATGTGTCGGTGGACGAAATAAATAAATAGACTAATTGTTTTAATCGGGCCTTAGTGCGTTATTGGGTAAGTATTTAGCTTACTAACCGAGGGAGTGCGAGTTCGATTCCCATATAGGACATGACTTTTTTTAATTGATTTTTTCACAAATCTCCATGGTGATCAAATATAATTTAAGATATACAAATATATAAAATATAACCAAATAAATAATATTACTTATAAATTTGATAGAATATATTTAAAAGGATACACAAAGGGCTGCAAGGACTACATTATAGAATGGCACACGCTATCCCCAATTTCAAAACAACAACAACAATAGTTTTATCGAAATATGGCCTAAAACTCAATTAGTATACTTTAAAATTAAATTTTGATTTTTCTAAGTATTTTATAATTTTAACATTTTTTTAGAGTTAAGAAACCCTGTAGGGGTCATGTCGTTAAGTTCTTTTTTTTTTAATATAAATGTTATATATTATTTTTTAACATCTGACATTTCTTTTTGAAATAAATAAAAGGTTTCAGTACAATTCAATATTTTATTAACTAATATACATGCTTTTGGTTTTGTTTTGTTCTACCTTCATTTTGAAAAGAAACTTATATGATCATCTCATACTTGATCACCCCTTTGTAATTATTAGTTCATCGACTTCAATTTAATTTTAAAAACGTTTACTTCAAATCTCTTGTTATAATTATAAAATTTATTATTGTTGTCCTTGAATTGATGAATGGAATATTTTTATACATATATATATGTTTCAAAGTCAAAAATTTAATAAGTTATATAACTAAATTAGAGGCTCATTATTATAAATACTTTTTTAAATATTACACGCCTACAATTAATATAATTTTTTTTTAATAATTCACTTTTGATCACTCCATGGATTTTGAAAATCAATAAATATGAAAAAAAAAATCCCAAATAAAAGTAAATTGTTTGGTAGCCATCTTGTTACCACAATTTCAAAGGTTGGCACTCTTACCAGTTTCTCACTTAGCCGTTGATTCGTTAATATCCTTAATATTTTGTTTAATTTATTTTAATGTTAATTCGAAATTTATTTGACATTGACATTTAATATTTTGATATATGAAATTTTTTTTAGAAAAAAAATCGATTATATCAAAAAATTTAAGTACACAATCTTGAAAAATAACATGTTATACTGAATAACTAGTTATTATCATATTATACTTGTCAGCTTTTTTCATAGAATATTTCTAGTTATAGGACATTATAACAACTATATAACTAGTTAGAACCATAGTGTGAATAGCGTATAACATTTGACACACGGGAACGTATCAAAATCCCAAAACAAAAAATTTCAAATTAAAATTATTAGTAATACCATGTTTACACTATGAACTAGAACCAGGTTCTTCGAAGAAACCAGGTTCAAGCGTGGTTTGTAACAAGGTTTTTCATATTCAAAATTGCTGTTAAAATGAACCAGGATTTTGAAAGTTTTAGTTAAATTTAAAGGTTATAACTAGGTTTTTGAAAAACATTTTTTGATATATTCGATTATTATTTGAATTTTTTTACATCCCTACGTGATTTTGTTGTAAAATGTCATTGTTGTTTATTTTTGAAAATAAACAAATAGCCTTTTTTTTTTTTTGAATTTTAAAAGAAAAATTTTGTTTATTATTAATAAAATGTCATCGAAATTATAATAAAAAAAAAAACTTTTCCTTGTTCATTTTTAATTTATTTTATTTACAGTCAATTTTGTTTATTTACTCTAAAAAATACTGCTGTTATGTAAACGTCAAACAATACTAGGTCCATGCATAACGATAGTCCGAACGGTTAATTTAAAACAAAACTATTTAGGAGGTTTTTTGTGTAGTGTGAACATGATATAAAGTATTAAATTTTGATATTTGTCTTTAAAAACAGGTAAATTTTTAGAAATTTTGACATTTTTATATGAAGAAAATCAATTTTGAAAATTAACATTGAACACACTGAGCAATGAGCATATTCGTATTTTTAAATTTGACATATCATATTTTAACTGTCAAATTGATTAATTTGATGCTTTAGAATTTTTAATTTCAAAATAAACTTGTTTAAATTGTTAATATGCAAATAAAATTTCTAAATATTCAATTTTTAAAGTAGCCCCTTTTGAATATTAAACTAAAAGTTGTAAAATGATAATTCTAACAAGTATAAGTAATCTTATACAAATTCTTTAAACGATTGATTTAAAAAAATCTTTTATTTTTCTTTGTAAAATCGAAAAAAAATTTTAAATTACAAAACAAGTCCTTAAAAAAATTTCGTTATTTTTTAAAAGTTTAAGTCAAATAATCAAAATAATTTTTTTTCAAATACAATTTTCTATTACAAAATCAATTTTCATCACATTTCACTTGAATTAAATGGAATTTAATTTAATCTATATGATTAGCAATTTGCACCAATTATCCTGTTTTGTATTCCTTATTATCCTTCTTATATATATATCATTTTGTAGTTGTATAACATCCGACCTTGAAGTCTTTGGTAAATATCACAAAATCTTAGTATTTTTTTTTTTTTTATTATTATTTTTTCTATTTCGATTCTTTCATCTTCACGTTGCGTATTTTGAAAAACTGAAGTAATAATGTATAATGGAATTACAATTGATAATCACACCACATCACAAATAACATTCTAAGATTTTGTAGAGAAGACTATTATTATAGATAAATTTAAGGGAAGATAAGATCCGGTTGAACATTAACACTGTAAAGAAAAATCCATGAAACAATTTATATAAAAAAAAATTTAATTATTATCAAATGCTATTCTATATAATGATTTAAGAGACTTTAGAATAATTTCAACTTTAAACTTTAAAATAAGTTGTCAATTATTAGAAAGTGATTTTGTAGGATGTTCGTGTTATTATTATGCGGGGTATGTTTCAAAAAATGTGATCCAGAATTAAAGTTATTCCGAAATATACAATTTGGTCTCTATTACACCAATCACTTATCATTAATAAAATAATCAAATAATCATGTTTTAATAGGTTCAAGCTCAGCCAAAACCATATTTAATATCAACTGAATAACCTTTGATTATTAAAAACACTCACTTATTAAAAAATTATATTTAATTATTATTATAATTGGTATAATAAGGCCCAGGTTAGTGAAGTTTTAGAATGGAAATTTAATTAGTTTTTAAGCTTTGTACTGAGAACTTATATTTCTTAATCGACAGATAGTTAGATTATCGACTTTTCATTTGAGGAAACCAGGGGTTCGGATCCCAGTAGAAGTGAAAATAATAATTAATAATTCAATATCAATTACAAACATTTAATTGATTAATATAACTCACAGATACAGAAATACAGTATAAATCCAATAAAAGTGTTAATATCAAATAGATTGTATAATGTATAAATATACAATACCTCTATATACAAGGCCTCAGTGCTGAAATATTTTCCGAATGAATATGAATGGATATGTTATAATTTTTTAAGGAAACTTTCAGAAAAAGTAGGTAATGTTATATTTAGTTTAAATTAAATTTAAAATGTTCATATTTAAAATGTTCTTGCACAGAAATAAGAGCCGGGTAGTTAAAAAATTCCCACAAGCCTTGAGTTTTAATAATAACTAATTTTAAAGTTGCTCTCCGAACACTATGGCCTTTATTATATAGAGGCATTGCATTATATTTTGAAATTAAAAACGTTTCTAAATGTTAAAAACCTTAATACTATCTCATCCTCTTGTATTAATTGTATGTGTAAATCATCAATTCCAATTGTAAGAATCCAGTACCTTCTCCCTGCTCCAACTTGTTAGGCAAAAATATTTAAAAGTTAGCAAAAAAAAATGAACACCCTCTATATAACAAATTAAGTGCATGTCAAATCTATTTTAAGAAATAAATACAAATAAATAAATTAACTGAAATCTTGCATAATGGTTCTTATATTAAAAATAAATAATTAGAGGGGTCGTGTCGTTAGGTTCGTTTTTTTTTGCATATCTTAATTATATTTAGCATCTGGATTTTATTTTTAATTTAATATTAGGTTTCCTTAGAATTAAATATTTCATTCACATAATATGCATGCTTTTGTTTTTCATTTGTTCTACCTTCATTTTGAATAGAAACTTATATGATCACCTTTTGTACTTATTAGTTCATCGACTTCAATTTATTGGTAAAAACGTTTAGTTCATATTTATTTTATTACAATTATTGTAATATATAATTGTGTTCTTTGAATTGATTAAAAAAAATATTTATATATGTATGTATGTATCAAAATTAAAAATAAAATAAATTATATAACTTAATTAGAGGCGCATTTTTAATTGTAAATAATTTATTAAAATACGCGCCCACAATTAATATAATTTTTTTTCTCAATCCACTCTTGATCACTCCATCACTCCATTGATTGAAAATCAATAAATGTGAAATGTAAAAGTGGTTTAGGTGAACAGTTACCTTCTAATTACTGAAAGTGTTCCGAAGTCAAATACTAAGAGTAAAAAATTAAAAATATTTAAGGAATTGGGAATCCTAATGTCCTTTCCAATATCAACCCCTTTGTGTGAAAAATAATAAAAAAAAAATATAAAAAATAAATTTATTGTGAACAAAATCTTGAAAAACGAGGAAGACTTATTTTTCAATTCTTACACCGTGCGAATCGACTATAGATTTCAAAATACAGTATATCATTGCTTCTTTTATATTTATTGTAAAACTTTCACATTTTTGTTTAAATCTGGTTCAATTCTCTACGGTAGATGAAATTTGTATAACAACTACTCGAAGTTTTGGTTCGATTTGGAACCTACAAATTGTTTCAAATGAACTTTGAATGAATGTCATCACTCTCTTTCTCTTAGTTTTTGATTTATCATGCAGACGGAAAGATCTATAATTTTTTGAAGAACCCAATTTTAAATAAAAGGCATAAAAATATTAGACAACAGCAACTGTTTCGAGATTCAAAATGATGAGAGCCGGCGCTACCCGTTATACTAACAATCAAGAAAAAAGTTACAATAAAAACGTTTTGTCTGTCAAATCCAGTTGTCACATAAAATTTTAAACAATAAAATGTGCCGCTATTGTGTCATTAATTAACAGTTATGATTTCTATCCATTTGAACTAGGATAACTAGGATAATACAGTTCTAATTAATGACTGGTTATTTGAAATGAAAGACCTCTTACGGTTTTTTAATAATTGTATGTCTATGCTTAAATAACGGTAATTATCTAAGAAATTCTTAGAATAATTATTTTAAGGCTAGTTGTATAAACGAACTTTGAGACGATATATTATATATCATTAGTGCAGAGTGCCTCGTTTGAGAAAAGTGTATTTTAAACATTTTAATTCACATTATTTGGAAATTTTTTTTATCAGGTGAATGTTCATTATTTTTATTAGAACCTTCACTGGAGAAATTTTGAAACGAAGGGTCAGGGCAGCCATATGGAACTAAAGTCAAAAAATAGTTTATTTTACAGTTATTCTTGAAGCTAGTTTAATTACTGGATATACTAATTAATTAACTTAATTGAATTCAGCAATTCTTTCAAGTGGTCACGCTTTGGAGATCAACAGTTGGGCAATAGAATGAAAATATGATCATTATAAGACACGTATATTAAGTTTTTTACGTATTTTACGTAATTGTAATAAGAAATTGATAAACTGCAGATAAAAATTAACTCTTCAAAATTGAAAATATACATTCAAAGCACACCTATTTTTAATTAAACAAATATTTTTATCTGCAGTTTATCTATTTAAAAATATTTGTACATTGTACAGTTGAATTTTTAAGATGAATTTTTAAGTAAATCTTCTCCATATGTAATTATGAGTAAACATATTATAATGGAATTATTAAAATAAGTATATGATGAAAGATTAGGTAAATTATATTTGCAATAAAACTTTTTAAAATTCAATGAAGCCGTTTGACATTAAAATTCGTGTAAATATATATATATTTAAATAAGTATTAAATAAAACAAGACATAACTCTTGTTTTGAGTTGCATTTGAATCACATGAATAAATGCCTACAACTCACTGTTGATTGATATGGTATTTAAAGTTATATATATACGTTAACTTAAGTACTTTTACTTAACTGATTATGAAGAGATTTTTATGAAGTTCCGTGTTTTTATTTATTTTTTTTCTTAAACGCTTAGTATGGTTAAAATTTTGCATTAAAAATTGGTAAAAAAAGCTTTTGCTAAAATGTATTAAAGTTTTTGTCAACTTTGATGTACATACAAGACATTTGACAATATATAATGATGATATGTTGTTTTTTTTGATTTTTAAATCTAACCGCTTATTTATTTAAACGGTATATAATCTGCAAATATAAATATTATGAAGATATCTATTAGATAAAAATGATTTAGTATTATATAGTAAACAATTTTTTATTTTAATTTCTATTAATAAAAGAAAAACTTTGAAGTATATTTTAAATTAAATTGATACCAAATAAAGAATATATCAATATAAAACTTTTTTATAACGGTACTTCCTCAGTTTGGTAATTGAAGAAACATATTTGAACTAACTTCAAATTTTAATTAATGTTTTTATGAATTCGAATTTTGTTGTATGAGGTTTGATAAAAAATATTAAAAGTAATTCAGCGGAGCTATACGAAGCTGCTCTCGGTAAACTGTTAGGCCCTCTTATATCCGCCAAAAAATCCGATTTTAGACTTTCGAGAAATAATTTGAGAGAAACATTTAAAAGAACGATGCTAGAATGTGGAAACAACTTTATAGAATAAAAAATCTTAGTTCAGTAGAATTATGTTTTTATTTTTGCCCACACGCTCTTTGTAATTCGAAGTTCTATCCCGTAATTATAAAAATATTTTTTTATAACGTATATTCAAGACGGTTTTTAATATTCTTAATAACCAAAAATACCTCATTTGCGATTTCAACTAAATCCAACTTCATAAAACCAATGAAATAATATTGAGTAGAAAAAACAAAACAGAAATCGATTACACAAGTTTGTTAAAATTTTTGAATTTGAGAGTGGAAAAATGAAGGTTTATTATTGTAAATTGTAAGAATAATATATAAATTACTTTACCAAATACATTTGTAATTTTTTTATTTTTGAAAATTTTTCATTTAAATTAATATTGCATTATTTTTATAAAAATTTCTAATACTGTTTATTTAAAACCATTCATCAAGTCACAAATGGTTAAAAAATTAGTTGCCTCTTATATATATTTATTTGAAACAAATTCAAGAAATTAGAATAGGAGCAACAGATATTTCCTAATATTTCCATTGAATTTAAGAATATTTTCAACCATACTTTACCGACTCAAGTGGAATTAACATTTATTCTATTTTTAAGAGTCAAAAATGTATTTAGAACAACTAAGTGCCGAAGTTGTTTAAAAACTTAGGCAAATTAATCAAAAGCTTCAGTTTCTTTAATCGTTATATTCACTAAGCCGTTGATAACTCAGCTTTAGCTATTGTATAAAATTATGAATACACAAATATTAATTTTTGGCGCCATCTATTTGTTTTACACAAGAGTTGTTTATATATTTTTATTAAATTCTATTTTATATTACGATACAATTAAATAATTTCACGATATTTTTTATTAGATATGATCTGACCAGGGTTTGAACTCGAGACCTTCCACATGAAAGTCAATGTATTTACAACTACGTCATTGGTTAGATGGCCTGCTTAATATAAATTTATCATATTTTATTTTTTTTATAATAGAAAAAATCAAACAAAACACATTAAAATAAATGCGTTTGTTACACCTCATCCATCTGGACAAATTTATAATTATTATTTATTTATTTTATTTTACAACAAGTACGGGATTCAATGACAGATAATTACAAAAATTACACCAATAGTGAAACCAAACACCAACAATATTTCTGTGAACCTTTTTACATTTTATATATTTTGTATATGTCAGACTGTCAAATTTATATTTTTCAATAGTCTTTTAGCATAATTTCAATACATACTACCTGTTTTACGCAAAGGCAAAATAAATAGATTTAGACAAAGGTCAAAGCTATTGAACTAAATTTTCGTAATGAGGTACATATTATTTTAAACTATTTGTTTTTTATATAATTCATTTTTAAAGTTAAAAAATTCGTTTTATATTAAAATATTGCATCATCTGATATAATATGTAATTTAACATTATTAAATTTTCCATGATTAGTAAAAGATGAAAATAATATTAACCTTCGAAAAATTTTCCATCAATTTAAAATGTTGTAAATAAATTTCTTATTTTTTAAATCTTTAGTCTCCACTTAATGATTTTCAAAAAAGTTGTTAAAATTAATTATCGTAATATTAATTTTATTATTTTATATTTTACGTCATATTTTAAATACGTCATTAATTAACCAACAGTATATACATTAATGGTTTTTAACAATTGTTAAATTTTAAAGGAAATTGGAATAGAGTGCATTTGGAATGGAATAATCGCTTAATCCAGTTAATAAATTAATTTAATGTTGAACAATGTACTAATAAAAAAAATCATTTGTAATCAACATTTGCAAAAATGTTAGTGAATGCCAATGCTGAAACATCAAAAAAATTCTGCAGAAACATTCATATGCACGCTTTAAGTAAAGTAAGTTCGTCCTGAGCGGTTCATCTGCAGAGTACGATCTAAACGCTCTAATTCAACATTCAAATAAACCTAATTTTTATTACTTGACATTTTCTATTATAAGTAACAGTAAAATATTTTGTTATATTTGACATATTTGACGTACCTGACGTTTGACGTACTGCAAATACAGGGTCGAGACGCTTTTAACTTGCTCTGAATATAAATATCAACAAAAAACGAAGAGTGTAGTAGAATAAACTGTGTCAACTCTGGGATACCCGTATGACCGTAACATATACATTATATCATCCGGTTAATTACAAACATACAGCTTTATTAAGTGTAGTGTAATGCTCATATAAAAGAAGAAGTTTAATGGCAGCTACTCGAGCACTCTGCAGTAGACCAACTTGCAAACTTTGGCCATAAAATTAAACTACTTTTGGCTAAATTTCAGACACGCAGCTGTAATAGGTACAGAGTAATACTCATATAAAAAAAGAAGTTGTATGGCAGCTACCGAACCCATGGACCAAAATGGCTGGATTTAAATAGTGATGACGACTATTGCAAAAAAAAAACAAATTTGCGAAAATTTCAAGATCCTAGCTTCTTTAGTTTTTGAATTATCTTGCGGACGGACATACATAGCTAAATCGGTTTATTTTTTGATTCTGATCCGATCCATACACTTGAGTCTATATTTACCCCCCCACAAACGTAATGGCAAATTTGTTATATCCTTTTACTATATAGTCATACGGGTATAACAAATGCACCATGCTATGTTACTCTGATTGTCTACGTTCTTATAATCATTTATAATCAATTGCATCAGTGAATGAGCTACTGACCATACCACTAACAATATAATAAAAGTATTTTGGTATTGCACAAACGAATTGCAAACTTCAAATTTTATAATCGTTTTTAACTTTGAACTCTTAACCTCCATTACAAATTGTCATTGTTATTTAATGCACACTTTATGTTTATTAAAATTATTTAAAAATAAAAACCAAAAACAAGTTGTATTTATTTAATAACCTATTGTTATACACTTCAACTAAACCATACACATTTTAAACGGATTTATATGTGTTTTCAACAGAAATTTGATGACCTTCAAAACCTTAACCTCAAAAAATAAAAACGCACAACAAAAGCAAATGTAAACGCATCCAAATAAAATTTTCCCTTTTATAACAAGTTTTTAATTTTATTTTTTATATTAAAGCTATTTATAACTGTTGTCAATGTGCATTCTAGTTTGCAATGTTCGTCATCAGATGAAAAGGGAACAAACCAAAACAATTTTAACAATAAGTGCTTAGCGGATATTTAAGTTAAATTAAAACTAGTTTAATATAAAAATACATAATTAATAGATCTTAAATATTTCATGTTGTATGTATGACGTCATTTAGTTCAGATAAAAATATCATTTAACCCTTTCTACTTCAACTAGGAAATCCGGTAAGTTATTTTAAATGTGAACAAATTTTTTATTTACAATATTTAAGTTTACAAAAAAAACGGAGCAGGATGTAAATAGAAACAGATCAATTAGTTATTTGCGCAGAACGATTTCAATTTTTTAAACGAATTGTGTTGACTAAGTCATATAGGGAACACTACATTGCACAATTTTTTCTTATTTACTCCCCTTGGGAACATAAGGCTTTCATAAAGCTCTTCTATCTAACTCTGTTGTGGGTAAGCTTCAGGCCAATTTGTCTACGATCTTTTTTTGACTCATCTGCACCAGATGTTTTCTGAAGTCTGTCTCGTTTTATTTTTTCGTGCCGGATGCATTTCAAGACTCGACGGTTGGTATTGTTGACTGGTTTTCTAAGCGTGTGACCTATCCACTTGCATTTTCTTCTCTTATCTAAACGATTTTTGTTTGTCTAAGATTCCATAGCTATGTGTTTCTAACTCTTCTAGGCCAAAAGACTCTGCATATCACATGTATAGGCCTTGTTAACAATGACTTGTATTTTTTTAATGCATTTTTTTCTTTACCAGTGAGAAGATATCCAATATTTCAAATATATGTCGAAGATTCCTAATTTTATGCCCCTAGCAATTTATGAAACCAATCACACCATACATACCGAAGCCTCCCGAACGCTGTTCTTGTAAGATTGAGTATATTGCCTTTATTTTTTTCAATGCCTCGATCGGAATACATTATGCTTCCAGGGTAGCTGAAATCGTAGAAATTTTCTATGGTTGCATTGCCTATATTGAAGGGCTCATTTAATCTGGCATAGATTCTTAGACATTATATTTTCATTATGTTTATTTGGTGACAAACTTTTAAGGTATACACCTTTTGTTTTTAATTTGTGTTTTAATTTTTCCTATATCCATGTTTTTGTGCGTACGTGTGAGTAGAACGATATATGCGGCATATTATAGGTCTATCATAATATCTCTATGTATTTTAAATCCTGATTGCTTAAAACCAGAATTTTTATAAATTCCAGCAAAAAATCTTAAGATGCGATGAATATTTTATTCAAAAACTTGTTACAATAAACATTGTTTAGAATATAATATGATATATCATGATGCGATGAATATTTTATTCAAAACTTGTTACAATAAACATTGTTTAGAGTAGTACTATGATATACCATGTACACAATCATAAAAACATAAATATTGAATAAAATCAATATATAAAATGCTATAGTAAGAATTCTGTAAAATTAACAATCATATAAAAAAAAAAAAAAAAAAAATAGAAATGATATAAGTATGTAATCATAAATGAAATGAATGTATAAGATTCCTAGGTATATTAAGTTCCTTAAGTAAAAACTGCAAAATTTTTATTTTAAGTCAATCTTTTCATGTGAATGAAGCGCATGCATAAATTTTAGTACTTATATATAAGATGAAATTCCAGTTAAATCAGTTGTATTTTATTCTTCAGGCTATAAAATAAATTTCAATACACCATGTAAGATTAAAGTCCAAGATAAAAATCTACATTTTGTACCTATTATAAAAAAAAAATTAAAAAAAAATTCCTGTTCAATAGAGCATTGATTTTTAAATACGTTAAATTGTAAATTAAGAATTTAAAAAGAAAATTGTAAAGATACATAGTTCAAAAATCTTTAATGAACCCTAGATACATTTCTTTAAAAAAAAAAAAACTGGAACAGAAAATTTAAATTACAACCAAATGGCTTGACAAAATTCTTTTAGTGTATAAGGTTGTATCTCTAGGTAATTTAATTTAAATGGGCTTTAAAAATGTACTTTTGATCTTACTATACTGTTATACTGTATGTCTTTTTGCCCATTGATTTATCAATCTTCTACCATCATTTAAGTTAAATAAAAACAACTCAAAAAGGAGATGAATTTGAAAAAAGTAACAATTTCCAATATAGTGTGTATATAATATAAATGAATCATAGGTTGAATGATTCTACAATGAAATGGGGTTTTAAAGTTTGCGTAGCTCGTAATATTTTTTTTTTTAACAAATCCTCCTTGCAACTAAATGTAATGTAAATACAAAATTAAACATTAACACTCATAACCCGCTTGTGGTTGCAGTATGAGACCTATTACCATACGACATATATATTTGAGATTTATCTTCTATCCAACCTAATAAGGGCTGAGCTTGGTTTTACAAATCTCCAACTTCTGAAGAAAGATACCCTTAAAAGAAGCTGAAACCAATGCAAATTTCTTAAAGAGGATCTATATATATAAAAATATGTAATAAAAAAAATTAAAAAATTACTAACATAAAATAAAACATCCGACCACTGGCGTAGTGGTAAAGACGCCGGCTTTCATGTGGAAAGTCACATGTTCAAACTCCACTCAGATTATATCTATTTAAAAAATATCGTAAATTTGTATAATTATATCGTAAAATAAGATAAGATTTAATATCTCTTGTGTAGGATAATAGATGGCGCACAATATTAATATTTGGGTATTCATAATCTTATATAATAGCTACTGTCGAGTAATCAACGATTTAATCTAAAAAGGCTTGGTGAATGCCTAATACTCCTTAAAGAAGTGGAAAAGGAATATAAAAAGGAAACATAAAATAAAAAACAATGTAAGTATAGTATAGATCTCATAAAACTTTAAGGTTTAATAAACCCATTATAAATACTCTTTAATAATAATAATATAAAATATAATATAAACAATATAGAGGCTTCGATGGTGAAGTGGGTAATTACATAGATTACTAACATAGGAAATATGATTATGGCTTTCGTATAGGTCACAATTTTAATTTAAATATAAGTGACATTAATTATTTTTGAATTTACAATATAAGTGACATTAATAAGTTTTTACACCATCGGAGACATGGTGTTAAATTTTTGTCAATGTGAAAATTAAATGTTAATAATATTTTTAAATGTTCTCAAAAGTTTTGTTTTAGTAATATAGAGGTACATAGGGTTTTCTTATAATTGTTGGAAACGGTTTTATTCAAAGAAAAAATTCTAAAAGTTAATAATTCAGTAATCAGCATAGCTAACAAACACCTACTGATATCTGTGATTATTTGATTAAATGAACTTATATTTGTATTAAATATTAACCTAAAAAGTTTAATTTATATAATATTACCATTATTTAACGCATGAATTGTGTTTTTAACACAGAGTTTAGCAATATTACTTAAATTTCCCATTATTTAACTAGTGTATATATGTTAGACACTATTATTAATTTTGATAAAGATGTTTTTAATAAAATATAGGATGTCCAGAGCTCAGTGGTCCATTTGCCTGAAGATAACAGGAAGTCCAGACAAACAAAAAACTATTTGAAACAAGATGGGCCTATTTCTATCGATTTCTGAAATAACTGGCTTCAAAGTAATGTCGTAAATATTTTAAAGAAATAGCAACATCTTCGCCCTTGTAAATGCTAGTAGTTAGCTAAAGTTATATGTATTCAACCTTTTATTATCTGTAATAGTTAAATAGTTACAAGAACTTAAATTTAAAAAAATATTGATATTCATTGTTTTGATTAAATAACTGTGTGTTTTTGCATAAAATCAATACCGGTTTAATGTAACAATTTTATTTCATTTTAAAAATCACCTTTTCCTCAGCTTCCGTTTAAGTTCTTACATATTTATCTTATATCTCTTACCGTTTCGAGATAATCATATCAAAATAGCCTGGTCAAGTGGTGAAAATATTTTTTGTAACAATATGGGGAAAAAAATTTAACAACATTTTAATCGAGCAAATGGTTTGATTAATATGTAGAATTGTAAGCCTCTCGCACACACCTTATTTTTCTAAGAAGGTGAACTAATATTGCATAGTTTAAGGCTATTTCGCCTTAAACCATATAAACCAAATAAGGTAATTTAATTACAACTATAATTTAAATGTGAAAAAATCATATAACCCTTATATTTTGAAATTTAAATAAATTAATTCTAAAAGATTTAAATACAGACTAATTCGACTTAAACCATATAAACCAAATAAGGTAATTTAATTACAACTATAATTTAAATGTGAAAAAATCATATAACCCTTATATTTTGAAATTTATTTAGAGCCTTCACTAAATTAAAAATTACAGGTAACCTGGGAGATAGGTTTCTTAAAATTGTCGCGTTGTAAAAAATCGCGTTGTAGGAGATATTAACTCCATACAAAAGTCAGAGTTTGGTTCCAAATGGCAAAATTGCTTCTTATATGGTATAAACATTTTTGTATTTATTATTTAATCATAACAACATAATTTGATAAAATTTCATTTATTTAAATAAAAACAAAACAAAATAAAAAAGGAATTTCAAATATATTTAACATTTTAAAATTGAAAGATTTAATAAATCAAAACAAAAATAAAACCACAACTTTCTACAAATCTTACTTTTATTCATAGCTATATGTATGATTTTAGTCTGTTTGAATTTTGTTCGTGGTCGTGCTAATTCAAAATCGGAGCTATCCATTATCAGATTCGAATACTCTTTCAATAACTACTTGTTTTAAAAAATCTTGTATCGTAAATCTTTATAAATTTCTTGATAGGCAAATAGGCTAATATTTTCAAATATTTCTACTCTATTTCTTAGAGGATAGTTTTCCGAAATGTATTTTTCCAACTGCTTCGCCATATTTAAAACTTTCTCGATACTTTTTACTGATTCTTTTATTTTCTACATTGGAAAGATCGTCAGAGCTATCTCCAATCGATAATATGTATTTCATTTGTCAAAAAATCACGCTGTAGGAAGTAAGAGTACCGCGTCATAGGAAAAATTTCGAATTTTGTGAACCGAGTTAAAGAAGTACCGCGTTGTAGGAAGATTACCTGTATTATTAAATATTAATTAAAAGTTTATATCTTGAAATCAATTATTTTTAGTTAAATTTTCTAGCTGAATTAAGTTTTAATCAAATTGTTGTAAGTTGAGTTAGTTTAGAGAAAAGACCCGGATGATTTATCTAAAATTTTAAAATATTAACATTATATCCAAAATTTTATAACAACTTACTTTGAAATTTCTTTGAATATAAGTGCTATTCGAATTTTATACGAAAATAATAAAAAATTTAATAAATTATCTCTCACATTTAAACATTTGATAAATTTTTTATTTAACTTCTAATAATCTTACAATAAT
This sequence comes from Dolichopus griseipennis, assembly GCA_963082915.1. Classification (NCBI taxonomy): domain Eukaryota; kingdom Metazoa; phylum Arthropoda; class Insecta; order Diptera; family Dolichopodidae; genus Dolichopus; species Dolichopus griseipennis. Next base: position 110,950,784 of record OY720442.1, read on the forward strand.
GAATCATTACATTAAACGCCTCAATCTAATTTCCTTCAATTAATAATAAAATTAATTTAAATAGCTTATGGACATACTAACAAAAAACCTGCTATAAATTGCTCAATTTATCAACTTGAATTATAATAAATTGGACCCTATATAGTCTATATAAAATTATTTTAAATTAAAAATTAATAAACATTGAAAATTTTATTTTTCATAGCACTATTGTGTCAGTACAAGCATTAAATTTTATAAATTGCACCTTGTTAAGCAATACAACGGTCGAATGAACCACTAATATTTTCTCTAATACTTAAAAACTTATTAAAAAAAAAAACTCAAGCTATACCTACAACTTTTCTATTAATAAAAAAAAAACACACTCATTATACTGTCATGTATGTATGTTAATTGAGTGAAACATAAATAGAATAACTTTAATACATTAAACAACTGAATTAACTATGTAAACATTTACTTAAAATATCCTAAAAAAAAAACTACCACGAATACATTTACATTTATATTTGCATATATATATATTTATATTTATATATATATATATATATATATATATATATATATATTTGTATAAATATAATAAAATTTCTTGTAAAACTTGAATTAGTTTGGAAATAAATTTTGTTTTTTAATTGAACTGAGAATAATTCAAAAGATACTTTTTAAAAGATACTTGTATCGAAATTCATGGTTTTTTTTTTTTTTTTTAAACTATTTTCGAAATTTGTAATCATTGCAATTAATAGTACCTATATATAAAAGAAAATTTTTAAATCTATAGACTATTGATAATTGGTTAATTTTAAATTTAATTCAAAAAAAGTTGGATTTTACTATGTCTTAGATTGCATAGAATTCATGCACTTATAAATCAAGTAACTAAAATTTAATTCAAGTTTTTTTTTTGTTTTTTTTTTTTTTTTTACATGAATTTAAAATTTTATTTCTATATAAATACTTTTAACTAAATAATATTAATAAAATTTAATTAAATATAAATTTTGTTTGAAGTATGTATGTACACTTAGAGTTTATGTTTTTTAAACTATAATTATATTTTATAAATTAGATTCTGTAAACTATAAGATACATAATGAATACGATTATTGATTTTATCTAATTCTTTGTGCAATGGTTTTTGAAAATTCTACAATTAAAAAATTGCGACCTATTTTATGGCCTACACTCAATACACTCAAAGAAGTGTACATTATCTTTCGTATAGTATTTTTAATTACCAACCACCACAGAAGCTAAATAAAGTCAGATCGTCATCAACTCCTATTACGATTTAAGAATTTCCGTTCGAAATGGGTAAAATCGAACTGTTAATTTGAGTGACTTTTGACACACCCTGTACATAGCTGTATAAATTATACTTAAATAACTTTATTATTACTGAAATTTACATCATTCGGAGTTCTTACATTACACTATTATGATATACACTGTATTTTTTCTTAACATGATCTGGCCAGTGATCTAAACCCGAGACCCTTTTATTAAAAGGCAAACATTCTAAACTCTTCGACACCAGTCGGATTTTAAACATAATAAAAAAATAATTTTTATAATACCTTTTTTTTTTTTAATTAGGACATAAAAAAAATTAATACCTAAAAAAACAAAATTATATTTTAAAACTGGTACTTAAATGAGCATATACAACTTTGTGCATATATCTTAAGATTGATTTCTGAAATTTTTTTTCAATCCAAAATGAATTAAGTAATTTAAACTTATCAAACAATTTAAACTTATCCTAAATAGAAGAATTATAATCATTTATATTATATTCAAATATTTAATCCATTATGCATATTATGTACTAAATAGGTAGTTGTTTATTTTCTTGAATTATTTACATTTACACTATAAATATTTTTAATCTAATGCAAATGTTTCTTATAACTAGTATTTGGAGGTTAATTCAAGAAATAAATTACACCGTTATTACATTAGTTTGAGTTACTTTAAATATTTACTAATATAAACTGTTATTATTTGTATTATTTAGGTTATTTAAAATTTTTTTTTATACCCGTTTGACTATAAGTAAAAAGGGCGTTAGATGATGCAATAGCCGTCATCGCTATTGAAATCCTGCCAGTTTGCTCCACGGGTTCGACTCCCTGCCATACAACTTCATTTTTTATATGAGTATTATTCTATACTTAATAAAGGTGGATGACTGAAATTTAATTTAATATAGTAGTTAACTTTAATGGCTAACGTTTGAATAAAATATAGTCGATGAACTGGTAGAGGTTCGAAGAGCTGCCTTTTAACTTATATTTTCTTTTGTACATAACTGAAAGCCTTAGAAGAATAAGTTATGTGTTAAAATTTTGTCAAAAGTAATTAAACCGAATTATATAATGCATTACTAAAAAGAAGAATCCATTACAACCAAATCGAACTTGAAAAACTGGAGCAAGAAAAAAAATAAAAATATGCTTGAATTGACTGGAATTGAAGAAATTCCTAATAAGTCGGTAGAGTATATTGCTAAAACAGTTTTTACTGAATTGGGTGTTGATGTGGAAGAGGATGATATAAAATGCTCGTTCAGACAAAAAAATAACTGAAATAATTCTGGTGAACCTGAAAGGAGAAATAATGCAAAAATAAAGCGTCCAGTTAAATATGGCAATATTTGACTCAACCTCAACCTCAGACGCACAAAATAAAAGTTCAGAAAGTACAAACAAGGGAATATTCATCAGTGAGCCATTTACTTCGTATTTTAGCTTGCTTTTTAAAATAGCGAGGGATCTGAAAAGGAGTAATATCGTACAATATATGCATGGGTAAAAGATGGTAAAATACTAATTTGTAAGACAGGAAGAAGTAAAGTTATCAGAGTAATATCAGAAGAAATAAAAAATGTCGATAATACGGTCATATATGGGTATCCCAGAGTTGACGCAGTCTACTCTACTACACTCTTCCCTGTTTTTTTTGGAATGCATACCATTTTTAAACAAAAATTTGATAATTTAATTTGCAAAAATTTCGAAATTCGATTAGATCAATTTCGAAAGATTTTCTGTTAAATAATTATTTGGAATACAAATATGTATGTATATATGTATGTGTAAAAAAATTTGAATTAAAATTTTTCATAGTAGTTCTATATATAATATATACTTCTATATATAAATATATATAGCTTTTCCTGGAATTAATAAAAGAATTGGTTAAAGAAATAAAAAGTAAAAATAAAAAAAAAAAAAAAATAATAATAAGAAAAAAGAAAATTGTTGATCAAAAATTTTTTAACAGTTGATTATGATTTCAGCATGGGAACATAGATAAGCTAGCTGATCGCGTATTCATTCGGTTATTTCAACAAAATTAAAAAAAAAACCAACTTTTCAAAAAAAAGATTCATTTTTACAGTTTAATAGTATATATATAAGTACTAAAGTACATATACAAGTAATAATAATAAGAAAACAACAGAATTGGTTAATACTTTAAAAAAGTTTTCTTTAGTTTTATTTAGTCGATTGAAGTCTTTTCAAGCGTTCAGTTCAACTTCAGTTGTAATTCATCTGGTTTTTTTTTTGAATTTTTTGATTGTGTTTTTTTGTTTTTTTCTTTCGTTTGTTAAACGCGAGAATTAAATTTAAAGTTGAAAAAAGTACAAGAAACGGAAAATAATAAAAAAAAAAAAACATTTGTTATTTTTTTTAAAAGCAAAAGTTGAATTAAATTAAAAAAGAAAACATTAAATAAGTGAAATAATTTATGGTCACATACAAGATTCGCTTCAATTAAGATACACTCAAAAAAAAAATAAACTTAAAAAAATTTAATTTTGGAATTTAATGCTTTTTTTTGGAATTTAATTTTGTGCCTTCTCTACTATTCTTCAATTCTTTTATTTTTGTTTTGATTTTAAAATTATTTAAAACTATTATTTTATTTCGTATATTTATATATACAGTAACCATAGTAACAATAGTAGTAAGTATTAAGTACCTAAGTAGCTACTTATGTATATTCAAGCTAAAGTTGAAAACTAATCAACAAAGAAGTCAAATCATATTTAAATTGTATTTGTAATTTAATATTTGAGAAGATAACAAGTTTTGTCATCATTGTGCAAATATATATATATATATACATACAATACATATATATATATATAAATTTATATCCAAAATATAGTAGAAAGAAAACTGAAAATTGTAAAAATAGTAAAGAAAAATAATTGGAAAATTTTATTTGAAAAAAAAAAAAAAAATTAAATTAAATAGTAGTTAAATAAAAAAAAATAATCATAAAATAAAAAAATTAAAAGTGAAAGTTAATTTATATTTTTTATTAGAAAAAATTTAGACTTTTCCGCATTTTAACTGTTTTTTTTGGTTTTTTTTTTGCTTAATTCCCGTTATATGTCTGTTAAAAGAAATTAGTCTGGACTTAAAGAAAATAATTATATATATACACAAATCAAATTAGAGATTAAATACAAAAGTAAAATTTAATTCAAAAAGTTTGAAAAAAAAAAACTATTAATATTCAAAGAAATAAAAAAAGTGCGTGAGTTGAAAAAAAAAATAAGAGATCTTAAGATACAAAAAAAAAAAAAATCAAAATATTAAAATAAAAATTTTCACTTGGAGAAAATTTTCTTTTTAGTGTTTAAAATTAATTTTTCATTTAATTTAGCGGATCATTTGAATTTTTTTTTTTAATTTTTATAATTTTGTTTTTTTATTTAAAAGAAAAGGTTAAAAAAAGGTGTATAAACTATATAAAAAGGTGAAAAGTGTTTATTAGATTTTTTATTGTGTTTTTTGTATTTCAATGTTAAATAATTCAAAATAATATTATAATTATTTTAAAACAATAAAAAAAATTTTAGTATAAAAAACTGAGAGTTTAAATATTAACAGTAAGTATTTTTGACAAAAATTAAAATTTTTAAATAAATAAAATAATATTATAGGAGTATAGTTTCGTCCCTGAAGTATTGATTGTCTTACTTAAATTTTAATGTAAATTTTTAATCAATTTTATACTTTATATACATGATTTTTTACTAAAACAATCTGTGAGTTATAAGATGAGGATATATCTTCTTCTCTTAATTGGATGTCAGCGGTCATATGATATTAGCAACGATGCCCTGAAAGATGTTTCGATCTGTTGCTGAATGGATTAAATCTCCAATGTTTCTGATGCCTGTCCAGTTTCTAATGTTACGCAACCATGATAATTGATTCCTTCCTATACCTTTTTTTTCCTTCAATTTTCCCTTGAACTATTAACTGAAGTAGCTCGTATTTGTTTCCACGCATAATATGCCCAAAGTAAGAGATTTTTTGTTTCTTCAACCTTATAAGTAGTTCTCTTTCCGCGTTTACTCTACGTAGAACTTCTTCGTTTGTAATATGATCCATCCACGATATTTTTAGCATTTTGCGGTAGATCCACATTTCGAACGCTTCAAGTTTGTTGATTTCTCTCACTTTCAAGGTCCACGTTTCTACACCGTATAGGAGTATAGACCAAACATAGCATTTAACGAATCGTAAGCGAAGGCCCAAGTTCATTTCGCGACAACAGAAAACTTTTTTGTGTTTAAGAAATGCATTTCTTGCTATTTCGATTCGGCATCTAATTTATTTTTCGCAGCTCCAATCCTCGTGTAACCAGCATCCGAGATATTTGTATGTGGAGACTTTTTCAATTGAGCGGTTTTTTATTTTAATTGTTGCTGCAGTGTAAGGTGTTCTTTTTCTGCTTACGATCATTAATTTAGTTTTTGATATATTTATTTTTAAGTTGAACAATTCGCTATGCTGGTTGACTTTATCGACTATATGTTGTAAATCCCTTAGATTGTCTGTTATGAGAACTGTATCATCTGCATATCTGTGCCATTTACTTTTATACCAACATCTAAATCGTTCACTGCTTCCTGAAAAATGGCTTCAGCATAGATGTTAAACAGTAAAGGGGAGAGAATAGAGCCTTGTCGAACTCCTTTTTGAATATCAATGCTTTGTGTCAGCACATTATTTATCTTTACACAGGCTGTTTGTTGCCAATATAAGCTATTTATACACATTATGATATTATTATCTATGCCAATTCTATTTAATACCTCCATAAGTTTTTGATGGTTGACCTTATCAAACGCCTTTTCATAATCCACAAAACATAAGAAAACATCTTTATGAACATCACGACAATTCTGTACAAGTACTTGAATATTAAAAAGTGCTTCTCTGGTTCTAGTTCCTTGTTTGAATCCAAATTGCGTTCTGCCCATGTGTAACTCACAATTTGTGTAAATACGATTATGCAGAACTCTCAAGAAGATTTTGAGTGCATGGCTCATTAAACTTATTAATCGGTGGTCGTGAGGATATATAAATTTTAGATATTTTATTTAATATAAAATCTATATATATGTGCCTTAATGTGTGCATATTTTTTTTATTTTCTTCAATTTTCTTCTTTAGATGTATTTATGTTTATAAAACAATTTTTAATGCACATGCGCATGCGTTTTCAATCACGACAGTTATAATTTAAGCCTCATTTTGTTCGCGAACATTCTTTATGCGCGCATGTAAATGTATTTCCTTCCATATGCACCTATGTGAATATTTTTTTTCAATTCACCTGCATTTCATTCTCGAATCTTCTTCTAATAATTTTCGAATATAGACATATTATTTCAATAAAAATAAGGTAATCTAATTTTCTTGTTTCTTTCTAGAATCTTCTTTAGAGTTTTTGGAAAAGTAACAATTGATTAAAATTTATGAATTTTGCATTTTATGTTTCTATTTTCTATATAAATTAAGGTTACCCTGCGGTTCTGGTCTTGGATAAGTTGGTTTTCTTCCCTTGTCGAGGTTGGTTTTCTTCCTTTGTCGAGAATGGTTTATTGAACTTAGAGGGTTTTAGGTTTCTAATTAATTTTATGTTTCTATTTTCTATATAAATTAAGGTTATCTCGCGGTTCTGGTCTTGGATAAGTTGGTTTTCTTCCCTTGTCGAGCTTTTCCATTAAGATTGTTTTAAATTTTTCACCAATTGCTGCAATAATCTTTTACCTTTTGACTACTTAGGTTGGTTTTACCCGTGGTGGTAATTGATTCTTTTTCCTTTAAGCTGAAAGTGTTTTAAGCTGTGCTTATATTAAGCTAATAATTTTTATTATATTTTTTTTTCTTGGAATCTTATGAATTTCAAAGATGTCAGATGCATCCGTGTGCATACGATACACATTTTGAAAAAATTACTCAAATAGAACTGGTAATTGTACTTGTTACATTGCATTATTAAATAATTTAAGATTAACGTGATTTAATATATTAATATAATTGATAATATTTATTTTAATTCACAATTTATTTATGTCTTCGTGTTTTTTTTTTATTTCGTGAGAGCTTTGAAACCACATTTAAATTCATTTACATAAATTTCTAAAGAAAAATTCCTCTGAAAAATATTTAATGTACGTGTGTACCTATTTCGAAATTTTGTTTTTAAGTTTATAATTTTTTTTTTATTAATATTTTAAATTACTTTTAATTAAAAGATAGTTAAATTTAACTATTAAAATGATGAAATTAAATATTGTGTAATATTTTTATTATATTGGTATAATATAAATTAAATTTAATACAGGGTATTCCATTTGTTCAATCACATTCTCCTTATCTTCTAATACTAGGAGGCTGAGTAGTATTATATTAAAAAATAAAAGCTAGCTCTATAATTTAGAATGATGATGAAAGATTTGTTGGATGTTGGATAGTTAAAATCATCAAATATTAATGTTTATTGATTACTGATTATTGATTCCTGAACTTATTGTGCCTTAAACTATTTTAAATATGAAAAATTCTTTAAAAGTTTTAGGCTTAAATGGTATTACAGTTAAATGGTGCAGTTATTAAAGTGTCTAGAGCAACTTCTCACAACAGAGGGCAGCCTCGATTCCAGACACCAAAAACTTTTATATTGTTTTCGATTCGCCTAGACTAACATTCTCCATATTGTGCTCAAACTAATGGCATATAATGTAATCATTATGTAGTATGGACAGGCTTGTTAGCCTGATGACAGGTGAAAAGTTAGCACTCGAAATAAAATAAGTAAAACAATTGTTAGATAAAATGAAATAAAACTTTAGTCATGGATCAGACGTCGTCATGGACCAGACGGAATTCCGAAAAGTAAATTAAATTTAAGTAATAAAGGTTCTAATTCCTTAATTCCCCATTTTATATTCCTTTAATACTGCTTTGAACTTAGAAATCTTTTAGGTTATTTGTAAGAATGCGTTAATTAGACTTATCTTTAAAAAAAGGGGGTAAAATTTTCGCAATAAATTCATCATTTAATAATATTGAAAATAATAAATGATATCAATCAGGGAAAGACATACAGGAATCAGGGATAGACTTTAAAATATGTTGGTATATTACTTAGAGTTGATTAATTCTACTCTGAAAGAACTCTTCAACCTAATCTAGTTACTACTTGATTGTAATAATTTAAACATTCATTTAGAAATTTTAAAAATTACATTAGTAATTATAATCTTAAAATGAAGTACTTCCCAGTATTTCGTTGGAACTTAACTTATTCTATTTAATTATTAAGAGCGATTAATTCTTGGCGTTTTAAAATTAATTTATTGCCTCTATGATTTATTTTATTAGTATAGATAATAGAAAAAATAAGTGTTTAATTAAAATTCCTTAATTTATATAAATAAGTATACTTAATAATAAATTACTGAAATTAACTGACAATTTCCGTAGATATTAATCTTCTAGAGTACTGAGTAATTAATATAATCCTGTTTTTTTAATAGTTTCTTCTAAAAAATTTTCCATAGAACTACAAACCTTGATAATAGGGCCTGTATCTAATTAAAATAAAATACACACGTGTTGTTCACTAATTTTTTTTTTTTTTAATTATTTAATTTATTATTAAGTTGAAACCATAAAAAAATCTTTAAGATTAAGTTTATTTTTAATATATTTGTGGTGTTATTAATACTTTACAGATGATTAAAGTTTATTAATAATTAAATTAAAAAATAGTTTAAATTAAAATTTCATTCAATAACACATTATATATTTACCTATATTTGTTATATATATATTTTTATCATCGTATTAACTAATTTTTATATAATTATTTGTACTTTAATATTATTTTGACGTTTGTTTTTGAAATCGTATAATAAAACTATTGACGTACAATAAGTGAATCATTTTTATTAATTCATTAAATAATAAATTTAATTAATAAAAATAACAATTAATGAAAAAAACCAAAAACTGGTTTTAAGAATGCTGATATCCAGCTATAAACAAATTTGTGTAAGAAAAAAATTAAAAATGAGGAGACACTACCTTCAGTTCTGTATTTAAAAGATGGAAAAAGGTTCATTTAACACGCGGTCAGACGGATACATAAAAAGGGTACATACTTGTGCACTTGTATTAAAATTACAAAATTAAAAACAGATTTTTAAAGGTGCGTTTATATTGGAACTGCAATAAGTGATAAGAGCGTTGATGAGAGCATAGCTTTCACTTCGAGCTTTTATTGGTTTTTATTAGAGCTTCAGATTATAGTCATAAACTGATTTAAATTTTACCCTTAGTAGAAAGGTAAATTATTTTTATTTCCAAAAAAATTTTAATCAATCGGAAAATCCTTCAAATTTCTATATTGAATGTTGAATTGAATAATAATATAAATTTGATTCGATTATTACAATAAATTCAAGCATTTCATTCTATAACTTGTTCAGAATGAAACTGTTATGGTGGTTTCTATCACTCTCGTCCTAAAGGAATGGTCTGATAATTTTTTCACTGATCACAAGTCCCATCTCCATAATTATTTTGAATTAAATCTTTAACTAATTATATTCTACAATTAAAATTATAATAATAATACTTTATTAATTAAAAAAAATATTATTATATTAATTATCTATTATTATTGCACCAGCTTGAGATTTTATACAAAAAAAAAGGTTAGTAATGATTTTTTCAATCAATGATTAAATCAATGATTTAAAATAAACACCTCTATTGATATAGAAAAAAATTGGAAAAATTATTAAAATTTATAATTAAAATAAAACAGAATTTTTAGATCGACTTTTGAATCTAAGAGCTAAACAAATTACAGAAGTTATGAAGGATTTGAAAAATCCACTCCAGATTTGAAAATATACACGGTGACCCAAAAGTCACTTTATGGTTTAAAAATTTTATAAACCTAAGTATTCAACTTTGCAATGATGGGCTGGTTTTAGAGCATTTTGCATAACATCTTTCAAAATTTGTGGCTGTAGCGTTCAAATTTCTGCAACAATGTTGGCCTAGAGTTCAAGAAGAATTCTCTCGGTTTTTTCAAATATACTCGGTCGTTCAAACAACCTCAAAGAAAAGGGTCGTTGCTTACAAATCTGTTGAACGCGTTGGCCAATTAATTTCCGAATTTCTGAAAATACTCACTCTCCAAATATTTGTCCTAAAAGTTCCATCCTGCTTAAACCACGTATCAGGTCTATTTTCAAGAGCAGAACGTAAAAACTGTTCTATCATAAACCGATACTGCTCTCCATTTACGGTTACAGCACTTTAATATTAATTTTGGAAGAAGTAAGTCCCAATAATATTTTCAAATGTAATGCCACACCTAATAAATGGACATTGTTGAATGGCTTTTGGATTTTCCGAACCCCAGAACCTACAGTTCTGCTTATTAATAAAACCATTCAAATAAAAATGAGCTTCAACACTCATAATCAGATTTTCTTTGCGTAAAAATAATTGGTCACTGATTAAAATATTAAAATTCTATTATTCTGGTTCTTTGTTCAATTGTGAATCTCTCCATTATTTATTCTCCAGGTGTTATTTATATAATCTGAAAAAAAAAATAAAAAAAAATATATAGTCGAAAAAATTATTAAATTTTTAAACCCAATGGAGACTTTTGGCCCAACCTTATAGAAAGTAACTTATAATATCTTTATGAGATACAATTTATTCAGAAGAAATAAGATAAATTGTGTGAATTAATAAATTTTATAAACGTTAAACACTTGAAAATCGTTGGAAAGGGAAATTTTTTTTATTTTAAATTATATATATAGAATTTTGTCATCTTGTACTTTATAAAACTAATTATTTAAGAAACTTGAGATGGGTTAATGGACCACGTAACATTTACTTACTAAAATCCAGCGAATAAAAAAATATTTAAAAAACTAAAAAAGATTTTTTTTATATTTAATATTTTTTGATTTTTCACGGAACAATGAACTCAAATCTCAATTTACCAGTTTTATAATAGAAAAAATTCTATAAATTACATAATATTGATTCTTTAAATCTCTTAGTTTGTTTTTTTTAAATATTTATACAACATAATATATACTACTTCAATTAAATGAAAAACAATTAATCATTACTTATTAAACAATATAATATATTTAAATATTATAAAAACCTCAAACACGTAACATTAAAAGAAAAAAAGCTTTAAAATTAATTTTTATTTATTTATAAAAAATTAAATATTTGAATAAATTAAAAGTATCTTAACCTATCGGTTGATAGCGTTAATTGATTGTTTACACATTTTTAACGATTTATGCATCACAGTTCACAATAATTGTTATATACAGTACTTAATTATACAATTGTTATAATTAAGTGAATCATAGTTGTATTTTAAATATGCAACTAGTAATGATATTTGGCTAATTTTAAAAATTTTGCGATATAATAGTGCTGAAATTTAAAGTGAAGTGCTAAAATAAAATAACAAAAGTAAAGCGGAACTGAAACGGAAATTATAAAATGAAATATAATGAAATATTAATTATGTACATAATTGCACACACATTTAAGCTATTTATTTTGCAATAAATAATTTGTAAAACTTAAGCAAAACAAACTCGTAATTCTGAATGTTGGTTGTCCCCATACGCCAAATTTTCAATTTTTGAGTTAGGAGTTATTTGTTGAGTTTTGAAACGAGCTGAATAGCGAAACAACTTATTCATTTTCTGTTAACTTCTGTAACTCTTAGCTTAAAAGTTTTCCTTTCTATAAATTACAAATTAACTGAATCCGAACCTGCTTAAATTTTTTTTAAATTCGAATTTGACAAGCGCAATTTGTTTTATTAAATTATTATATTACCCTGGAACTACACAAGTCACAATTTTGAAATTAAACATAACGCATTTTGAAATAAAAAATTATTAGAATTAAAATTATTCAAAATAATTTAAAAATGTAGCAACACGAATAATAAAATGTCAAAATATTTGACATATTTGATTAAATATAGAAAAGTGTTAAAGTATAGAAAATGTCTTTGACTTTGAATGTGTTGAAAAAGCGCAGTTGTATGACAAATTACATTCCTGATGCAACCCTGTTAAAGAATTTTTTTTTAATCAATGCATGACAAAATTTTGTGAGCTTTTTTTTTAAAAAAAAATATTTGTAATCTGAAAAAATTCTACAACAAAAGCTTATTAAAAAAAAATAAGAGTTATAAATAAAAGTTAGTAAATATGGAATTATATTATATAGTATAACTTAAGTTAGTTAACATATATATAGTAGTCCAGTGACCTGTTGGTAATTTTTAAAATATTAAAAGTTTTTATACTTTACAACAATAAAACTGGTTTTAGCACAATTTTTCAAATTAATTTCTGCTAAAGGTTTTTTTTTTTGCTTAAATTGAATTGAATTAAAAAAAAAAAGATTAATAATCGATCAATTAAACATTAATAATATTAAAAAAAAAATTATTTTAAATCAAACAATAATATATGCATATATTATATGTAGATGTATATTTAAAAATCATCCTAACAAATGTTTGAAATCACTTTATATAGAAATGTTGAAACACATATGATAGCCTCTATATTCTAAAAGGTACAAACAAAACTTAATCAAATACAAAGTTTAGTTTTTACATGTCCGACATTTAAATATTTTGATTCTAGGGGAATTTTTTTAGATCTTTCAAAGATATCATCATGGTATTATTCGAAATATTTTGCAAGTACTAATTTTTTTTTTAAGGAACATGGAAGCATTGTTTACATAATGATTTTTAAGTTCTTACTATAAAAGTCGGCGCTGTTGTAGCTGTATGAGAATCGAACACGCACCCTCTCGGTTAGTAAGGCAAATTCTTACCCACTACATCAAGGTTCCTATTATTACATTAATTATTAAACTTGAACTTTTACTTATACTTCGAAAGAGTTAACTTATAACGGTATTTCCTGCCTAAACTTCTTTTGCAAATTTGCTATCAGATTAGGTACGATTTTTTGTCCTAACACCGTTGGAATATTTTAGATAATAAAAATATTTATACTCTCCTTTGGTAGAATGATAATTTGACTCATTTACCCCATCTTTTAGTCAGTATACAATAAAATGATCCTCTAAGTCGTTGTGTAGCTTATTTAGCAAAGAAATAATGATGACATAAATTAGAAATATGAAATTATTGTATGTTATAATTTTTTTAATATTACGTAACCAGATTATGTTAGAATTGTGTGTAGAAAATATTTATCATTTCCCTACCTTTTTGGGAATTATATATAGATTTTTTCATTGTTCCGTAATAAAGATGTATTTATCTAATAAATTATTATTATAATTTATGTATTTTGTTCTAGTTCGAATCAAGTGCGAAAATTTCGAGTATTTTTGTAACATAGTATATATTTGTATATTATATAGTAGTATATTTGTAGTATAACTTGAGACGCCTAATAAGTTTCACACAATGACAGTTCATGGGAATAATGACACCGGCAACTAAATTAAGTTTTAAACGAAATATACAGTTTTAATATTCTGGTAAAATACTTAAGTTTATCCTCCCTGTATTCGTATAGTAAAAATGCCAACTAATTTTAATTGGTTTTTGGCTATAACTTTTTTTTAAAACATAAATTAATTATAGTTATTATAAATTTGGAAAATAACCATACCATTAATAATAAGTTAAGAATTAAAGAAAATTTAATGAACTTAAAATAAAAAAAATTTTTAAAACTGGTTGAATTTCAAAACAAATTATATTAAAATTATTTTTTTTTTTTAAATTAAACTTTAATTGTTTTACTTTGAATATTTTACATTGCATCATAAATGCATCATAATTTAAAAGAATTAGCCTTGCATATTGTTCAAGGTTATCCTGATTTAAAAAAAAACTGGATTTTGTTTTCAAGAAGAACTGTATTTTTCTTTAGTAAATACCGTTTTATTTTTTGTTTTTCATATTTTTACATTTTTTGATTCTTGCAGTTTGCAAAACCAATCAAAATTGTTTTTGTTAATTTCAGACTTCGCATGTTTGTTGTTTTCACCTGGTCAATAATCTCTGGATTTTCGTAGTATTTATATTATTTACATATATTTAAATGTGCATTATATACAGAGCATGACCTCGAATTTTTTTTAAATTCCGAGATAACTTAAAAACAAGAGACATAAAAGAGTAATAATTTTGGAAATACCGGCTTTTTTGTTATTTTTTTCTTAAAATTTTAAACCTAATTCCACTGCCATTATTTTGTTTTAATTCAATTACTATAAACATATATATATATATACCCGTTATGACTATAGGTCAAAAAGGAATACTAAACTTGTCATTACGTTTTTGACGCAGAGAGGCGGAGTGGGAATAAATATTGACGCAAAGGTATGGATCGGATCAGATTTGAAAAGTAAATCGATATACATCCGTCCGTCTGTCTGACCACCCGCACCATCATTGAAAAAGTAAAGGAGCTGGGATAATGAAATTTTATCAAATTCGTTTTAATGCAATAGCCTAAATCGCTACGGAAATCCAGCCAGTTTGCTCCATGGGTTCGAGTAGCTGCCACACAACTTCCTTTTTTAAATGAAAATAACTCTATACTTGGTAAAGCTTGATATTTGTAATTTTGTCAAAAGCAGTTTTGTTTTATGGCCAAAGCATTACACTATACCTATTTAAGCTGGATAATGTTCAACGTCTGAATAAAATTAATGGGCGTAGTGGTTTGAAGAGCTTCCTTGCAACTTCTATATTCTTTTGCACATACTACTTTAAATCTAATAAGTTGTGTATTTGAAATTTTGAAAAAGTAATAGCATTATATCATCCAAAGTTCATATTCCGGTCATACGGGTGTCTCAGAGTTGACACAATCTACTCTACTACACTCTTCCTCGTTTTATAAGTATTTTTAATGTACATTTATAAGCAATGTAATTAAAATGTAATCAAAATTCATTGAAAAAAATTTAAAAGTAAAACTGTTTATTTTTAAAGCTTTTTTTTAAGTGATTTACTAAAAATTAAATGTTATAAAAATACTAATAAAATTATTTTTAAAAATAAAATTTTAGTTAAAAGTACTTAAATTAATACAATAATAGTTTTTATTTTTTAATTAAAATTGCATAAATAAATGTAGGTAATTAATGGAAAAAATAATAGTATTTACATTGAATCTTTTTATGATCGAAACAAATTTACTACATAATTATGTATTTAAATTGCAGAAATTTCCCGCTTTTAAATTAATTTTTGAAATTTTAAAGCACTAATTTTGAAAATTACAATAATAAGCAATTTGAAGTTGCTTGGCAATACTTTTCTTAATATTTGGGATATTGCAAGAGTTAAAAGCAAATATGATTTAAATTTGATCTGATTTAAATTTATATTGTTTATTTTTAAGTAAAGTTCTCACGCAAAATCAAAAACGGCAAGGGAAAAGCAAAAAAAATTAAAAGCCTGAATTAGTCCCATTTCAACATTTCCAAGCGGCACACTTGCATGAAATTGTGCCAATCAATCGGAAGTACAATGAATTCAGCTAAAATATACAAGATTCTGTCCAGGGATTCAACCTTTCAGTCGTTAATTAAAAGACTGGATGCGAGGTGAGCAAAGTCCTCGATTTAATCTTTAGAATTACTAGTCCCCAAACTCCATTTTCCCGTATGTAATAACGAATACAGTAATATGAATTCATTTAATGAGTAGACAATAGAATCTCATTGGATGAAGAGTGTAAAATTATATTTCTGAAAAGGGGTTTTGAGGCTGCAAAAACTTTCTCCCAGAAACTGCTTAAAACTTAACTCTCTGCAGCTTGAACCAAATTTGTGTTGGTTTTATTCCTAAGGCGGGGAAAAGAGGGTCTAAGTCTGCGACAAACTCTAGGTCTTTTAGGAACTTTGAAGCGTATTCTGGAAAACCAGATAAGGCAATGCATCGAGGAAACTATGGCATTTAAATCTCAATATGGTACCCTAAAGACATATACAAAGAAATGGCGCTATATGTGGTTTGCAAAAGCTGTAGCAATACGCCTTAACCACCTTAGATATTCCTAGATATTGAAGCTGCTTTTAACAACTTCAATATTCATTCTATTTAAGAAGCTCTCACTGAAGTAGGTGTAAAGCAAGTTCTCAAGCGTTGAAGTATTTCAATATGCTTTGTTCCAAAACTGTTCATGCAAAAATGGGTAACAGCAATATGACCACATTAGTTAAGAGGTTTGCAACACAGGCAGATATAATAAGTGGCGTATGTGGATAATGTAGTTTTAATGTAGTTTTTTATTATTGACGACCTTTTTACACAGAAAAAAAGTTTTAGTAAAAATAAGCACTCTATAGTTACATAAGTAATTATCACTAATTTAGTTTTTTTTTTTTCTTTTCTAATTAAATTTACAAAATTTTCGAATTTATCTATAATGGTTTTTTGGTTTTTTAATGCATTTTTTTAATTACATTTAATATAATAATTGAAAACACATTATTTACACACAAGCAAGGGTAATATATTTTTTTTTTAACTTTATTATGTTAATTTTACTCTGTTTATTTAAATTTAATTTAAATAAAATAATATGATCTGTAAATATTACACATAATTAAAGATTTTATCATCAAAATTTAATGATAATTATAAATTTAAGGCAAAGGGTTATATTAATATCAATTATTTTAAATATAAAAATTTTTATTTACGTCAGAAAGTCTAAAAAGAATTCCTGTTTAAAAAAAATATTTTTTTTTATTATTTTATAAAAATCTAGTAAAAAATAAAAAGAAACTAGTTTATAAAATTTAACTATAGATAGTTAAACAGACAGGAAGTTTAAAAAATTCCACTCTTTAAAATTAAAAATTAAAAAAAAAACCAACAGAGTTTCAAATTTGTTTACTGATCGTTTGGTAATTGTTTTTAAAAATATTAATTGAAATTTATAGGTACTTACGTAATTAAACAGAAATATGCTTAGATATATTTTAGCAAAATTAGTTTTTTAAAAACTATAAAAAAATGATTTTGTAATATACTGGTAATAGTTTTAAAGTTTTTTTTCAGTTTGAATGCTATTTTTGTTTTTAGGAAATTTAAGATATAAAAGTTCATTTCCCCGCAGTCACGCCAGAGATTATAATAAATGAAATATCAAATTAGAGAGGAACCTGAATCACCACTTCAATCCAACCCAAATCTTAGGGACATTATGTAAGCACGAGCGAACACCCATGCACCAAATATCATGCTAATATTTTTATTAATTTCGAAGATATATATGCTTTTAGGTTTCCGGGGGTGTGTGGAAGGTATTTGAATCATCGCTCAAATTCATTCGAAACTCAGGGGAGCTTTAGTTCAATCGAAAGCTTCCAGAATTCAAACCCATGGTTCGACCTCACCCATTTTCAATCCCCGCCTTACATGCTGCTTTGTTAGCAAAATGCAGAGCTTAAGGGTTAGGTAGAGTTTTTCTTAAATGGATTGGGATTTCCAGTACAGGTTTATCATCTGACAAATTTTGACTAAACCTTTTATCTTTAACAACCAATCCAATCTACAGTTTAGCAAACGGCAGCACTCTTGTAGCTTCCTTTGAGTTTTATAGTCGCAGTAACATTAATCTTTAGGTTAATAAAACAGCAAAAAATTTAACTGTCATTTAGCTAAATAATAATTTAGCAAAAACTTATAAATGAAAACAGTCGTGTTCAATTCAACACGAAGAAAAACCAATGCTGTCTGACTTCGCAAAAAATAGAAACTCGCACCTGATTTTCAGCGAAAAGCTTTGCACCACTCAACGGATTTAAACTTTTTGGGCAACGAGTTAAACCAAAAATTAACTTAGGTAAATCACATTATTGGTATATTTAAAGATGCAGATAGATATTTGGGTGTTTTGTAGCGCTGTAAAACTTACTTTTCCCCACTTGATGTTCTCAATATCTATAAATTATATATTATTAGACCAAAAATTAAGTATAATGCACATATTTGGGCTGTTGCTCACCAATTCGTACTGGGATATCTCGATAAAGTGCAAAAAAGGGTCTACACGTCTTATAAATGATCATCGTTTTACCTCAACGCTCACTCCACTTACCAATTGATGCACAGTCTGGGCACTAATTCTGTTTTATAAAAATCCAGTTGGGATGAACACCTGTTAAAGAAATAAAATAATAAATGTCTCCACTTAAAGTTTTTCAACGTGAAACAAGGAGTGCAACGGATGCTCATTCCTAATGTGTCGAATTGTTAAGATGGCGTAACACAACTTATGTTGAGATTATGGAACAATATTCCGTTCTATTTGTTCACGAAAGTTGGTAATTCGTATGAATTCCACTTAATTAAATTTAAGAAGAATATTAACATCTTTTTTCTCAATGTACCTCCAAATAGTTTCCATCCCCCATAATTCAAAATACCCAAATAACCTCCTCATACTCAAAATCCTTCCATATTCCTATTCCTGTAACCAAATGGTACATTTGTATTACAGGTTTCTTCCAAAAGTTTTTTTTCGAAAAGAGTGTGATTATGGTGTAATAGAGTCACACACTACCCAAAGAAATACCGCATAGCTTCAATGTCTGGCTTTCAGACGTTCCATTCCAAATATAATATGTTAAATACCTTCCTACTATATATATATGGTATAGAAAAGCCGTTTAACATTTAAAAAAAAAACTCAAATGATTTTTTTATAGATTTTTAAAATTTTTTGATGTAGAACAATCAACTTGACTTAAAAAATTTTTAAAGTCAAAATTTAGTTTTGCCAATATGACTTAAAATAAAAATAATTAAAATAAAAATTAATTCAAATTTAGAATAGCTGCTTTGTAATAATTTTGAAACAAATAAAATTAAATAAATCTTTCCACGAATTTTACTCTATATTATGGCTTCTAATAAGTTATTTTTTCTTTGTTTGTTGTTTTTTTTTAGTTAATTGGTTTTTCGTCAATTGTTTTTCTACGAATATTATATAATAAAAACTTATAATTTAAATTTAAAAATGAAAGTTAAATATATAATTATTCTTATATAATATACTAATAAGTAATAAGTAAATACTTAATATGAGAACAAATTGTTTTTTTTTTAAGTTCAGCTTGAAGAAGCTTCAAGTAAATCAGATTTTTTTTCCGAATTTCTATAACTAATAACTAATGATTAATGATTAATAATTAATAATGATTAATGAGAAATTATCTTAATTGATAGGGATTTTAGTTTTTCACTTAAAATTTATCTAATATTTTAATATTGCTTTGATTAATTGTTTTGTTTGTCTTGTACGTCAACAATATCAGCAATAACTGATCTTATAAATAAAATCAACTTCTCCTATTGTCTTCTTATCTTTCAGAAGAGATCGTGAAATCAGAATAACTGGACGAAATCAACTATTAGTTAAAAAAATATTTGTAGTTTATATTTAGGGTTAATTTCAACTTTAATTAGCGTTATTAGAAAATTTTATTAATTTATTAATACTGACAGGAATTTAGTTCATTTCTTTTTAAGGTTCCCAAATTAAATTAATTAGATTAATTTATGGAATTTAAGTACTTTTGAAATTAAAAAATATTTTAAATTTAAAACATTATAAATTAATATTAGGTTTCATCAGGGGAAGCACTATTTTTAATATAATTTCATTATTTCTCGTAAAATTTTTGAGTATCATTTAAGTCAAAGTAATTTAAAGTGTTGTCAAGCCAACTTAGGTCATTATCATTTAGTTGTAATCGAATTCTATTTTTTTTCTTTATTAACTTAATAATTATTAGTTTATATTTAAAACATGCATATGATTTAAAATTTAAAATATAAATAATTATTTTAACATAAATAAATGGTTAAATATTAAAATAATAATTTGTTTTGAACTTAACTTAAAAAAAATTATATCAAGAGTAATATAATTCTAGTAATGATAAGTTCAACATTATACCAATAGATACATATTACATTATTATTTTCTTTTTTATACTTCTCTAGGAATAGGGTTGATAATGCTGTAACAGTCAATGGGGTCAGGTATCGTACTACGATTAATAATTTTGAGCGCACTGTAGCTTCCAATTGGAAGCTGTATGAAGCGGCAATATGTGCTGTTGCTCCATACTGTTGGAACACTTATTCTTCTAAGAGAAATTTTTGATGACTAAATTATGTCAAGAAATTCAGGATTCAGTTTTAACTACGACAGATTATTTTCTTTGGCGTTATCTGAAAGAACGAGTGTATGTGAACAAGCCTCAAACTATTGAGCAACTAAAGCACAATTTTAAAACCGTGAATAGCATGAAAATGGTGATCATTTATCTGACATTATTTTTTATAAATCATGCAAAGTTCATATTATATTTTAAAAGACAATAATTACTAAAAAAGCTATTGAATTTTTACACACAGGCGTGACTTTGGGCCTACTCTGAATCCATTAAATTAATTAAATAATCAAAGCTTTACTTTGTATGAATTTAGTTTCTCAAAAGCTCTTGTTAAATACAGATCATTTAAACCAAACCAAAAGCCAAATGAAACAAATGTGTTTTTCCAAAAAACCTAAAAACAAGATAATATTGATATTATTGGATACTATAAAATTTAATATTGTAATTCATTGGAAATATTTAAAAAATTAACTCGAGAAATTACCTACTATTAACAGCTTAAAGAATGAATATCAGAAAAGATAATGAATAATTTCACTATAGACTAAGATGTGTAATTAGATTTTGTGCAAACCTCTAAATCACCAGCTTGACCTAAGTTCATCAAAGCGAAAAAAAATCTTAGGGTTCAAGTTTTGATGCGGAAATAATACCTACCGCTTATTATATTTCATATAAGCGGTTGGTAAAAATTACTCAATAAATAACTTAATAATATCTTTTTATAAATAATGGAGTTAAATATTTTTTAAAGCATTAGAAAAACTATAACAATAATTAAGTTTGTTTCCACGAATGAATTTCAGTTTACCAGAAAATTATATATTGCTATAAAATATATAAATTTTTGTAATTAATGACTTATTTAATCATAGTTAGTAAATTTCTAATTGCATATAATTCACTTAAAAAATAAAAGACTTATTGAAGCATATCGAAACTTTGAGTAATAAAAATGTTCATGTACTTATAAATCTTATTTATTAAAGCAGAGTTAGTTGTGGCTAAACCAAAATTCCAGGATAATCTGAGCGAAAGCTTTGTGGTAAATTGGCGGTTTTTCAATCGAAAAGTCTCGAGTTCAAATCCTGGTCGGATCATATCGAATAAAAAAAAATATAGTGTATATTAGAATAATTTAATAATAAGTCTAAATGTCAAATTGTTAAAAAATGTCAAATATGTCAAATAAATGTCAAATAAATAAAACTCCAGGATAAACAATTTGTAATTGCACCTTATATACTACTTCCAGTAATTTCTGTAATGAATAATGTCAAGATAAACTGTCAAAACTTACATAGGGTTGAATCAATTATTTACCATTAATTATTTAAGATTATTTAAAATCGAATCGAAATAAAATACCAAAAAATTAAATTAAATATATTTTAAAAATTTCATTAAACTTCAAGCCATAAATTAATTATTTACAAGTTCATAATAACTTTTTGAATGACTGGGTCATTATTAATTTAATGAATTTCAATTTTTTTTTAAAATAAAATTTCAAATTAAATTTTATTATTTCCACCAAAATCAATATATAATTAGAAAATTAAAAATTCAAAATTGATTTTAAATATAAATAATCATCAGCAGTTATTGAACTTTTAAATTGACTAACTTAAAATGATTTATAAAATTTTGAGATTAAAGTTCTTATATGATTTGCATTATTTTTATTAAAATCTTGTTTTTTATTACGTGGACGGTTTTATTAATTTTAATTTTAGTTGTTCACTGTTCGTGAACTGTTTGAGTTTTTGCGAGATTGAAATTTGTCATAAAATGTTAAATAATTTACCGACATGGTTGGTTTAGCAAGAAGTGAGGTTTAAATCAGACTATATGGGAACTTGAAAGGTTCATCATACAATTTGCAATTATACGTGTTCGTTTACAATTTACCTTTAGACTCTTCCCAAGTATTCTACATTCCTCTGCAAATTTTTTCCCCAAACCTACAAAATTCTATATAATGGAATCCCTTGGATAGACCTGAACTTCGGTAGATTTATCAATAAAATTAAATTAATTTGATTTACTGAAACAATTAAATTAAATTTCGGTAGCTACAACCTGCTTTTGCTTTTGCAGATATCTCAGAAACTCTTTAGTATAATATTAAATTGAAATTCGGTTACCCCTATACATTCCACGTTAGTAAGTGAAATCAAACTGTACCTACTAAAACTTTCTTCACTAATTTGGATTAATTGAAAGTCATGTTATAAATACAATTGCGTGGACGTGTTCTAAAACCAGAATCTATATAAGTTTTATGGTATTCTGATTTCTGACTTAATGGAAACATTTACCTTGAACTTTACGAAAGCGGCTTTATGGATTTCTTTTCCTGACCTTTAATAATCTTTTGCCTCTTGTATCTTATAAATTAATATTTTTCACCTTGTACTCCCTTGTTCATCTTACACTAAGTTTTATTTAAATTCAAGAAGAATTTATCTAACGGATGTCATTATACTTTCCAAAATTTTCCAATACAGTTTAGTATCAGTTTGGAGAAAATGTATTTGAGAAATATTTAACTAAGATAGGTAATTATTAAAATGAGCCTTAAATTTAGATTGTTAAAGTTTGAATTAGAAAGTTCAACAATTTGAACTAATTTAAATAAATTGGTACTATATCATTTTAATAGCCGGATATTTAATTAAAGGTGTTAAATAACTTTAAAAACTATTTTTTTTTAATTTCCCTATTGTCTTTGCGTATATGTCCAAAATTTTCAAATTTATTAAATGGGATTCTTTAAGATCAAGTGAATTCAAATAAAATATTTTTATGTATAATTATTGAAAAATATGCAAAAATATGGGATAAACTATGAGAATTCAAGGTTAAAAATTAAATGATAATCCCAAATTGGAACATTCATTCTTGTTAAAAAAAAACGGATCACAAGAAAGTTTAAAATAGTTAAAAAATACAATAGGAGAGATTTGTATTACATTTTACCACCTGTAAATTTAATTAAATTAAAACAAAGGTAAAAATGAATCATCATTTTTATTATTTATAACAATAAATTTTAAATTTCATTCAAAATATGTAATTTTTAATGATTAAAATTTATGTTACTGTTTTAATGGGATGCTTAAAATTTTTTGGAAAATGATCCACTGAAATTTAACAATAATTTGGAGATTTAAGTTGAATGAAATTTTGCGGAAGAGAAATTGTATATGGAAAATATGTATTTTTATAAGTTTTTTAGTATTTATGTTGCCATACTTAAAGTATCTAATGTTTTTTTAAAAGTGTGGTTTTGTTTTATAGCACTGATCTTCAATTAATTAAGTACGTCTTAAGTTAGAGTTTTGTGTAGTAAAAATTCAAAGTTCAAAATTAAGTTCATTATTCATGCTTATAAAAGCTCGGTGTTTGAAATTTTGCCCACAAAACTAGTTAAGTTTTATGAATAACATTTACACAGAATTTGGTGGTGAAGGTTCATAACTAGCTGAGTTCTTAGGCCTGTAGAAAATTTAGGAACTTATGATTAATTTAATGGGGCATCATAAGTAAGGCATCATAATAAGGACCTTTGACTAACTTTAAAATATTAACGTGGGACACAAGTCCCTTGAAAAGTGGTTTATAAGTTCTTTTTTTTAAGTTATGGACCATTAAGTAAGTTACAACTCCCTTTACTAACATTTGATGGAAGTTATAAT
This sequence comes from Dolichopus griseipennis, assembly GCA_963082915.1. Lineage (NCBI taxonomy): Eukaryota > Metazoa > Arthropoda > Insecta > Diptera > Dolichopodidae > Dolichopus > Dolichopus griseipennis. The sequence continues at coordinate 110,975,091 of OY720442.1, forward strand.
ATCATATAACTAAAATTGTGTGGTTGAGCGTATATTCTAATATATTTATGTCCCAATTTATTTTCAAATGATTTCTGAAAGTCTTTATAAAAATATTTAAGTAAAATATTAGATATGAACAATATGTATTTCTTTTCTATGTGCCCCAATGCGAGATTCTATACTGGAAAGCATATTTAAGTTGGTTAAAAAATCAAAGTTAGCTCTTTTTCCAGAGTATTTATGTAATCATGTATGCGAGACCTTGGTGACAATATCAGGGCTGCCCTTTTTTTCAAAAAAGCTTTACAAAATGTAGTTCATATGTAAAATTATTATTTTTTTCTTAATTTTGCAAAAAAAAAAACTCCTGATTTCGAATCCAACCCCTGAATGTGTGCTAATTATTTTTGATATCAAAGTTAAATTAATATTAGTTTTAATATTACTAATAACTTTTCAGTTTAGAATTGTATAAGGAAATTATGACCCACGATTATGATTTATTTTTCGGTGTTGATCAGATCCATGCCTTTGAGTCTATATCTATATCATATCTAGATCGATGTGCTAGAGACGGAGCGGCAAAATTTAATATACTCGTAACTGTTTTCCGTAAAAAATTATGAAAAGTTCAAAATTATGATAATGAATAATTGTATAACGGTAAATTTTACTTTTAAAAAAAATAATTGAAAGTTTTTTACAATTTCGTGAGATTACAATAAATTTTGAAATTATTTTAATAATAACCAAAGGTACAAGAATTTTCTTGATTTATGTTAGTATATTACAGATATAAATCAAAAAATTCCAAAAAATTTTTGTGGCCTAGTTTTCGAAATATAAATTTCAAATTGCGAAAAATTTGAATAGAAAACGAATTATTTAGAAATACATTTTGTATTTTCTTAGAAAAAGAATCCCACAGTGTGTTAAAGTATTCCATTGAAGTCAATGATTTATGTTACTTTTTTTTATTTTATTTTTTTTTTTGAAATGATAGTAAAAACGTTTTTTTAATACCGTCTAATGCTTTTACTTAAATAAGTACATCATATAATAATTTTAGTGTTTCTTATATAAAACCAAACTATAAACGGTCTATTTGATTTTTCATTTTTTGAGTTGTTTATTAACTCACCTGTTGATTATGAAACATTTATGCACGTAAATAATTGTATCATGAGTTTTAATTTACCTGAAAAAAAATTGGTTTTTTATTAAATATTTTCTAATGTAAAACAAAATAAAAAAAATATGATGTGTCCACTACAGAACCAACCACTCTTACAGGAAAATCATAATGTGAAACATCTTTTAAAGATTTTTTAATATTGCATAGATAATAATTTTTATCAAAGCAATTAACGTTTAATAATTGTAATTGTAAATTTTTTAGTATATATATATAAGTTTATCTAACGGTATGTATTTATGATAAGGAAAATGTTTATTATGTAAATAAGTTCAGCGCTGTCACTTCGTTGTTGAGAGAGAGTAGTAAAATTTTAGAAATAATGTAGTGTGTTAGGCGCAAATGCTGTAGATTTTTCTTTCACGAATTAGTGTACAAATTTTATGAATTATAAAGAAACAATTTAACAAAATTAGAAAGTTCGTTAATAAATTATTTGCGTATACACTTTTCATCAATACAATTAAATTTTTCAGCAAATTATAAAATAGATAAATAGTAGTAGATCTTCTAAATATGTATAATAAATATAGTATAGTGACAGCCCTGTTAATAATTTCCAACTAGAACTTTGAATGATTCCAATACATACACATACAAATTTTTTTATCTATCAAAGGTTACTTTTTTTCCAGTTTGAATTTTTCAATGCGCCATCATCAGAGCAAATCCAAAAAACCTAAAACTTTATCCCTTTCCCTTGGAGTTATTTAATTTTCTCCAAAACCTTATCAATTCAAGATATTACCATAAAAATTTGAAAACATTTCGTTTAGCCGTATAGTCTGTACATCGACAGACGTATGTACATACGAACACAGACATCATAAAAAAAAATATGTTTTATGGGGTTCTGCACACCGAAATAATGCATATATGCAAAAATATCAGGTTCCAAGTTTTTGGTGAGAAACAATACCAATCGCCAATTATAATTCATATAGGCGGTTGGTAAAAAGAAGAAAGTAAAACTAAAAAAATTATAAGATATAATGTTATGGTAATGGAGTCTCGGCCATCATATGATTGTAAAAGATAATAATAATGTACATTAAAAAGTTGTTAAATTGTAATATTAAAGTTGATTAAAACATTATAATAGTAATGTAGTGATTAAATATTGAATTTTTTTGGTGACATATAAAAATCCCAACATTCAAATTCCCGAGATATCAAAATCTCGAAAAAGTCCATAATTTCTGGACCTTTAAAAATATTTATGGCAAATATACCATCTCCCGAACTATATGACCATACCACTTTACTTTTATATCGAAATGTTTATCTCGAATATTCCACAATTTCATCCTATACTCTAATTTAAATTTAAAATAAGATTTGTTGAAATAAAAACTAAGTAATGTTTTGGAAGTCATGTTTGCGTTACAAATCCAATTGTTTTTCAATTAGAACCGCTTTCTTTACGTCTGAGGATTATCTTTGCTCCATTTAATTAGAGTTTATAATTTATAATTTGTTTCCAAAATATAAAAAATTGAGTTATTCAAATGGAAAAAGTACAAATGATCACAATGAATATATATTTATAAAATAGTTCAATATATATATTTACAATATATACCAATAAAAACTAGAAACTATATTTATAATAAGTGTTTGAAATCAATGACTAAAAAATTTAACAAAAATGAATTAATATTCATAGACCATGAAATTAATTATACATATAACATGTCAGTTAACCCTTAATTTCAAAATAAATGAAGAAACTTATTAGTAATTAAAAATTAGAACATCTTACTTATATAATAAAACTCTTTAATTATTGAATGTTAAAATATAATATCTTCTTTATCCATTAATTTTTTCTTAACTAATAATTTTATTTAAAAATTTAATTAATGTCCAATGTAAAAATTATAATAAAAATTGTATAATTGCTAATATTTTAATTAGTTTATAAAAAGAAGTTATTAACGAAGCGTAAAACATTATTTCAACATGACAGTAATTATTATATGCATCCTTATACAAGATACCTAAGTCAGCAGTAAATGTAGTTTAATAGTTTTTTGTATATGTTTGTTATTAAGTTGGGTTTTGATGAATCTTTTAAGGCATTAGAACAACAAAGCCAGGGCGGCTTAAGAATTGTAGTGCTCTATGGCACATCAATATTTTGGCGCCCCCCTGCTGCATAAAATTAAAAGTGTAAAAAAGTGTAATGTAATGTGTACATTTTATTAACAAGTGTACACTTATAGGTAAAATAAATTGGGAAAATTTTTTTGAGTAATTTGTCACCACTTAGTCATGGCGTCCATTGCATGTGCCACTTGTGCATCGCTCCAAAGTCGACTCTGAACACACAAAATCCCGAATTTAGATTAGAAGAAAATATAGCATAATTCTTTCAAAAGTCAAATGAGAACTATAGTTCGAAACGTATAGATATTGTACCATGAATTCCATTTTAAATATGTAATTATTTTATTATTAAATTTATAAATATAATTATATAAATTTTCATTAAAGTTAACAATGCATGTAATAATTTTAACCAATTATTTAAAATAAAATTAGTTTCCCCTAAATGTAAAATTACTTAAAAAAAATTAATATCTTTAAGTTATAACTTATAACGCTGTTTAAGATTCAACTAACCTCAAAAATTCAGAATAATTTTTTTCAAGTTATAAAAAGGTATATACAATTTAAATGCGTTTCTAATTATTGTACTGTCAAAGTGACAGATCTTAAGATTGATAGTTAAAATTAAAGATGAAAATGAACTAATTATTAAAAATTGTAGAATTTTAGAATAGAATTTTTATCGTAATTATAATAGTGGTAGACATATTTTATTTTACTAATTATATTTGTATATTTAGTTCAGTTTAAATTAATTAATTAATATTTAATTAATATTAAAATATTTTGGTGGGGCAACTTTGAAATCTTAAAAAAACTACTTAAAAATTTTTGAAAAAATTTGATAATTTTGTTGAATATTCAGAAAATGTTGACAAAAGAAAACATGCATTTTGAAGTTTCAACTTTAAGTACTTAAGTAAGCTTTTTACATATTTTATTTAAATTTTTATATTAATTCGATATTGAATACAAATAACAGATAGCTTCACACTTCATTAGTGTAGGGTACATTTGCCTTTATATTTTTTTTTTAATTGTAAAAAAGGTATCTGTTTATACCCGTATGACTATATAGTCCAAGGGTATAATAAATTTGCCATTACGTTTGTGACGCAGAGAAGGAGGGGGGGTAGATATAGACTCAAGTGTATGGATCGGATCAGAATCGAAAAAAAAACGATTTAGCTATGTATGTCCGTCCGTCTGTCCGTCAGTCCGTCCGCACGATAACTCAAAAACTAAAGGAGCTAGGATCTTGAAATTTTCGCAAATTCGTTTTTTTGCAATAGCCGTCATCGCTATTTAAATCCAGCCATTTTGGTCCATGAGTTCGGGTAGCTGCCATACAACTTCCTTTTTTATATGAGTATTTCTCTGTACCTATTACAGCTACGTGTCTGAAATTTTGGCAAAAGTAGTTTAGTTTTATGGCCAAAGTTTCTGCAAAATTTGGTTGGTCTTCTGCAAAGGGTTCGAGTAGCTGCCATACAACTTCTTATTTTATATGAGCATTACTCTATACCTATTGAAGTTGGGTGTCTGAAATTTTGCCAAAAATAGTTTAGTGTAATGGCCAAAGTTACTGCAAAATTTGGTTGCTCTACTGCCAAGAGTTCGAGTAGCTGCCATACAACTCCTTCTTTTATAAGAGCATTACACTACACCTAATAAATCTGATATGTTTGAAATTTTGCCAAAAGTAATTAATGTTTATAATAATAATGATATAATGTTTATATAACGGTCATACGGGTATCCTAGAGTTGACACAGTCTACTCTACTACACTCTTCCTCGTTTATTTTTAATATTAAAATTTTTTACATGTTTTTTATATGTTTAAAGCTTTTATTCATTTTATAAAAATTTTTGAAAAATACCTACAAATAGTTGTGCAAAGTTTAAAGTTAGGGTGTCAAATCAGCCCCATTTTACCCTATTGTTTAACGAATTATAACATACATAACGAAGTTAAAAAAACTAATTTGAGTTAACATATCACATATTCGATATATTTAGATATTTTTAATTTTTTGTTTTTATATTCTATCTAAATGTATTTATGATCGAATCGTGGATTTTATTTATGTTGAATAGCAATTTGAACAGTAAAATTTTTGAAACTTGTCGCTTTCTGTCTGGTAAAATAGTGTCTGATGAGTCGGGCAAATGCTAATTTACAATAATTTTAATTAAGGAGAATTTAAGTAATATTTGTCTATAAAACAAATCCTATATTAATCAATATTTTAAGAATTGCGATATTTTAAAGCAATTGTAGAGGTCAACTTTTTTTAAATACAAATTTTTTTTTTTTAAAATAGAAAATAAATAAATAGCTAATAAAAATAATTCTAAAGGCGATGACCCAATAGTCCTTCGCTTCTAGCGTTGGTTCTAGTTCAAATGAAAAGGACGACAAAATGCTAGCATCACTTTTTAATTGTTTATTTTTCAAATTAAATAAATTATAAAAAAAACGCATAAAACTTTTTAATATTAAAAACAAATTTAAGCTAACGTTCAAAAAAATTTCGTAAGTTCCTAAAAGTATGCAATTGTAACATATATACGTAATGTAGTTTTTATTAGATCAGTATTTTCTTCTAGCTTCGGAAGAAAACATACTAAAATTAGAACAATATAATAAAATATTGGCGGCATCTGTGGAGATCACGAAAAGTCTTGAAAATCGTTTCTAACTCTTTTTGTTTTCAACTTGTATCAAATTCTATATGGGCATTCCTATAACAGCCGAATATTAATAATATTATTGCATAAGTTACTTTTGTAATATTAAAATCTATAAATGAATATAAATACATATATCAAATTTAAAGTAATTAGATTACAAGGTCTTTTAGCAGCATAGATATTTAACATAGATATTTAATAGTCAATGAACGGATATTAAACATAATTAAATTATTCTTTAAAGTTTATTTCAAATGAAAAAATTCTGTAATATTATATTGCATTTCTGACTTCTGTACATTGTTGCATTTCTGACTTTTGTACATTGCAAATGGCAAGTAAATCGAAAATTATTGTGACATACTGTCATTGTGTCATAAAAATTAAATTTTCTTATATTATTATTAGTTGAAGTTTTCACGAATTATAATTATATTTTTAATTGTTTGCTAGCGGAAATAATTTATGAAATTATGTTGTTATTGCTTTTTTTTCCATTATTTTTACTAAAAGTTTTTTTTAAAGGGTTTTTTAAATTTAGTTTAATCGAATATTGAAAAGATATTGGTTATAAATTGTTAGTTTTTTGTTTAAAAATTCAAATAATAAATTGATAAAATGATTCGAAAGGGCAATCAATCAAATCAAAAAGTTGAATATCGTATGTAAGTTTTGAAATGAAGATCCATGCTTATTTATTTTAAGTTTTGTTATATTTAGATCTTCAATTAAAGTAATTAGTTATGGAAACTTTGTAATTTAAAGTTATATTTAATATATAATCAATATATATATATATATTATATATCCAAGAATGTGTTTCGCCCTACAACAATCCTTCAGTATTTTGTTAAATTGCTTTGACAACTTCTGATTAAAACTTTTGATTGATCATATATTACTTATACAATTTTTAATTAAATTTTGAAATAAATACAATTTAGTAATATTGATATTCATATTGATTTAATCTTATTTGCATAATATTTAATATGAAACAGAGTGTTTCAGTGAATAACGTATTTGGGTAGTTATGAAACTTTATCAACTATAATCTAATTTGTTTGTCATTGATACGTTTATATATTATTAAATTATTAGTAAGAACCCTGTGCAATCGCCCAGTTTTTTTTAGGCATTTTTGTAAAAGTTTTTTTATCTCTTCTAGCATTTATACTGTCATTTTTAAATACTTTGAAATACCAAGATACTTCAGAAAATTTGTTAATACTTTGACTATTTTAAATTACGTTTTGTATAAATATTGCTTTTTGAAATTTAAAAAAAAAAATTCCGATTTTTAAAAATTATTTTCGAATGCATAACTACTTTTTAATAATTGTGTAATACCAGCTGTATGCAATATTTGATATTATCGATTTGTTAATAAAATTCTATCTTTTTTGTAGAATACTATTGCCAAAAGCCAAACAACTTTATTAAATATACAACTTGGTATTAATTGTCATTTAGTTATTTTAATTTTTGAGCGGTTTGGAAAGGCTGTTACTTATAAAATTGTTTTATTTTTTTTACTGGTTGACAAGGTCTCGCCAGCTCTTGTGTATTATAGATATGATATCTTTATAAATCAAAATTAAAATAATTTAAAACTTTGCACAAAATTTCTTTTTCATTTTTATTTAAATCAGTAAGAAAGAAAGTGATTTAAAAATTTATTAAGTTTTGTCAACATTCGAATTCCAAAAATTGACAGCAGTTTCTTTCAGTTTAACTGTTTAAAAATTGCAAATGTTCAATTTTAGACAATTTACAAGTCCTAAATTGGAGAACTATACAAAGTTTTCTTAAAAGATTCGTAACAATTTTTTTTAGATTTAACTCTTCTCAAAATTTTAGGTTTCTAACAAAACTTGAGTTTTACATAATCGCGTAAATTAAAGAACCGTATGTCAACCCTATACATTTGTCACATTTATAAAGTTTATATAACCAGCTATTGTTTGACGTTTCCAAATTGTAAATACTCCTTATAGAACTTTTGTAACATAATTTATGCAGAGTGAAATTTTATGAAAATGCTCTAAAAACACAGAAAAATGTGTACCGTTTTATCCGTCTAACTAATCTCTTTATTTCTATTTTCAGGTTATACCTTAAGTATAAGTTGATATTATTTTAATTATTAAAGAATTCCTTCTTTTGTTTCAATGTGTTTGATCTACAGTTGAACTTCCAAATATTTAATGATTCGACTATTTCTAGGTTTTGTGTTTAGTTCTTAGATTGAAAAGTCAACACTCTCTCACGAGTTCTCAACCATTCGATAATAACATAATATTTAAACTTCTTTTATTTCGTACATTTTCACTCCTTTAGATAAACACATTTTATACCCGAGATATAGAACCTTTTATTTAAAAAAAATGTAATAAACCTACTCACATATATTATATTTATATAATTTGATATTTTATTAAAATTTACATTAAAAATTACTTTTTTTCAATTTTTCTTTTCAGATTTTCATATTTCAATAAATTTGAAAATTTTATCAGTTATTTAATAGACAAAATGGCGATATCATCACCAACAACAGTACATAATGTTAATGTATGGGAAGGTGATATTGATGAAAATCTACCAACATTGGATCATTTATCAGATGATTGTGAAGATAGAATAGCAAAAGTATTTGCTGGACGTACACTATTTATAACTGGTGGTACTGGTTTTTTAGGAAAAGTCCTAATAGAAAAATTATTGAGGTATAGAAGATTATTATAATATACAACATTATGATATCAAATATGTTTGTTGAATAACAAGTTTATATACAGTTGTGGATATATTTTTATGAAATAATATAAAATTTTGTATAAATTGGTTTCAACAAAGACAGCAACACTTTTTAAATTTACCAAAATGGTGTAAGAGTTGGATGTTGTTTTTGGAATTCATAAAAACATATAAAACTTTTGTATTTAGTATTCAGGCCCGCAGTTTTAGCGCACTTTACGTTACAATAAATGTTGATGCACATAAAAAAAATAATTTCAAATATTATGACCGTCAGTTTTAAGGAGCCTCCGTATCTTGAGAATCAGAACTCGTATTGGCATTATTTAAAAAAGATTTTCATTGATTTTGCAGTAAAACTTTATATGCAAATATAAATATAAAAATTTCAGCTTTTAAGAGCACCGAAAACATGCAGCTCCTTAAAACTAAAGGAATCCATTTTGAGACTTTTTTTTTGAGACTAAAGGAATCCATTTTGAGACGAGAATCGAACGCGCACCCTTCGGTTAGTTAGGCAAATGTTTACCCCCTTACCACTACGCCATCGAAGACCCTTTTTAGATAATTAGTTTTCATTTATTTTTCATATAAATTCCAAATTCAGTGCGATAGCTGGGGCGGGGAGGTTAATAGCTTTCGAATCGCCCTAAACATCGTAATTCTAAATCTAACTGGAATTCAAACATATTTTCAACACTGTAAATTCATTCATAGCCAAATACATTTATAAAAATAAATAAAATAAATTATTAACCAAAAAAAATAAAAGCAAAAATCAAAATTAAAAATAATTATACCTGTATACGTTACAACTGAATTAATTGAGAATTTTATTTTTTACGTGATCTAATAATTACATAACTCTATGTATATGTATTATAATCTAGTTTTATGTTAACCGTTATAATATGTTCAAAATTATGAACCCAACTGATCAACAAGAGATTAAAAACTAATTTTTATTTATTAAAAAACCATTTGCAGTATATTATATTAATTTTATTTTAAATACTTAAGTTACTTTTTTCATTTATTTATAGATGCTGTCCTGAAATAAAAAAGATTTATTTGTTGATTAGACCGAAGAAAGGCAAAGATCCACAAGAACGTATTAAAGAAACATTTAATAATCCGGTAAGTTATTTTCATATACGTAGGAAGAATTTTACATATTTTTATTAACTAAAAGGTTTATCAGTTAATAAAAAAATGTCCCAATTTTTAGCATATTTTGAAAAAATTATATTTATAGGTTCACTGCGTCCATTTGTCCGGCTAATAAGTTAACTCTTATACAGTTTGAAATACAGCGATAAAAGTTTTAATTACGAATAGGTATTGAAAATAAATTAATTTGATTGGTATAATTTTTATATATACCACCTTTTTTGCACCCCCAAACGTTACGGTGTTACATCCTTCCAAATTTCGCAAACGCTAAACATTTGGTAGTGATCACAAATTAAAGCTAGAATTGCTCTTACACGCTTCTAAAGGCTTCAAAAACTAGTTTAAAGTTTTGTATTTAAAAATGATAAAAATTATAAAAAATTTGTTTTTACATGGAAATTATGAAATTTTAATAGTGATCATGAATTAAAGCTACAATTGCTCTAACACGCTTCTAAGGGCTTCAGAAACGAGTTTAAAGTTTTCAAAGACAAAAATTATAAATAAAAAATTTATCTAAACCCAATCAAATGCATTTTACCGCAAGTCTCTAACATATATAGAAGTGCTTCCTCTTTTTGGTACAAAGTCAGTGAATATGATGCATTTATTAGAAGCGCTATATATATACATATAATGTTGCAATTGACAACCCATAAATTTTCAGTTAATACTCGTTCAATCTAATGAAATATTATGTTAAAATATAAATTTAAATTATTAATACCAGATCTATATTTGTAATTTAATTATATAATAGTTAAAATAGTAGTAAATTTACTATATATTTTGTACATAAATCAACACTTTCCAAATATGTATACTTACAACACATTGAGTTATGACTGTGATTATATTATGACTAAACACATGAAACATTAAAATTTTATCATAAAATTTTATTTAAAAAAAACAAAAACAAAATAAATATATCGTAAATAAGCTATGACATGTGTTGCAAAACGTCATAAAACAAGACATTAGAAAATTGCATTTTTAACCGTTAATTATTAAGAAATAAATAATAAAAAAAAAATTATAAATTAAATTAAGAAGGAAAACTGAAAACTAGTTTTTACTTTTTAAGAAATACATAATAAATTACAAATTCTTACGAAAAACCATCATACATACGTGTATCTTATGGATATGTGAATGCATTCATACATAAAAAAATTTTGACACTACATATGATGAATAGTTAATTGTTTTATGAATGATTTTTTTAAATAAATTCGAAATTTGAGTATAATTGTAAATTGAAATTATAAATTTAATACATACATACATGTATAACCGTTAGTTTTTATTTAACAAGTATAACTGGATTTTTTTAAATGGCTGTTAACCTAATCTTGTACTTTTAAATGTGTCTTTAACAATTTTTTGTATTTAATATAGAATATGACAGGATTTAAAAATTAGATATACTAGTAGCATGGATATAGATGATACAATTAGTTAATTAATAACCTACAACAAATTTTTATGAAATTTAAATTAAAGATTTGTATTAAACCTACAAATGATAAACCGATTATATTTTATATACGTAATACATAATAATTATAATTATTTATCTCTTGGTGATTATTTAATCTAAAAAAAGGACGTACTTATTTAATTTTATATTAAAATAGCAATATTTACTGCGCCAACACAACTAGTTCATTGTCTCGAAAAATAAGTCGATTTAGCTATGCATGCCCGTCCGTCCGCACGATAACTCAAACAATTAAGGCGCTAGGATTTTAAATTAAAACAAATTCCTTTTTATACAATAGCCGTCATCGCTATTGAAATTTAGCCATTTTGGTCTATGGGTTCGTGTAGCTGCCATACAACTTCTTATTTAATATGACCTTTACTTTACACCTAATGCAGCTGAGTGTCTGATATTTTGCCAAAAATAGTTTAGTGTAATGGCTAAAGTTACTAGTGTAATGGCTAAAATTAGGTTGGTCTACTGCAGAGGGTTTGAGTAGCTGCCATACAACTCCTTCTTTTATATGAGCATTACACTACACTTAATAAAGCTGAATTTTTTAAATTTTTCCACAAGTAATTAACCGAATAATATAATGTTTATATTACGGTTACACGAGTATCCCAGAGTTGACACAGCCTACTCTATACTACACTCTTCGTTTTTTTAGATGTCTATTAAATTTTAACTTGTAATTTCCAATTTTTTTAAGAGGCTGTAATTAAAGAATATTATAATTTTAAATAAATCATTTATTTCAATAACCTGTTTTCTTTTCAGTTATTTGATTTGGTTAAACAACAACGTGGTACTGAAGCAGTTGAAAATTCAGTACAAGCAATTGCTGGTGATGTCCTTGAAAATGAATTAGGGATTTCAGATGAAGATCGTAAATTATTAACAGATGAAGTTACAATTTTTTATCATTGTGCTGCAACTGTAAGGTATGCTATAACTAAGAATACTAATTGTCAGAATACATTAAATTTAATAAAGTTATTTATTAAAAATGAAATATAAATTTTTTTATTTATAGATTTGATGAACCATTAAGAAGAGCTGTTTTTATGAATACAAGAGGTACACAATATGCATTAAATTTGGCTAGAGAATGTAAAAAACTTGATGTAAGTTGTAAATACTCGTATATAGCATAATATTAAAAAAAAACAAACTTACAATAAATTAAAATTCTATATTTTGTAGCTTTTCACATATGTTTCAACAGCATATTGTCATTTACATGTTAAAGAATTATTTGAAATGCCTTATGACCCACCAGCAGATCCACATAAAGTTATACAAACATGTGAATGGTTATCTGATTCTGAAATAAATTTAATTACACCACAGTGAGTTGACTTTTATAATATTTTACCCTATATTTAGTAATTAAAAGTGAATTGAAACATTCTAAACTAATTTTTTTTTTTTTTAGAATTCTTGGAACTTATCCAAATTCTTATGCTTATACAAAAGCATTAGCTGAACATTTAGTTGTTGAAACATTTGATGAATTACCAACAACAATTGTTCGTCCATCAATTGTGATACCAATTTATTATGAACCGATACCCGGTTGGACAGATAATATTAATGGACCAACTGGTTTATTAATTGGTGCTGGTAAAGGTGTTATACGTACAATGTATTGTAATTCATCTGGTTATGGTGATTTTTTACCAGTTGATATTGCCGTTAATGGAATGATTGTTAGTAGTTGGCATAATTTAAAGAATGGTAAAATTGATACACGTGTTGCACATATGACCAGTTCAAGTGAAATAAAAGTATCATGGGATGAAATAATAAATTTGGGACGTTGGGTTATTGAAAATCGTATACCATTAAATGGTGTTGCATGGTATCCAGGTGGTTCAATGAAATCAAATTATATTTTACATTTTATATCAATGATATTATTTCATTGGATACCAGCTATATTTGTTGATTGTTTAATTTATGTATTGGGATATCCTCCAGTGTAAGAATCATTATAAATATAATGTTAACTTAATTTTAACTCTTAATTTAAAAAAAAAAAAAAACTTGTAATTGTAGATTGTGCAGAGTTCAACGAAGAATAACAAAAGGTTTTGAAGTATTTGAATATTATGCAAATAGAACATGGAAATTTGATAATGGTGAAGCTGTACGAATTAGAAGAGAAATGAATAAAATTGAAAGACAAAAATATATAATTGAAAAATTTGAATTGGATTTAGTATCATATTTTGAGAATTGTACATTATGTGCTAGAAGATATATATTAAAAGAATCTGATGATACAATACCAGCAGCAAGACGTCATATGAAAGTGTAAGTATCTAAATAATTATTTTAATTATGTACTTAAGATAATCATTAAAAAAAATTTAATGTTTAAAACTTTAAGTTTGTTTTCAAAGTATATAATTAAAACTTGTATAATATCTATATATGTTAAATAAAACTTTTTATTTTAAAGAAATTTTTTTTTATTTTTATTTTTAGAATGTACGTGATCGATAAATTTTGCAAGGCTGCATTCATTTTCTTTGTACTTTATATGTTTTATACAATTTTTTGCAAATTATTCTTTTATAATGATGATGTTACCAGTACCATATCAAGTCCAATGTTAAAATCAATCGATAAAAATATTGTAGTATAAATTAGTACCTAGTTTTTTTTTCTTTTATATACATATATGTAGTATAAATATATATATATAATACTTACAAAGCAATTGAAAGATATAAACTTACAAACATTTTATATTTCATTTTTATATTTTAAAAATTTAAGATTTTTTTTGTAGGATTTTTTTTATTTTAGTACCTATTTTTATATTTAAGATTTTATAGGTTCGAACTAAATGTATTTTTTGTACTTTTAAAATTATAGTTAAAAAAAATTTTTTTGAGGAAAAAGTTAGAAAATAAATAAAAAAAAAATATTTATACCTAAAAAAATCAAAAATTTTTCTTTTATTTTATTATATGTTTTTAAATTCAAGTAATTTTCAGATTTAAAGTCATGGGGAGCTGAAATGGTCAAAGTTCAAGTTTTTTGAGTTATTATAATATACGCCTTTATTCGAGGAAATAAAAGGATCTTTAAAGGAATTTCAGATATAAAGAATGTTAAATGTAATAAGATCAGGGGATATCCCCATATGTATCATGTGTAAGTGCACCAATTTTCACTAAGCCAAAGTAAAGAGTAGCAATAATTGTTTTGAAAGATACACAGGTATCTAAATCTGAATGTCTTTAATTCATTGAGATGGAAACCGTTTCCAATAATGTAATATAAAAAATTGAATTTTTGATTAAAATAAAAAAAAAACGGAAAATTAAAAACTCTTGAAAAAAAATTGTGTTTTAACACTTACATATCTAATAATTGTATATTTATCATACAAATTTTGCCAAGTTATTATCTCGATTCCTTAATGTATATACAAAGATACTCCTGTTAATTTCTGTATAGTGTATTCACCGTTTCCAGCACACTGCAGTATAAGTGGCCAACAATCACTGAGTGGGACACTTATTCAGAATAAAAAAAAATAACTTAAACAATTTCAGCAGTTTTGGCGGACAAGTATTTGATATCAAAAAATTACCACTAAGAAATTTCAGGCGTAGTTCCCAAACCAACTAGTTCTTGAAAAACGATTTATAGAAATCATTAGATGGAATGGTTAAACCTAAATTTTTTTTAAAAATAATTGGATCGACATTGGAAACCCTTTCCTGATTCTACTTAATAAAATAATTAAGTTATTATAAAATATTTTCCTTTAAAACATGAACTCAAAATCTTGTGCATTAATATCTTTGGAAAATTGAGTTTGGAAATAGTTCATTGACACGTGTCACCAGTTCTTAAACTAGTTCTCCGGAAGTAGTTCCTCAACTTCCTTTATGCTAGCAGGAGCTATTTTTTTCCTAGAAGGAGCAATTTGTTAAAGGAAATATAACATTACCATTAAATCATTCTCAATTTTAATGAATTAATTAAATTTCTATTGATAACTGGTACATTCAATACTTCTCCAATTCCAAATAAATAATGCTAAAATGTTTCATATTAAGATTAGAACTATAATTTAACATTTTAAAATATTATTTAAATTACTATTACTAGAAGAAAAAGCTTTTTGGATTAGTGAATAAAAAAATTAAAATTAAACGTTTGCCAACCAGTGCTACCAGTGCTTTTAAATTATAATTAATTAAAATAGCTGAGCAGAAATTTGAAATTTTAAACGTTTCAAATTTCAAATTTAAATTAAAGTTTCTGAAAAACACATAATATGATTTATCATTAAAATGAGTAAAATATATATTTTTCTTTTACATTTTTTGAAATAAAATCTTTATTACTTTAATTTATGTTAATAAAATTTTTAATTAATTTCTAATTTTCAATTAAAAAAAAACTTACAGACACGTTTATAACAGCATAGAAATCATCTTTTAAAATTCAATTTTACCATTTTTATACCAAGTTTCATTTGTCTTTGTTTCATTTCAATTGTGTTTCATTTCATTCTATTAAAATGACAGCTGACTCAATGTAATTCAGTCGGCTCATCTTAATTTAATTTAAAGGACGACTGAAACTGAACAGCTGAAATTTATTTCAACTTCAGCTAAATGTCATTTCAAATGTCAAATTTCAATATGACATTTCAGTGTGTTTCGGTTTTCAAAGCAGCAAAGTGCAATTTTTCTTTTTTGTTTTCTTTAAAAAAAAAAAAAAAGTAATTCTTATCCATTAAAAAAAGTGATTAGTTCTTTTTTCATTTAATTTTACGTTCAAATATTCATTAAGCATTTATGTGTAAATTTCTTAATAAATAAAAATCAAGTGAAGATATAATAAATAATAGACAAACAAAATGTTGGAAGGAACATTAAGTAAATGGACAAATGTAATGAAAGGTAAATTTTTTAATATCAATTTCATTCTTTTAATATCATATCTCTTTCTAAAAGAAAGAATATAGATATTTACTTTTTGTATTATTATGGAATAAATTTTAAAATACAATTTATTTTTAATATTTTAGGATGGCAATATCGTTATGTTATTTTAGAAGAAAATGCTGGTTTATTTTCTTATTATACGGTAAGTTTATTAGACATTAACCATACCATAAAAAATTTTTAATTTAAAAAAAAGATAATAAAACAAAGCAATCATATGAGGACAGAATAAATTGTTTCGTTCATAAAAAATTATCTTTAAATTACTAGCTATGAATTAAATATATTAATCATGTGTAAATATTAGAATCAGTTTGTCAGTAATTTGTGTAAATTCGCCATAAAGTAATAATATGGAATGATACAATATTTATTTTTAAAAAGAAAAAAGAAATTTAATCACCACCCCTATATTTAAAAAAAAAAAAGACCAACAAGTGATAGAAATTAAAAAAATTTAATTTTGTTTATTCTTATATTTTTAATATAAATTTATGTCAAAAACTTATAATAATGTATGTATGTTTACCAAATTTTTTAAATAGAAATATATATGTTATCTTTATTAATTGTGTAAACATTAAAATCTTTGCATCTGAAATTTCTTTCTTTATTTTGTTTTGTGAAACTTCATCTATTTATAACTTTATAACGAGTAATGTAAACTGTATAAAGTATTCGAGGTATATGTACTAATCTTTTAAGAGAATCAATTTTAATTTTTATAAAAAAAATATAGTAATTTATTCAAAATAATTTTTATATTTATTTAATTTGTACATATATTTATAGTGGTTTTATTTTGTTTATTCAAGTTCAGATGTACTGTGATGTCTCTTAATAAATAAAAAATCTCTGGAAACTTTTCCAAAAGAATATACGTTTAACACAAATATAATTAGAAATAATATTATTTAAAACAAAGAAATTTGGTGTAATATTTAAAAAGCATTACTTATAAATTTTTTAATTAGAAATTAAAGAAGAGTGATAATACAATTTTTATAAATATCGTGTCCTTAATTGAAAATTATTTTAAGAAATTTAATGATGGGCTTAAAGTCAATCACTTTTTGCTTATTTCTTTTTAATATTACTAGAAATACTTATTTTTATTTAAGCTCAGATTAAAACAAATGTGTATTGCATTTATTTTAATATTCTTTTTAATCCACCCTACATTTGCATTTCTGAAACTATATTTAATTAATAAAATTTAAAAGGTCATCATATTTAATTAGTTCGTTCGTATCTTAGTAAAATAAATTAAATATACCTAGTTATATTCATTTGCTATTATGTTTTAATAATTTATAAACATATTCAAAATATATTTCTTTAATCAACCTCGGTTTAAAAATATATAAGTAAGTATTTAAAAAAAACCACTTTCTTAGTTTAACTTTTTTAAATATGTATCAATAAATTTTTATTAAGTGATAACTAATCTTTAAAATTCTTGTTAATTAAAGACTATAGTATAGACTATATATAAAGATAAACAAAGTTAAAATTTTTATCTATCAGATACAATTATTAGTACATATTTATTAAATTTTAACCCGTTTATTAATGAATATTAAAAAAGAGTTATAAAAAAAAAATCAACTTTATCATATTTAAATTATTTATAATTAAAGTTTTTCGCAATATTTTTTACATTTTCATTACTAAACAGGAAATTCATTCTTCTCTCTCTTAGACTAAATTATAAATGTTTATACAATAGGAAAAAATATACAATGATTATTTAGCATAGCATTATATAGACACAAACTAAATTTATTATGTTAACAAAAAAAAAAGCAATATAAGTAAATACATCATAATTAAAAGATAATTTAGTTTTAGTCGTAATTATATAAACACAAAATTGTATGATCTTTGAACTTTATTTACCATGCCAAAAACAATTTTTATACACCTACTCAAAACTTTTATAAACACATTTTTTTATATATTATCTATTTTAAATGACTATTATGATATAACTATAATATCATATATAATAAATTTTGACATCTGTACTTACATATGATAAATTATATTTTTTTTTTATTTTATGTAAAAGCATGTGTTTTATTTTTAAGGTCAAATTGAAGATTATCTCCAAAAAAAAATTTAGCACATATTTAGCAAGTTATAATATTTTTTGAATGGTCTAACAATGTGAATTAAAATCAATTTAACTAATCAACCAATATGAAAGGTCAAATTAAATGTAAATCTCAGAAAGTTGCTTTATAAAAATAAAATAAAGTTTTTTGGAAATATTTCAAAATTTAATTAAGTGATTTATATACAATTCATACAAACATATGGTAACGATGAAAAAATACCGCAAAATAATAGTTTGAACAAGAATCAATAACCCTATATATTTTTTTATTTTATTTATATAATGGACCCATTTCTAATTCATATGCATAAGTGTATAAATATATTGATTTTGTGCTATATTTATATATAAATTTAAATATAATATGGTCACGTGCAAGTTATTCATAAAAAATGCTTTAAAATTTACATATTAGGTTAAAATACAATTCTGCACAAAGCTAAAAAATAATAGAAAAAAATTCAACAAAGTAAATTAAATAAATAAAATCATTCGGACTCGAATCTGTTATTGAATGTTCATTTCTTCTGCATAAAACCGAATAATTAAAACGAAAATAAATAAAATCAAATGACAACGATATAGTAAAGTATGTAAAAATAAAAGCACGTTACCACCTTTATATCTATCAACATATTACATATGGATTATGGATATACAATATAATTAAATCTATACATATCCATATACTATAAGTAAAATGCAAATTTTTCTATATATTATGTTATAAGTATATGTATGTTGATTCTTATATTATTTTTACAACTTAATTCCCTTTAATTTTTGCATATTCATTTCGGATTTATTTTAAAAAATCCACCTTTTCATATGTTATTTACATCCTTTTGTAATTTTTTTTTTTTTGTTATTTCTTTTTATGTTTTTGTTTTTAAATGCTAACTAACTACTTATATGATATGTCATATGCGGTATATGTATATATAAGTTACATTCATATAAACCTCTTGGATGGAGTCATATTCATATGTAGTATAACTATCTATCTATAGAGAAATAAAATCTATAGATATAAATAATATCTACAGATATTTTTTTTTTTACTATTGTAGTCTATATGAATCACGTGCTATATTTTTGTTTATTATGTATGTATATGTAAATTAAAATTAACTAACACTATGAAACATTGGAAAATAAAATAAAATGTAATAATAAAAGTGAGTGAGTTATTTGTTGGTATTTCTTAATTTTCTTTCCATTTCTGGTTTTTTTTGTATATTTTCTTTGTTATTTTTTGGGGGTACCTTATAAACAATTTACAATATAACATACCTACAATATATATTTATATCTTGCACATATATATGTATCTTGTAAATACAAAAATATTAAAAAAAGTTTTTCTTTTGTTTGTTAGTTTTTATATTTATTATTAAGTTTTTAGTATGTTTAGTACCAAGCGATTTGATTCACGTGTTTTTCGCGTTTATTTCTTCTAAAAAAAAAACGAATAATAATTTATTTCGTCAAAAAAGTGCTGTAATAAAATTAAAGAAAAAAAATATTTACATTCTATTTTTAAATTTCATAAAAAAATATGAACACTTCTGACACAATGACATTATTATATCTTAAAATTATCTATGAATTTAATAAAACTTATTATTTTAAATGACTTTTTTTTGTTAAGTTATTAAAAATATTTTTAAATATTTAATTAGTTAATTAATTAAAATATATAAAATTATAAATATGTTCTTATAAAACATATTTTAAAGATACAAGTGAATACCTTTTAAAAATATGAACCAAAAATAGAGGTTCATCCTCGTGACTTGTGTTCTATTGTAATACAAATATGTATATGCATTAAGTATTGCTAGAGTTCACTTTGGTTATAATTTCATAATTCTTACAGTTGAGTTAAAGCTTTCTTAGTTATATGACTACACTATACATTATTAAAGGGGATTTTTCTGGGCTTTATATAATAAAAAAAAATTTTAATACATTAATTCAGGAATAGTTAAGTGGGATGTTTGTTGTGTTAGTTAAAAGTGTGCCTATATTTAAGTGTTAAAAAAAAACAATAAAACAGCCTAAGAAAACATGTATTAAAAGGATTACTTATTTTTTTTTTGAAAATTTGTCAATATTTAAGTTTAGAATAAGTTTTTCTTATAAATATTTTAAAAACATTTTACTTGTAAGTGTTTTTTTAATTTTCCCAGTATATTTTCCACTCAAATTTTTTGATTAAAAAATTCATAATTTTTTGACCTTAAAAATAAGTGAAATGACAAAAAAAAATTATTAAATATCAAATCTTGAAAAAGAAAAACACTTTCTATTTTTAGTAATTAGAAAAATAAGTGTTATGTAAATATTAAAACAAACAAAATTACATTTACATATAGGTATGTAATGTAGGTATATATATATATATATGAAATGCAAATTAAACAACATATTGTACCAAAAAAAAATATTATATAAAATATAAAAAAGGAAAACAAAATTAGTGTGAAAATAATGCAGTATTAGTGAAAATATGTACGAGTATATATAGGCACAAGTGTCTATTATAAAGTGCATGGTCAAATGTGAATTAAATTAAATAAAAAAAAAAAAAGTGTTAAATTTTTTTTTTTTTTTTTTATGTGCAAATATAAAAATATATACAAAATAAGATATCACTAAATATATGTATGTACATTAATGTATGATTTATATGTATAAATATATTTATATATAAAACTTATGCAAAATTGTTATTATATAGCAAAAATTGTCTATGCCCTCAGTCTTATATAATTACTATATGTATATATTATAGAAATTTCAAAATAAGGTAATTGTTAGTAGTATTGGCCTATTTTTTGTTTGAAACGGTTATTCCCCGGATTATTGTATATTAATTAAAATTTTAAAATTAGGTATTTAATACTTATTATATTTAAGTATTAGTTATATTGCAATTAAATTTAAAATAAAAAATTTAGTTTACAAAATTTAAGGTTTCAGATCTATGAAGTATTTGTACCTATATAGAAATTGTATTAAGTTTTCTAGCTTTTGCCGCAAACTAGTTAAAAAAAACTAGTTAAATTAACTAATGAAATATATAATAATATTTTTAGGTATTTAATATAAGTAATAATATAAAAATATAATTGTATACAAATTAAAAAAAAAAGTTAAGAGAATTGTTAAAGAAATTTAAAACACGTATTTCCTATTTAATTTTATTGGTGTGATTATAGCTTTTGTAATTTTGAAATCCTGAATATTCAGAAGGTATTTTTTATTTTAGGTAAGGTCCCCTTATATTTGAGTTCTTCTTTTTTTCCGTCATATATCCTTTTATCAGTTCCTTTTCGAATAATAATACTTCAACTTCAATCTTCGTATAAAAATTTAATTCAATTCATGTCTCTATAACTGTAGGATTTTGAGACTCCTTTTGAGATTTTAAGAAATTTGAATCTTAATTCTACATACAGGCATATTCTGACAAAACACTTCTTTCAAAATCCGCTTAAATCTTTTCACAAATACTTTTACCTTTGAAATCTCTACTCTATTAATCATTCTAAAACTCTCCAACAAAATAAAAACCTATTGGTAAAAATTATTAAATTAGTTATTAATATAGGTCAATGTTACAAACAATTATCTTATAACCATGATGTATTCGAATTTTTTCATATATAAGTATAAAAATTTTGTTTTTATAAGCATAAGTTTACTATTTATATACTGACACTACCATATAGGTATTTAGGTAAAACAAAATATTGCATATAGGTGTTATAATCTATACAATAAAGACATATAAAAAAAAAAAAAGTACAAAAAAATAAAAGGAAAAAAAAATGAAAATTTGCAAAAAAAATTCGGAAAATACCGCATTCTGTACAAAATAAAACAAATGTAAGCACTTTATTATAACTATATAGTATTGTGTGTTTTCCTTTTTATATATTCTTTTAAAAATTCAATACAAAATAAAAAAAAATGAATCTAAAGATAATAATATAAAAGTCATATACAAAGTCTAAGAAAATCAATAGAAAAATATAATAATAAAAAAAAAACATATTTAATAAATAAAAAAAAAATGAAATAAATAACAATATATATTTTTTTAATAAATCCGCTACATATTACTAAGTGTACCTGTATATATATATTTATTGTTTTTTTTAATACATATATATATATAGTGAATTTTCAATGCAAATTCTTTCAAATTAAAAAGAAAACTAAAAAAAACTATCTTAAAGATAAAAAAAAAATTATAACGGTAAAAAATTAAAATAAAGATACAAAAACAAAAATGATAAGTATAAGTTATAATCTTACATTGAATAAATAAATAACGGTAAAAAAGTAGTACTATAAAAGGAAATAGTGACAATATACAATATATAATAATAATACGGGGTCGCGAACTAAATTCTAAAAAAAATTTTTGTATAAAAATTTAAAAAAAAAAAAAATACGAAAAAATTTTCCAAGTACATTTTCTTTTTGTTTAAAAAATTTGTTTCTTTTTTTTTAAATTGTCGTTATTTTTTCCTCAATTAAATGTTTATCTATTGTTTTTTATTTTAAAGGACATAAATATGTTTTATTAAAAGAAAAGGATAAAGGAAATGATATATATATATAAACAATGTATATATATATATATAAAATTTATATTATAAAAGTACTAAAATTAAAATAATTGACTATCATATTATTTCAAAAAAAAAAATAAAAAATACAAATGAAATTAATCAAGATGGCATTGAAAGGTATGGACTCAAATATCAAATAATAATAATATGTACTTAAAAATTAATTATTATTATATAATGTATCTTTTTATTTATTTTTTTTTTGAAAATTTATTTTTAATTTCGTTTTTTTTTCTTTATTTACAACAGAAGTATTTTTTTTTTTTAATAATTAAAATTGTATAATTAAAAAAACTTAATATAGATATTAAAATTCGCATTAAAAATAATTATTTTTAACTTGGATAAAAATGAAAGTTTATTATAATTATATTTTGGTTATACAGGGTGTCCTAGCAAAAAATTTTATAGATTGATGGGATGATTGGAAGGGTGATATAAAAATATAAATAATCGCGTCTATTAGAACTATAATTTCCTTTTACGGAATGGATCTGAGTAATTTCAGCTGACAAAACTAATTATTATTACAACTGTCACAAACTGACAGTTTAACGCAACTGTTAAAAAAATGTAATTTATTTGAAAGGTAAATATTTTTAGTCGACAGGGCGGCTTGTAATATTAAAATAAATTTCATTTGAGTGACTGGAAAGATTACTTTAAAAATTAAATTAAACCCGTAATAGACGTAAATATACTTAAAAGGTGGCTTTATTTTCAGTAACTTCTTCTGAAATCTAAGTATTGGAACTTGACATTTTTTGGGTTTTGAAGTGACGGATCATATTTTAAGAACAAAAATTAAAAAAAGTTTTATATTAATTTTAACCTTAATCGAGTATATAAGCACTGAAAAATTCTGCATCTCACAGACAAAATAAGTACTTGTAAAAAAATTTTAGTGAAATTAAAAGGAAACTATTCTTTAAGTTTTTTTATTTATCTGATAGTATAGTTAATTATTGTTGAGCTTTTTTATACATACCACAATTTATACTTATATAGACAGCTGATTTCTACCATTGTTTTCTTACGAGAAAACGGAAAGCTCAAAAACCAACCATCGAAATTGTGCGGTGTTTCTGTGGGTAGTGTGCGAATTTAACACACCAAAACCACACCCTTTTTGAACCAAACTTTGGATTGGAACCAGTGATACAAATCTACAGTTTGGGGAGATGGATTACAGGGATGGGGATATGGAATGATTTTGGGATTATGATGAGATTTTTCGGGTTATGGAGGATGAGGAAAATTTGATGGGATATTTAGAAAAAAATTTTTAATATACTTCTTAAATTTGGCTAAATCGTACATATATAGATTATCAAATTTGGGGAACATATTTGATGGGATATGATTGTAAATTGTAATATTATAATTTGAGTATTTCCAGATGTATAAAACATTTGAATTGATCATATAATCAATATCTGTTATATTTCTCTAATAATTATGTTATTACTAATTGGTAGTTATACCATTATGACTAATTGGTTAAAAATCTTAAATATAAGGACTAATATTACCTTTAATAATTTTCTTTAATACTGGGGGTATTTGTGCGATTGTTTCAACTTTAATGTAAAATTCTTAAGATCAAATCCAATTCAATTTAATTAAAATGTTTGATTCAAATCACTTAAGTTATTTAATTTTTAAAGTTTTTAGATAAATTTTAAATTGTTTTCAACCTTTCCGAAGAGTGCATATAGTAAATGGAATTTATTTAGAAAAAATTGCTTCTTCAATAATTTTTCTTTAAATTAAGAATGTTTGTGAAATATGCAATATTTTCAACACCAATCAACTTAGTATTACTAAGGTTATTATAGTGAGAGGAAACTGTTTCATTACTTTTTATCTATTTTTTTTTATATTACAATCAGTGATCATTCAAAACCTACTTTTAGTATAGGTACTGAATTCAATAAAAACTTATATAATATATTATATCATCATTGCATATGTTAAGGCGTTTCTTACATTATAATGTATTAATTTCTTAATATTAAATTGACATACTTGTTTTCTAATATTATTTTATGACTGAAAAAAATATAAAAATAAATTTTAATTTAATTTTATCTTTATTGACTAGGTTTATAATTTTTAATTTAGATATACTTATTTCTTAAAAACTTAGACTTTGCTTACTATATTACATTCAAAGCTTATTAATTCTAATCTTTTTTTATCTCATATTAAATAAACAATGTTTAAATATAATTTTGTTATTGTTTACACATCATTTTGTTTATACTTAAAAAAGATTGCAAAAACTTTTTTTTTTTACTTTGATTAGTAAATAAACAAAAAACCAAGTATTTACAATTTAATTATTTTCAAAAAAAAATTAATATAATTTATTTGTAATAAAATTTCGTTAAGAACAACTTTAATTGAAAAATAATTACTAAAAATTAGCAAAATATTTAATTGACTTTTTATATAAAAAAAATTACACAATATTTACGTATATCAACAATTCCATAAAATAAATTTTATGTTAAAATTATGTTATTTGAGCTTAACTTCATATAGACATTGAATGTGTTTACCTTTCAAATTTAATTAAATAACAAATTTAAGAGTAAACGCGTTTAATTTAAAGTGCTAAGCAAAATAAGTGTTAATTATTTTTTAAAAATTGTTGTATGTAATTTGTAACTTATAAATATTGAATTAATATCAAGCAAGTAATGTGTGCGTATTTTAAAAATTATATTTAAATAATCACTAAATAATAACTTTAAAGTTAACTGTATTATTGAATATATTAAACTAGCTGTCGGCCCGTCACAGTATGACGAAAGGTCTGAATTGAAATAAGAACTTTTTCTAATTAAGAACTATTTCTAATTTTATTATATACATATACATATATTGCATATCAATACAATTTTCTTAAGTACAATCGCAACCGTTACATTTTGTATTACGCAGATTATGCTTCGATCCTAGTAATAGATACACAAAAAAAATCAAATCAAAGCAAGCAACGCGACAAAGCCTACATTGGGCCTTCGCCATTATTTCAGATTTTCACTGAAAATAATGAAGACTTACTACAGAAACATTACTGTAAATCATTGCCCTAATTTTTAATATCAAAATGTTGTACTATTTATATAAAATTTCCAGAAAATATACTGTGAATTTTAAAAGCCGAAATGAACTAATTCATAAATATTTAAAATAATTTAAATTAAAAAAAAAAATTTGTTTTATGTTTTTTGTTTTTTTTTTATTAAAAATAAAACACATCCAACAAAACATTAATATTTTATTATTTTATAATTGAACCCATTCAACAAAACACACATTTAATTAAATGCGTTTGTAACACCTCATTTCTGGGACAAATATATTAATAATAATAATATTCAAAAAAAATTCCACCATTAAAGTTTTACACAAATTATAAATGAAATATAAATTTCATTTATTAGCGAATGCATTTAGACATAATTATATGTCAACATCAACACTTAATTTTTTGGTTTCATAAAAGAAAGTCACTGTTGGACTGCTCAGTAGATAATACTAGTATTGGACTACCCAGACAACACCAAATAAATTTTATATAAAAACGAGGAAGAGTGTGGTAGAGTAGACTGTGTCAACTCTGGGATACCCGTATGACCGCTATATAAAAATTATAATTTCAAACATACCAGCTTTATTAGATGTAGTGTAATGAATATAAGGAGGAGTTGTATGGCAGCGACTCGAACCCACTACAGTAGACCAACCAAATTTTCAAGAAATTTTGGCCATAAAACTAAACTACTTTTGGCAAAATTTCAGACAACCAGCTTCATTAGGTGTAGAGTAATGCTCATATAAAATAAGAAGTTGTATGGCAGCGACTCGAACCCACTACAGTAGACCAACCAAATTTTGCAGAAATTTTGGCCATAAAACTAAACTACTTTTGGCAAAATTTCAGACACTGCAGCTGCGTGTACAGAGAAATGCTAATATGAAAAATGAAGTTGTATGGCAATTGAAATGGCTGTATTTAAATAGCGATGACGGCTATTGCGAAAAACCGAATTTTGCGAAAATTTCAAGATCCTAGCTCCTTTAGTTTTTGAGTTATCGTGGTGACGGACGGACGGACATACGTAGCTAAATCGATTTATTTTTCGATTTTGATCCGATCCATACACTTGAGTCTATATCTATTATATAGTCCTTCTCTGCGTCACAAACGTAATGGCAAATTTATTATACCCTTTGACTATATAGTCATACGGGTATAAATATATACGAATAAAAATATATAAAAAATTATAAATATCATCTGTGAGCTGTAAAATTAGATCAAAAATTTTTATAAAAAAATTTAAATATATTTTAAAATATAATTGAATATTAATTTTTGACGACTTAAACAATACTTGAATTTTAATTTAGGGCGTTAACTAAAAAACAGCCAAAATAAATTTGTGTATACTTATATGCCATAAACACAGTACTACTTATCATTTTATTATTATTATTATTATTATTATTATTTTTGTTATTATTATTATTATTATTATACTAACATCTAAGTATTACTAATCCTTTGTTTTAAAAGTTTTTATTGTTCATTTTAATTAAACTTTTTTTAAATCTATTTTTAAATTAAAATCTTCTGACTTTTTTAAAAAAAATTAAGATAAATAAACAAAATTAAAAAAAAGTTAATAAACAAAAGAATTAAAAGACAATAATATATTAGAAAAGCATATAGGTATAGTTAATTTTAGACAATAACATTCTAGAATATCTATATTTGTATATATGTACTTTCAATTATGTATTAACCAAATACAAATTTTAACACATTTTTAACAAATATACACGTATATGATGTAATATATTAAATAATTATGTTGAATATTTGATAAAAAAAAAGAATGCTATGATGGATGAGCAGACAATAAACAATGAATCATTTTTATATTAAAATAAAATAAAAAAAACATAATACCAAGAAGAATATATACAAAATATAATTGTAGTTAGGTGTCATTGATTTTTCAATTAAATACTACTTTGAAGTATATAGATTGAATGTTATTTTAAATTTAACTTAGATGCTTAAAATTTATTATTTCCTTAATTATTGTCAAAAAATTTACAATAAAATTGCTTTATAATTATTAATTAAATATCTAAAATGTTTAAAATTACTATACTGCCGTACTAAGGAAAAAACTCGTAAGCGTCAAAAGCTAATTTTTGGGATAATAGAATATTTGACATCAGATAAATTTCCTCAATTTTGTACTAAAAAAAAATGTCACATATCTCGTTGCAAATTCAGTGAAATGAATAAAATTTTGTTAATATATTTTTAATTTGGTTCCTTTTAACTAAGCTTTAAAAACTTAATAAATCTAGTATTGTTTAGCAAAAAAGTCGTATGTCCAAATTAATTATGAACTTTATATTTTATATATTTTAATAATATATTTTATATATTAATAATATATTTTATAATATTTTATCTATAGTAAGTTCAAAAAAAATGTTTTTCTTTATTTAACATATTTGTTTTTCCAAAAATTCAAAAATAATTCAACATAGTGATGCGCGAATATAAAACACTAAAAGTTAAATTACCTAAAACCAAGAAAACTATAGAAACGACTGTCTTTCTTGGGACGGCGGTATAGTATTGTATAGTTTAAAGTGAAAAATGCTTTTAGACTACAGTTAAACTATACTTGGTACAGTTTAATTAATATTTAAATGACCTATAGATTGGCATAAGTCCCAGATTTTAAAATTGTATACTTATTTCTTTATAATTGTATACATTTCATAAAACATAATCTTTAATAGCAGAAGCACTGCGATAATCTAGTAGAAGAAAATATAAAGCAAAAGAAGCAGATATGACTTTTTCCTATAATAAAAAGTTTTACTTTACCTGCGTTCTGCTTTGAGAAAGGAATGAATCGAAAGAGTTAAATAGATAGTAGATTGTATATTGTATTGTATAAGGGGTGGCATAACTAATTGACTTAATTTTAAAAAAGAAAGTCATTACCTGCCAAGACGAATGGTTTGGCAGGGATCGCCTGATAGTCGTAAGACGCGCGGTGTTGGATTTTATAATTTACGAAGTATGTGTTGCTTTATTTCAAATTTTAGAAATTTTAAATAGAAACTTTGAATAAAACATGTTTTCTTATAAAAACCTAAAAACGTCAGCATTCATAGCTTTTTCGAAAAAAAATGCTAATTTCACAGTATTTTCGGTTAATTTTTTCCTTAAAATGGAGAGTTGCATGCGACTGACTTTTTTTGCAATTTAAAAATTTGTGCTATAATTATGGAATTGAGAGTCTTTATATGTAGAACCTTATAGATGACCTAGTAAAATTCGAAGACAATTTATTTCAATTTTGAACAAAACAAAAAAAATGAAATTATGTATTTGAATACTAAAGTTAAGTACTTACAGATATAATTGAAAACTTTCATTTAATATTTTAATAATTCCATAACCAATGTCGCCTTTAAATTAAAATAATTAATATTTAGATATAAATCATTTGTTTCTATAGTACATGAATATTCATTTAATTTCAAATAAAATTTGAATAATATAAAATAATTTTATTTCATATAGTTCAATAATTTGCAATTTACATATTTTTTAAAATTAAATGATTGACCTAAAAAAAAAAACTAATTAGAGTTCATTGGCGCCAAATAAATTATTTAAAACTATAAATTAATATATTGTATTCTATATAATTGGAATATTATTTTTTTATACCATACAATATCACAATAAAGTACTTTTATATAATAGGAACGTTAACCTTGTTATATTTTCAAAAAGACTGTCAAAAGCAATTTGAACATTTTGATTTAAGCATAAATTTGTTGACGCCTAGATAATTTTAAATTTTTTTTATAATAATTAATAATTAAAAAAAAAATTAAAGTTAAGTTAGAAAACAAATAAATTAAACTTAAAGTAGTAAGTACTTATACTTTTAGAAATAACGAATGGTGTTTTTTTAACCCTCTACTGCTTTTAAAAAGCTAATAATTATTTTCCAACTGATCCATTTATGATCTAACTCCTCTCAAAAATTTAAGTTTCTTACATAAATTGATAAGGGGCCAAAAATTGTACAAATAAATTTAATTTCGAATAACGGACTGTAACTCCGTAACGGGTGAGGATACAGAAAAAACTATTTTTGACAATAGCTTACCAATTGCTTTACAACAAACGTAGTCCCAGTTTTGTAAACACTCGGACAAACCGAGGACAGGCTGACAAACAGATAGAGTTAGGGATATTTTTTCAAATATCTTTGAAAATGTGCTAAAAAGAACTGAACCACATAAAAAGAATTTAATTTATACCCTGGATGCGTTAAATATTACGAAAATTAAATTATATACGAGAGTTCGAAACAATTAAAAATTTAATAAAGTTTATTCCAAAGGATTACTGAAATAATCTTTTATTATTTTAAAAACATTTTAAATATAATAAAAAACAAACTGAGCTGCAGATTAGCGTGTCCTAATGTTATGTTAAGGTGCCGCGTGGGGATGGGTTAGTAGGCATTTGACTTACTAATCGGGGGTTGCGGATTCGATTCCCGTCCAGGTTATGACATATTGAATTAAAAAAAAAAATTAATATCT
This sequence comes from Dolichopus griseipennis, assembly GCA_963082915.1. NCBI lineage: Eukaryota > Metazoa > Arthropoda > Insecta > Diptera > Dolichopodidae > Dolichopus > Dolichopus griseipennis. Next base: position 111,005,916 of record OY720442.1, read on the forward strand.
TAACAGCTGGGTGGCACAGTGGTTGAGTGCCGACCTTTCATGCGGAAGGGCCCGGGTTCGAATTCTAGTTCGACTCAGCTACCATTCGCCATTGGGCTCAAATTAATGGCAAATTAAAAATACTTTAATATAAAAATATAAACAAATGCAAAATATAAACAAATAATTTAATTAAATAATATAACGTGCAGATATAGAATACCATATAAGTAAAATATAAAATATTACAATACAATACAACAAAAAATAGAATTGTAAATATTGAAAATCTAAGACGTTTCTACATGTTATAAGGCCTAGTACTATCTCATGTTTAAATTGTATGTGGAATTCAATAAGATCAATTATAATAACACGAATACAATATGACCCCCTGTTCCAACATGTACCTATGGTATAGACAGGCTTATTAGCCTAACAGTTGAACAGTTAGTGCTTAACGCTTAAAAAACTCCATAATTAAAATATATACATAATTAGATAACATAAACAAAATAAATAATATTATTTGTAAATTCATAGAAAGAATTGGAATTTCGATGCGCAACGGCACATGCTATCCCCTATGACAAACAAGAACAACAATGTTATGTTAAATTTTATGTAGACTTCAGGTACTAATGTAAACGTAGTTACTTCTATTTTAATATTTACTTTATATAATAAAAGGCCTGAAACTGTTGTAATCAAGTGGTTGAATAGTAAGGACTTAAGAATTTTATTAATCTTTAGGTTGTATTTTTTTTTTGACAATTTAATAATTTTTTTTTTTCAATTTAAATAAATTTTTAGATAAAAAATACAAAATTTAAAAAATAAGTATGAATTTAAAAATAGAAATAAACAAAATGTCACAACGAATCAGATGTCATTTAAATTTTCTGTAAATTCAGCGCTAAATTATACACTATAGCTGTTTTTTTAAATCTGAGCAGAACATGAACTATCAAAAAAAAAAAATCTGAGCGCTCAGAGCGTGCTCTACGACTGAGCAAAATAAAACACAAAGACATTTTAACCTTATTTTATGATTGTTACTTGTATAATAAAAGTCTGTTTTTTTTATTTTAGGCTATGCATTTTTAATTTAATTTAATTTGTTGACAATTTAAAACGTAACTAAAATAAATATTACAATTTTTCAAAATCATGCTTTTTTATTAAATCTGAGTACGCTCAGAGCAGTACTCTGTAAATTATCTGTTCAGAGCGTACTCATTTTGTTCAGAGCAAGTTCAGATCTTTGCTCAGATTTAAAAAAAAAAAAAACGCCTTATAATGCAATTCTATATAAATTCTTCTGAACGTGACTATTGACATATGTTTGTTATCATATTGTTTAATTTATCAAATTCATAAATTCGTAAATTGTAATTTTATTTTTATTGTGTCTTTAACCTTTTTAAAATAAATAGCTCAAATATTGACTTGACAGACATCCTATATATAATAGATACATAAATATATATATATATATATGTATATAAAACTGAAATTCATCTTCCTAAAATATACTTATAATAAAGTTCAATATAACACTTAAGAGTATAACGGTTGTATATCGTATACAATGAATATAAAAATATTTTTAAATAAAAAACCAAAATGAAATTGAAAATTATATTTAAGATTGAATTGATTAAATTGTAAATAATTTATTGTGGTGGTAATATAAATTTATATTATTTCGTTTTGTTTTGTACCAATTCAAATTGGCACTTGTGGTCATAATGATAAGTAAATCAAATCGAAACGTTTTTTTTTTTTTTGCTTATTTTTTTCTTAATTTTTTTATAATTTGCTTTGCAGTTAAATTGTAAGATAATGTTAAAGGCAAATTATGAGATTTTTTTATAACTTTTTTTAAACAGATCTTTAATGATATTATTGTGTCGTTGCATATTAAGATTTTGACTGCTTTAATCTGTAATGAATGATGAACTGATGTATGAGTTATATTGATCAAATGATTTAAATTATAAGAATTTTTTGCAAGAGTATAAGCAAAAGACAAACAAACTTTGTAAAAACTTTAAATTTCTCAATACAATAATTTTATGAAAAAAAGTTCGGTTGTGTATGTACTGTACATATGATATTGAACCTATTATAGTCTAAGACTAAATAAAACTCATGTTCTTTTTCTTCTGATGTGAATCCACTGCTGGATGTCGTTGTTTTAATTTTATGTTAAGTTTGGCTTTAATGTTGCATATTTCAGCCTTTTTTTTTTGTTTATTTTTTTAAGTGTTAAATAGTTAGGCTAATAAGCCTGTCTATACCAAAGGCACATGTTAGAACAGGGGGTCATATTATATTCGTATTTTTAGGATTGTTTTTAATGCATTCCACATCCAATTTAAAAATGAGATAGTACTGGGTCTTAAAACATGTAGAAACGTCTTAGATTTTCAATAGATACAGTTCTATTTTTGTTTATATTTTAATAATTTAGTATTTGAGTTGTATTCTATATCTGTGAGTTATATTATTCAATTAAATTATTTGTTTATATTTTGCCTTTGTTTATATTGTTATATTAATGTATTTTTTATTAAAGATATATAATTATTAATTATTGATTAAGTCATTAATTTGAACCCAATGGCAAAAGGATTTTCGCTTTCACTGGGATTCGAACCCGGTTTTTCACATGAAATGTCGGCACTCTAACCACTGTGCCACACAGCCGCATGTCTAAGTCCCCAATTGTGCTCAAACCAGTTCAATCTCTAATATTTCTCAGATAATAGTTGTTTCTTACCTGCCCCTCGCCTTGCTTCTATTCTGCCTTTGACAATAAGCTGTTATAATTCATATTTTGTTTCTCGCATAATATGACCGAAATAGGCTTCTTTCTTTTTTTATCTAAAGATATTTTTAAAAGACGCCTTTGTTTCCAAATTTAAAATTCCTCCAATTTTGTTTAACATACCTTCCTTGAGTGTCCAATCCCGGCCTCTACATCATTTAATAAAACTGACCAGATGTAACATTTAAGGAATCGTAACCTTAAGTTAATGTTGTCATTGCGATTATTTAAACTCATTTTAACTGAACTTAACACTGAAATTATATCTTAATTAAACAGTGAGTTTGACTAGAGTTCAAGAGTTCTAGTTCAAAAATTTCAATAGAATTGAGTTTTAATATTTACCTTGACGTTTATTAAATTTATATATTGTTCAAAAATGTTTAAAAAACCATTTACAATGCCTTAAGATAATGAACTATTTCTTCAAATTTCGCATATGTATGAGTAAACTTTAATTGAAAAATGTTTTTCCAAATCATCATCATCATATATATTAATCGGCTTATTCCGTCGCTAAATTGCAGACTGCAGCTCAATTATTTGTTTATAAATATAAATAATTATTTGTGCGCGATAATCGCTCGAGTTTTGAGCGCTTCGCGACACTATTTATATTTTTGTTTTTTTATTCTTATTAATAAAATGTTAGCAACAATAGTCAATATAATTAAGTTTAACCATTGATTAATATAATTCTTAATCAATGGTTTAACTGAATTTTTTTGCATGCAGCTTCAAATATGATTGATTTTCAAGTTAATGATTTTTATGATTTATTTAACAGAAGAGAAAAATTTAAATAATAATTTATGCAATTATGTATTTAATAACATATTTTGTTGCACAATTCACAAATGTTGAAATTATATACACAACACATTTTCATTTCAATTTGATATTTTGACCCAATTGATTTTTATCAAGTTGCATTTGAGATTTTTTCTTAAAAACAGCTGGTTTTTTTTTTAAAGATTAAAAAGATTTTGTAATTGGATATAATATTAAAGATAATGCTGGGAAAACAGTTAGTTTGTAATTGAATTAGTCATATAATATTATTAACATTCATAGAATTGAGATTTTCAATAAATTGAGGACAGATTTTTATTTTTATTGGATAATTCAACTTATAAACCCTAATATATGCAAAATTATTTCGATTGAATATTTAAAATTTGATTTAAAAGTAAGCATTTTTCGAGAATACCTGTGACAAGTTGTACTGTTACAGTATTGGAAATGCTTATAAATATAAGTAAAAACGAGGAAGAGTGTAGTAGAGTAGACTGTATCAACTTTGGGATACCCGTATGACCGTAACATATGCATTATATCATCCGGTTAATTACTTTACGCAAAATTTCAAACATACAGCTTTATTAGGTGTAGTGTAATGCTCATATAAAAGAAGGAGTTGTATGGCAGCTACTCGAACTCTCTGCAGTAGACCAACCAAATTTGCAGAAACTTTGGCCATTACCCTAAACTATTTTTAGCAAAAATTAAGATACCCAGCTTCAATAGGTATAGAGTAATGCTCATATAAAGTAAGAAGTTGTATGGCAGATACTCGAACCCACTGCAGTAGACCAACCAAATTTTTCTGTATAATTTAAAAAAAAAAGCGTTTTTAAATTATTCAGAATTGTTCAACGTTTTTATTTTTAAGTTTTTGCAAAGAAAGAACGAGCCCTTTTATTTTAAAAATTTAATAATGAGTTCAATTTTAAACTTTGAAGAATTTTTCATAAAACCCAAACTTATCTCCCATCATTTTCTTCTATTACAATTTCGAATTCTTTTAGACAATCAATATACCCATGAATACCTTACGAACATTTTGTACAGTTCGTACAATTTTTAACAAATTCATTTTTAAACTTTTGATATTTTTGTTTATAAGTATTTTTTATTTTTCGCTTGGCTACAATTATGTTCTTCTGACCAAAAATAGTTAAGCGGAGCGAATTTAGCTGTTGGAATTGTGTTTTTACCTTAATCTATATTAAACGATTTTTAAAACTGTTATCCCTTTTACACACATGACACCTATATCATTTTTGTATCTTCTTATATACTAGTAATATTTTCGTGAATAAATAATTATAATAAAAATTTGTCTCAATTTTTTTAATAATATTATAAATATGTATATAAGTATCACTTTTATCATTAGTTTCATTAAATACCTTCCGCTCTTTTGTCGTCTATTTCTCTCTCTTTTCAACTAACAAATTACCATAGGTCGTGAATCGTATGATTCATGAAACATATTCACATGAACATCATAATTACAGTAAATTTAAAATTTCTAAGAAATAGAAAAATTTAATATTTTCAATTTAAATATAATTAATATGGAATTTATGTCAAATTTAAAAACAAAATAATAAAATATAGAAAATAAATTTTTTAAAAAATATGTTGTTTTTAATAATGATTTATTTTTATAAAAAAAATCAATAGTTGGAACGCACAGTTATTTATATATTGTACATCAAAAAACAAAAATTTATAACTATAAAATAAAATTAAATAGTATGTATATTAGATCACTTGCGCGTATAATAGCAAAATACTTGCGTTTATACACTCATAAATTTGAATTCAAGGCTAACCAAATATTTACAAACACTTTTTTTCAATCCCTCAATTATTAAATATATTTTTGTTTTTATGTATTATTTAATTTTTAGGTTCTTTGATTTTGTTTTTATTATTTTAATAAATTAACACTGTTGATTGCTAAGCTTTGTTTAACTTAAAATATTTTATTATTATTTATCTTTATCATGAAAATAAGAGAATTTAAATTTCAAATACTTATAGAATTGTTTAAAATTTTGTGTTAAATATATTAGGCCCTTTAATCCCTTTAATCTATGTAGAGGCTTGCAATATATGGCAATACCATATAAGTATGTCAATATTTATTTATTTGTTTTTAAAAAAATTTTTATAAATTAATTTTAAGTGAATAAATGGATTTACAAGATTTTTATAATTATAATAAATTAAAATTGAAATAAATTGAAACTCTGTAAATGAAATTATAGATGATTTTTTATAAAAATGACATTGAAATAAATTTTCAATTAAATACACATGTGTATATTGAAAATATTTCTGAAAGATTTGTTTAAGACACTGGAAACCATTTAATAAAAATATAGTTTACAAACAACTGTTTTCTAGATTAATAAAGAGTATAACTAGTTTGGGAATTGACCATCTATCGTATTTGTAATTGAAAAATATTAACAGAATTGATTAGCGGTACTTAACTATATTTTAATAGGTTAGGTAATGAAAGAAGACGCCTATATAAGCATTTAAAAATATTCTGTTTTTGATGGCTTTCATTAAAATATTTCCAAACTTACCTAACTCTATTTTAATCCAAATCAAAGTCATATTGTGTTTTCTTCCAAAAATAAGTATTACATTTTATTTGCAAAGCTTAACTAATTTCCAATAATGTTAATAGTTACACACTTAAATTAACTGATTTTACAACAATTACTCAGCTATTCATTCTGTCATAACTTTAAAAAAAAATTATTGGACCATAAAACTTATTTGAGATTTATTAATTTTCTTTAATATATTAATTTGATTTATCTTAATTTTTACCGTCTTTCATATTTTTCTAAATTTTCCCCGTTTCCCATAATCCAAACATCCTAAATAACTTTCCCTTAATCCCAAAACCCTTCCATATCCCCATCACTGAAACCAAACTGTATATTTGTATTACAGCTTCCTTCATATAGTTTGGTTAAAAAAAGGTGTGGTTTTGGTGTATTAAAGTCATAAACTATCCAAAGAAACGCCGCAGAGTTTCAATGGGTGACTTTCGAGTGTTGCATTCCCTGTGTTGACAATATACCATGGCAATGTCATATCCTTCATAACCTCCTGGAAGTGAGTTACCACCTAAAAAAAATATAAAATTTTTTGTTGTTTCTTTATCATTGAAATATTTAGTTAAATTCTTTTGAAATCGAACTTCCCAGGATATTTCTCTTTTGGTCAAGGAAGTGTTAGCACAAAACGAAGGTGTCACTGTTAATCGTCGGGATTTGGCACTTCCACACCAAACAAATTGCCGAACCTACTGAAAAATTTCTTACTTAAAATAAAAATATAAATGAAAATTTCTTAAGCATTGTACAAAATAAAATTTTTTAGATCTCAATATTCGTTTTTAAATATTACGATTTTTGCACGAGTTATTTTAAATAAATAATTCTCAATCAATTTTTATCACATTTTCAAAAAATAGAGTTGTCATATGGTACTTTAATTTACCGTTATGCGAAACTCAATTTTTACAAAGTTTCAGTTAGGAACCTGAAATTTGAGTCTTCTAAGAAATGTTTTCTAGTGTTTCCCTTAGTGTTAAGTTCTTAGAAACCTGAGAAGCCAAAAACTGGGAATTTTTTAATTATAAAACACCTGTAACTTGAAATATTTACGAAATATAAAGAAAATAGAGCTCCAACATTATATTTTAATGTGTTTTTGAAACATTTTTTCTTTTCTATAGCGAGGATTCTTAAAGTTGAAGAAAGTGTCGGCTAATTTTTTACAATTTTTCTTATATATCTTTTAGATTTCTAACAAAAGTTCTAAAAACTTCTTCTATATACTCGTATTATACATTCTCTATATCTAAACTTTATTATTAAGGGTCTTTCAAATTTAGTTTTCAAAAGTAGCCGCCTATGTAGCTTGCTTAAAACGTTGAACGCACCTATATTATATGTCATTTTGACAGTTGAAGGTTTGCCATTTACAAAATAAAGTTGTATACATTACAACAACGTGTTAAAATTAGTATTTTATTTTGTATAAGGATAATCCTCGAAACGTTGAAGCATTGAAACTAGAAATTATTAGAGTTATTAGTGAGATAGTGGCCACAACTATGCCAGCCAGAAAGTGATCGAAAATTTTGATAAAAGAATTAGGCACTGTGGAGGCGCAAGAGGTGCTTACATGGAAGATATCATTTTCAGAGTATAAATGGAAAATATTGTACTTCAAAAACAAATAAAAACTTTTCCAGTTTCAATTTTAACTCTATGTCTTTTAATATTATTTACTCAATTTGTAGAAAGAGGAAATGTGTTCCTTTCAAAACCTTTGGTTTAATTTGAGTAGATTTTCATAGTATTTAATAATTTCTTTTGATATTTTTTATTATTATCAGAATTCGAGTACTTATTATAAAACAACTCGAGTAACTAATTCAAGCAAATGGAGACAATTTATTTAAATCCAAAAATGTCGAGGGTAATTGTATTTTTATTAACTTGAATAAAAACAGTTATTTTTACCTTTATTTATTTTTGTGTATTTTAACAGTAAAACACGCAAATATTTCCTTTTCCCTTGGGATTTCCTTTTTTTCATTTATTTTTTTTTTATTAGAATATTGATATAACACGTTAAAAGAATACCATGAGATTGGAAATTTGATGGCTCTTTGTCCTTGAATTAAACATAGAAACAAAAGTTTATAAAATTATTTGTTTGCTACATCGCTATATTTTTTATAGAAATTATTCACATATTTTGTAAAAAAACAAAAAAAATAATATAAAATTGCATTTTCAATTTCATAATTTAAAAAGTTTTGAAATATGTCTATAAAATAGAACTATTTACCTAAACTTAAATTAAAAAGTTTTTATTTTTGGTAGGTAACATGTAAACATAGGTATACAATTCTATTTTACTAATATATATTGCAATAATTTTATATTTGAATATTAAGGTATTTTTGTATCTGTGAGTTATATTATTCAATCAAATTCTTTGTTAATTATTTGTATTGATATAAAATTATTAATTTCTAATTATGCTATTTGAACCCAATGTCGAATTGTAGCTGAGTCGAGTCAAAAACCGTGAAAGGCTAATTAAAAAGTTTCGCAGTTTGATCGTGCAAAAAGTTAAAAGTTTTATTATCCTCGAAAAGACAGCAACAGAAACAGAAATATTAGATTTGAAAAAGCAGATTCACTCACTTATCTGCTAATACTATTTCATGAATTAATTGTATGTAAAATTAATTTGGAACAGTTCTAATTATAATGTAGCCCATACAAGGATGGGCCAGGTTTTCAACTTGTAACGCGGACATGTTTACAAACCTTACCATACACTATCCAACAGAAAACAAAATGACATTTAAGTTGTTCAACTTGTCCATACACGATACAACTAAAATTCAAACTAAAGATTCCGCCCACAAAAAAATATAAATTTTTTGATTTTCTTCCAACCAACTTTTCAAACCTTCAAAATGGTCTTTCAATTTGTCCATACACGATTCAACTTCGCAATAACGCGTACCAAGTTGAAAGCCCGGTCCATCGTGTATGGGAAGCATAAGAATATAAAATATGTCATACCTTTCCTCCTATTCCAACTTATCCATATGGTTTATGACAGATCTTTTATCACAACATTTAAACGCTTGACAGTCCTCGGTGTGACGGCTGTAATAAATTTTAAAAATTATTCATAATTTCAACTCTTAAAATGCCTCTTTATTTTATTTTGTAATAAATTTATTAACAAAATTTTTTAAATAGTTATCTTTTGAATATTTATTTGCCTTTACATATTTTTAAATTAATTTATTAAATTTCTATAATTCTTATATTATAAATAATTATTAGTATTATATTTTATTCGTATTAAATTTTTTTTTTTGGTTTTATATTTTATGTATTTTTTTTGAATACGTCTTTACCATTTGTAAAATTTTTTTTAATATTATCATTATAATATTGAAAACTATTATTAATATTATTTTTATTTTTAATATCATTTGTTATTTTCTTATTAATTTTTGTATATGATTTTTTATAAAAATCATAAAATAAATAAAACATTACAACTATAACCATAAAATAAAAACCAGCAAGATATAAATTTGTTTTACATTGTGTTATAAATAATTGTGCAATAATTTGTAATAATATAAAACAAAATTGAATCATTTGGAGAGTTGTTATACTCTTTTTAATTGGATTTAATTTTTTTATAAAATTTTTACTAGCAATTGTTGCTGTTGTATAATATGAATACATGATAATATGTACAATTGAATTTAATGTGATTGGAAACATTGGAGCTCCACCTAAAAATATAAGAAAATATTAAATACTATAATTTATTTTAAATACTATAATTATATTAAATATTAAACTTCCAATACCTACAACAAATCTAATAATCATAATTGGTGATTTGAAAAATAAAGTTTTAATAATATTAATTCAAAAATCTTTATTTAATTATTTTAAGTAATTAAATAGCAAAACTAATAATTATTTGATACTTATATAAAATAATTAATTGAGTAATAAAATTTTTGACTTTTAATTAATTTTCAATTTTAATGCATTCCTTTATATAACGTCATTGATATGGATATAGATATAGACAATCTATAGTCTCTAAGAAACCTAAAAAATGTGTTTCCTGGAAAATATAGAAAAATGGATTTGCAGCAAGAGCGTAAACAAAAGAAGTTCTTAGCTCTCTCTCAATATTTATAGCCTTGTTATACCCGTATGACTATACAGTCAAAGGGTATAATAAATTTGCCATTACGTTTGTGACGCAGAGAAGGAGGGGGGGTAGATATAGACTCAAGTGTATGGATCGGATCAGAATCGAAAAATAAATCAATTTAGCTATGTATGTCCTTCCGTCCGTCTGTCCGTCCGTAATCACGATAACTCAAAAACTAAAGGAGCTAGGATATTGAAATTTTCGCAAATTCGTTTTTTTGCAATAGCCGACATCGCTATTTAAATCCAGCCATTTTGGTCCATGGGTTCGGGTAGCTGCCATACAACTTCTTTTTTTATATGAGTATTACTCTGTACCTATAACAGCTGCGCGTCTGAAATTTTGCCAAAAGTAGTTTAGTTTCATGGCCAAAGTTTTTTCAAAATTTGGTTGGTCTACTGCAGTGGGTTCGAGTAGCTGCCATACAACTTCTTATTTTATATGAGCATTATTCTACACCTAATGAAGCTGGGTATCTGAAATTTTGCCAAAAATAGTTTAGTGTAATGGCCAAAGTTACTGCAAAATTTGGCTGGTCTACTGCAGTGGGTTCGAGTAGGTGCCATACAACTCCTTCTTTTATATGAGCATTATACTACACCTATAAAGATGGTATGTTTGAAATTTTGCCAAAAGTAATTCATGTTTATAATAATAATGGTATAATGTTTATATAACGGTCATACGGGTATCCCAGGGTTGACACAGTCTACTCTACAACACTCTTTCTCGTTTTTAAAGTTCGAAATGTTTGTAACGGTATTCGCGCCTTTTGACAACTTTTAATTTTTTTTTTATCAGTTCAATGGAGTCGTAAGAACTATAAAAATATACACCTTAGTTTGTACTAAGTATACAAAGTTAAATATGTTTAATTCGATAAATCTGTTCAATTCTTGTTCAAACAAGAAAATAATCTATGAAAATATTTGACATTTTTTGATAACTTTTAAACAAGTATAACATATCCAATACACAACTTAAAATTTTGACATAAACTCCAATTCTTGAAGGCATAGAATACAGTGAGTATCACAAAAGTGATTATTGGGTGTTCTTGAAGGTTCATAAGTGATATTGACGCCATGTTGTCAATTTGACGTGATGTCAGTTGGATAAATTCATCACGTTTGATCTTGGAGGTGTAAAATACGAAGTGATAGCAATTTAGGTAGGTAGCACTTCTAAATTTAGGTACGAAGAGGTATTACGTCTAGTTTTTTCTTTAAAATTTTAAATGCTAAAATAAAATAGTACATAATTTTTACTAATAAGGAGTACTTAGATAATTTAAAAGGGTTTGAATTATTTCCTATACTTCTTCTAAAATTCTGTATTAATTTTTTTTTCATATTCAGAAAAATCAAACAAATAAAAAAAATTTTTATAACTTTGACATCAACAAAAACTCAAAAGTAAAAACAAAAAAATTGTTATATCTATCAACTTTACAAAAATGACATCACCTCAAAAACAAAGTCTTCCAGAATAGACAGACGTGAATACAAGTTTTTTTTTTTAGAGGAGAAGCCCTTCGTATGAAGAGTTAAACCTTCAAGAATAGGGGTGATAATCGATTTTTTTGAGTACGAATCAAAGTTTTTTGTATTTTTTATACGATTATTTTTGATTTTTTGTTTTTATTAAAAACTATGAAAAATTTTGTAATAAAAATAAGTAAAAACAGAAACTTTTGAAAATGGACAGCAAAAACTTTCCTGTCAAAATTTAACCAGTTGTACAGTATAAATGCCGTTTATTAAAACAAGTTTACTTCAAGTAAAATATTCATATTATAAACAAGGCAACCTAAATACCCGTCTTATAACCGCTTAACAATAGAAAACATTAAAATACAATTTTATAAATATGTATATATCTATATATGTAAAAATTTTTAATAATTATACATACCTCTAACATATTTTATATTCAAATATAATAAAAATACAGTTGTACAATGATGAAAAACATGTAAAAATGAAACTTGATTTTGTTTCTTTCTCAAAACAAATATAATTGTTTCAATAAATTCGGATATTTTTAAACATAATGTAAAATATGCCACTGTATCCATATTCTTTTCAATTTCACTATTCAATTCATAAGTTTGACATTTCCAAAAATATGCAACCTTAATATTTAAATAATAAAATACCTAAAAAGATTAAAATAAATTCCATTAAATATTATAATTAAAATAAAATTTAAATATACTTGTATAAGTTAAATAAAACATACCATTCCAAGAATATAAGCACATGATAATATTTGAAATATATTATATCCTATTATAATTTCTTTTAAACTATACGGTTTTCTATTTTCCATAAATCTAAAAAAAAAGGAAACATACAAAAAATTAAATAAAAAAATTTAAATAAAACAATTTAAATAAAACAAAGTAAGTACATAATAATGTTTAGGGGCTTCAGTGGGTTAATGGGTAATCATTCGGCTTGGGGGTTCTTTTCCCGTACAGGTTTCATAATTAAATTGAAAACCAAAAAAAAATATTGAAAAATAATTTTTTCTTACAAATCTCCTTGGTAACCAAATATAATTTAAAATATACAATATAGAAATATATATAATTTAAACAAAATAAATAGTATTACTCAGTACTTTTAAATTGATAGAAAGTATTGAAAGGGGGATGTGCAACGAGCCCTAAGGTCTACTAGGTGTTAAAATGGCACATGCTATCCCCCCCATAATAAACAACAAAAACAAATATGTTTAAATTTCAGATAGAAGTATGCTGTTTTATCTGAAATTTAAACATATTTTTTAGTTAATTTATGAAAGTACAACCAAAGTTTAAGTATATTATTTCGAAAATTTTTTGAAAGGGTATTCAGCTAACCGGTGTTTAAAAATAAGGAATTTTCTATTTTTGAACAGCCGCTTTAGGTGCACTCAAATATTTTAAACTTGCATATAAGAAGATTACTTATTTCCAAAGATCTAATTTATAAATTTTTGCAAAAATAGACTTTTACATAATGGTTAGTTAAAATAGCATATGGTCAAACTATAAAATTCATATACGTATTGCATGTATTGTTTTTCTAAAGCCTGAAGTTATCGTAAAATTTTTATACATTTGCGTAGTATAAATTTAAAAAAAAATGCAAACTTACTGAATTGAATTAATTCAATTTTTTTTAATATATTTGCGTTTTTTTAATTATTTATTTGTTCATTAATGCCACAATTAATTAATTAATTGTTCAATTAATTGTGGACATTAATATTAATTTTAAGTAGAATGCAAAAAATTTAAATAATTGCGTTTTTAATATAAAACTATTTGCATTTCGCACATGTAATTAGTTTTACTGTGCAATGTATTTATAAAATTTAAAACTAATTTAATGTACTTTGATTGTACTTAAAAAATATATACATACATATTATAAAAAAAATATTTAGGAACTGGAGGTCTCGTGATTTTGAAAAATTCTAGAGCTTGAATCAAAGAATAGCTCTAATAACTTTCATATTGGACAACCAGGGCCCTATTGAACCAAAGACTTATCATTAAATTTATGATGCATCAAAACCATATCTGATAATAAATCAATGAAGTTTATTTATTAAAAACATCCACTTATTAAATAATTATTAAATATTTGCTAAGTGATAAGTGTTGCTGCAATAAGGCCCTCGATAAGGAAAAAAAAAAAAATAAAGTTCTTTTTAAATGGAAAAATTTAAACTGTTCTTTGGTTTTCCACATTTTTTAAAGGGATTTGATATAGTTTAGATACTATCTATATTTTTAAGGACATGGTTCATTTTTACAGCAGTTTTTAATATGAAAAACCTAGTTATAAACCACGCATTGACCTAATAGGCCTTATTTCACAATTAACTTAAGAAATTTCACGGTACTTAGGTCTTATTTTTTATTTTAAGGAGAATTAGAGGCTATAGGCTTTATTTCACTTTAGTAATTATATTATTATTATATTATTCAGATTCCAAATTTGTAGTCGATTGCAAAAAATTTGTCGTCCCTTTCGTGCTAAGTTGGTTACAAAACCAGGGTATTCGCTTTTTTCAGAAGGGTATTCGCTTTGGAATTATATTTGAAAATCAAATAAAATATTTTTTTTTTTCATTATCATATTGTTTTGAAATCAATGACCTTTAATTCATTATTATGTGAATAAATAAACAAGTAGCTTAATTATTTATTAAATTAGAATTGAACTTTTTAAAATTAGATAATTATATGACAATAATTAATTTAAATAATTAATTTTTTCGAATTAAAATACCAATAAAACGTTTAAGTCATATGTATTACTTATAAATTTAAATTTTAGTTTTAATTAAGTGTTTGACCTGATGTACAATTTATAAATAAAATTAAATTAAAAAACTATGTTTTAAATAATAATTAATTTTTATATTAATTTACATAATACAATAGAAAAGTTTAGTTTTTTAAAATAGAGAAGAAAAAAATTTTAATTAGATTATTATTTTAATTTGGGTAACCATGATAACTATATGGTTTATGGTAACTATATGATTTTTCAAAAACTAATCTGTGCAAATACTGTGAAGACATGTATTTTACTTCTTTCCAGTTCTATAAGGAGCACTGGATATTCACAAAAGTGGATTGATATAAATTTGAGTAACCATGGTAACTATATGGTTTTTCAAAAACTAATCTGTGTATAAACTGTTAAGAAATGTATTTTACTTCTTTCAAATTCTATAAAGAGCACTGGAAATTTACTAAATTGGATTATTATATTCAAAAAACCGTTGATTATTTACTCAAACTAAATTTTTATTCCTATAGAGGTACTGGGCTTCTTTTTATTAAATTGAAATGCTCAAGTTTTTTTTTACTCCTATAGGAACACTAGAATTTGCTCCGATGAGGGAAAACATTTAATGAAATTAATCATTATTTTAAATAAACTGTTGATTATTTGGCTTAAACTACTGTAAAGGGTTATAAAATATACAGTTTTTATGTTTTAAGCGCCATCGATTATCTTACAATTTTTTTACTTTATAACCCTTGTTACCATAGAAATCAGTTAAAACTAATGAAGTTATTTGTTAACTTCTTAAAAAATATATTTTTATTTGAAAATTTGTACTTACTTTGGTAAACATTTTAAAATAAGAAGTAAATATATTCCAATTATTATTGTTATTGGTATTGATGTTCTAATTAGAAACCATTTAGCTGGTTCAAAATCTGGAAAAATTTCAACTTATTAAAATAAAATATTTGCACTTGTATATATATATATATACTATTGTACTATTGTAATCATTTAATTTTTTATTATTTTAATATAAACTTATTTTTATTTTAAATGGATAAATTTATTACCCGGATCATCTATACAATAAGCCTCTTGACAACTATCCATGTTATTATTATTTTAACTAATTTTTACAAATAAATACTATCTTTTATTCTATTTAATTATATTATTATCTTTTATTTTATACTATTAATTTATATTAAATTATCAAATAACTATATTAATTTTAAGAAATAGTCAGTCTACAAAATTAAATTTATTTTTTTTTTAATAATTGTAAATTATTTTACAATTTTCCGTCTAAAAACTTTTTATCGACCATTCCTGTTTAAGCGGTTTAATCAAACTTAAATACTTTTACAACATTTCGATTTTGGAAACTTTTATTTTTTGTTTTTGGAAATTCATTAAGGCAATCATTAAAAACCTTTGACCAAAGATTTTAATTTGTATTATAATATTTATAATTCGTTCCAAATAGAAAAACTTTTATTTTATTCATTGGAAAGTTTTAGTGAATTCGTAAGTTAGTGATTTTTTAAGTAATCAAATGCATCATGACTAGATCAAATTAATTAAAACTAACTTTATTTAGCACTACAAGTTAAGAGCTAATAATACTGTTAAAAAACAGGGAAATCTCTGTAGTATATCTTATTTTAAATGTGTTAGTAACACAATTTATGAAACTTACATAAATTTATAAAACTTACTATAATTGATTTTAGAGTTGTACGATCAACCCATTTTATAATTAATTTTAAGGCATTAAATTTTTAAAAAAATCTAATAAAAAGTTTTAAAGCCCTGCAAAACAAAAAAAAAATTTTTTTTACAAGGTGTACCAACAAGAACATCAAACTTAAATTTTAATAAGAATCCTGTTAATTTTTTTTTGGCTAAAATGATTTAATTTAAAAATTTTATGTCTGTTTGCATTGTTTTTTTATTCTCTCGTCATTATCTTTTATACAAACTTTTTGATTTGCCTATAGGTCTAAAAGGTTTTAATTTAAATTCTAAAACTATTATACTGGCAAATCTAGGTGAGGTGGATTGAAAATCAGTGCTGCCTTCTTTTCCAGTATTGAAATTGGAAAGAAAAACATAATCTTCAACCCACACTTAATAATACCTTAATTATTGAGCAAACTCTATCCAGCAAAACTCGTTCGAATTTGATACTTTGGCCCTGCTGACAGATCACTTTGTTTGGTTCAAACTCAGGATTAATCAAGTTAATATTCTCTGCAGATCATCTTTGATTCTTTAAGCTTTCGGGCTAGTTCAAACTCAGGAATAATCAAGTTAATATATTCGGCAGCCGCACATTATA
Source organism: Dolichopus griseipennis (assembly GCA_963082915.1). Lineage (NCBI taxonomy): Eukaryota > Metazoa > Arthropoda > Insecta > Diptera > Dolichopodidae > Dolichopus > Dolichopus griseipennis. The sequence goes on from OY720442.1 coordinate 111,022,963, forward strand.
TTAGTTACGGTTGATTACAAAATAATGATTGCGCTTTTCCATGATATGTCTCTAAGTATCTAATTGGAGACATTTTTTTTTTTAAATACATATATTCTGAAAATGGTGGATAGGATTTTGAAACTAACTCTAAAACCTTTCCTTAGTATTTTACTCACACATATTAAAATAATAAATTACAATTATAGACTATGTTTTCATTATTTTAAAATAAAAAATTAAATCTTATTTTGATGATCTATTTATAAAATAAGAAATAATGACTAATTCCGAATTTTCGTGAGTTAGGTTGAGTTTTAATTCAAAATGGAGATAATATAACTATTAGGCCTAAATGCCATAGAGTTTATTGCAACCTCTTATTATCTATTCCCATTTCAGTTCCCAATCGCTTCAAATTCCCAGTCACTCATTCAATCTAACCTTAAAAATCTTAATTTTGATTTTTAAATTTTCATTGACAGCTAACACCCAAAGTGGAGCACCCAATTATAAGTATCTAAGTAAAAAAAAAAAAAATTCTAATTTAATTAAGTTTATTCCAGAATAAGAATAAATTAATATTCTAAATTAAGGTATAAATAAATATTTTAAACCTTTAAAAAAAATACAATTGTACCGAATTTGACATATGGGTGTTATTTGTATTCGAAAAGTTTATTTACTACTTAATAAAACTGCTTTTATTTGCATTTTTAACAAAATTTTCCACGATTTTTATTTTTAAGAAGTTTATCTTAAGAGGGGCTTAAAATATATGTCTTCGGTCTTCTTATTTTTAAACAACTCTTTTCTATTTAAAATAAATTTAAATTATCAAATCAATTTAAAAAAATTTTCTATTATTTTTATTTTTAGTCAAAGGAAAAAATGATGAAAGGTGTCCGAAGAGGATGTGTTCGATTAAAGGGTGCTGTTATTGGTATTGATGATCAAGAAGATAACACATTTACAATAACCGTTGATCATAAAACATTTCATTTTCAAGTAAGTTTTGTATTCAAAATTTAAATAATAACGAATATTTTTAAATTTAAAAAATTTTTTAATTTAAGGCATATGACTAAGAGTTTATTTAAATTTATGATTTTCTATAAAAATATTGTGTCTGGTTGTTATTAATTGCTTAATTAATATATCAGTTCTTCTACTGCATCGGATGAAAAAAATCTTTTAGTAAAACCGTTTTGAATTGGAAGTTTATGAATAATTCGCCTACAAACATTTTATCAAATATCTTGGCGAAAAAGTTAATATATTTCAAGTTTGTGAAACAGTAGAGTCCACTGTCAAATGGCAATTTAGGCCAAATGATTTTTATTAGGTCGAAAATGGAGTATATTAGTCTTATAACTGATCTCACTGTCACCTCAATGCTCATTGCACTCAGCCATCGTCGTACAGTTTGGTGGTTGACCTCTTGATCTTGTAGGACCTACGCTTAAAAAAATTAAACAATTAATTCCTCCAAGCTAACCAGATGGCGTAACACGGATTATGGAAATTTGTTTGTCATGCGCTCATCACGTTTATGTAACCATATTCCGCCAAATGTGTTCTCCAAAGTTGATAATGTATATATACTATATAGCTGAATTTAAAAAGAACATTAATAATTTTCTTCTAAATGTATCATGCAATTTTTCCCATCTCCCATAATCTCAAAATCCTTTATTTTCCCAAAACTTATTCTGTATCTTAAGTCCCATCCTAAAGTTTGGTTCAAAAAGGGTTGTGCTTTTGGGTTTTAAAGTTGCACACTAACTATAGGGGCACGTACAGCTTCAAAAGGTGGCTTTCAAAGCTTTCAAAGGTTCTCGTAAAAAAATTTTTCTGAGTTAAGCAAGTTCTTTGCATAATTAACTGTTTTACAAAACCTCGTGCCATTAAGGCGTTAAATAAATTCTATTATTAAACTCAACTTTTCAGAAGCAATAATGTAAATTAGTGAAACACTTTTTCTTGCAAGTTTCTTTTGCCAAATTTCACACACATTACAAACCCTTGAAATAAATTGCCCGAAAAATAGAAAGTGGTTGCTTCAAAACGGGTGGAAAATAAATTTTTATAACGCTCCAAAGTTTAAAGTTATAAAATTAAACATATTTTGCAAAATTTTTTCAAAATACATACTATAAATATTATGTCGAACCCATTAAATAAAAATAAATAAAAAACAAAATAATACGTAAAGTAGAAAATAAAATCTAATATTAAAAAATTGTTTTTTGCAATATTTAATTAATTATATTTAAAGTGTTGTTTTTTAATAATTTAAAAACACGGAAAAAGTTTGAATATATAACCTCTTACCATTAAATGGTATTTTAAAGTAAAATTTTACTTTCAAAAATTTTTGGCACATCCAAAAATTAAAAATACATGAAATAATTTAAAAATCAATAAACTTTTGGTAAAGGTTTAGTTTAAAATTTTAATTTAATTCTGAAATAACCTGTTTGTTCAATAATTTCGTCGGTTCGTCTATATGGGGGCTTAGAATACACTACGTTTTGAAATTAAGCAATAAAATTTTATCATTATGAGTCATGCTTTATTTAGTCCTAAAATAAGCATGACTAATTAAAAAGGAGCTCCAAAGGTTCAAAAACTTAAAATTTCTTTTAAATACACACTTGTTACTTAAGGATCTGTTCTTGAATTTATAGACAAAATCTACAACAATATATTTCATGTGTTGAGAACTTATCTTAATTACAAAGGGCTTCCTTACAAGTGGTAAATTTTTTAATACCACAGTATGCAAACTTCAAATATACTTTAATTACCATCAAACTTAATTTGTTTTACATCTGCTGCAAGCGTTAGTACTAATTTTTATCAATCTGGCATCTATTTTTATGAATGACATTCATCCCTGTCTCATAGGTGTCTAATAGATTGTCTGAAGTTCGGGTATTTTTATTTGTTTTTATTTAAATTCAAATTTGAAATTAGGTTTTACTGGTATTATATAATTCAAGGAAATATAAATTTTATATTTTATAATGTGCTTTTTTAAAAATAATTGGTTGTTTTTTTTTTATTTTCTAGTATAAAGAATAAAGTAATTTTAATTTGCGTGTCAATCACTAATAATTTACTGTTACTAGAAAAAATGAAAAATATGAAAACCTTAAAATTAAACTAAAAAATTAATTCCGGAACTTTCAAGCAAAATAATTGTATATAGGTATCAAAGATTTAAAAAAAAAATTTTGATAATTTTAAAAATATAGTTAAGACGTATGTTGGATTTGCAGTTCTTATAGTTGGATATGTTCTACAATAAGAATTGATTTGAGTACTTTAGCCACAACTATAGTTGAATCAGTTTCAAAATCATAAGAATTACCTTTATACTCTTCATGGCTCTTCATTCAGAATAAGAAAGAAAACTGCTTTCATGATCTTAAGTACAGCCGTATAAAATAACATTCATTAAATGTTTATACTTGTTCGAAAGTATGCAGCTCTAACAGTATACCAAATATGCTATTATGTTTGTGACATATAAACTTAAAGAACTAGAATTCTGAAATTTTCAGACATTTAGTTTCAATCAACAGTTTGCTGAAATAAATGGTTGTTATAATTCTGTATGTATTCAATAAAACCGTTTGTGTAACTGCAATAATAATGCCAAAAGTGATGAAATTTTATGCTCAGGATTAACACAATATTTGATTGGTCAAGTGCAGTCTTAAAATTTTTTAAAAATATTTATAATGGATTTTCTAAAACCGAAGAATATTATATAATATCCATATTATATTCATCCGTTCATCACAAAGTAGCGCAGCCTGCACTCTACCTCATTTAACTTAGAATAAATATTATTTGATTGACGAATTCTGTTTTAATTTTTTAAGAATAAAGATGTTTATTGAATACTTATTAACTGCTTTGTTTTATTTATTAAGGATTTTTATTTATGAAAGTCCTGCAAATAGTTGAGCATGTTGTATTCTGTAATTTTAAGATAATCTTTTTAAATAAATATAATTCTAATGCCCTATAAACAATTACGCTCTCATGTCGCTCTCATTCCGCTCTCATTACGTAGTCAACAAAGAAGTGTCCACAATGAAATGTACATGACAACGTTTTTATACCCGTATGACTATATAGTCAAAGGATGTAATAAATTTGCCATTACGTTTGTGACGCAGAGGAGGAGGGGGGCAGATATAGACTCAAGTGTATGAATCGGAGCACAATCGAAAAATAAATCGATTTAGCTATGTATGTATGTCCGTCCGTCCGTCCGTCCATCCGCACGATAACTCAAAAACTAAAGGAGCTAGGATCTTGCAATTTTCGCAAATTCGTTTTTTGCAATAGCCGTCATCGCTATTTAAATCAAGCCATTTTGGTTCATGGGTTCAGGTAACTGCCATACAACTTCTTTTTTTATATGAGCATTACTCTATACCTATTAAAGCTGGGTGTCTGAAATTTTGCTAAAAATAGTTTAGTGTAATGGCCAAAGTTTCTGCAAAATTTGGTTGATCTACTGTACAGGGTTCGAGTAACTGCCATACAAATCCTCCTTTTATATGAGCATTACACTATACTTAATAAAGCTGTATGTAATTTTGCCTAAAGTAATTAACCGGATGATATAATGTATATGTTACGGTCATACGGGTATCCCAGAGTTGACACAGTCTACTTTGCTACACTCTTCCTCGTTTGACATTGTTTTGTTTACAAATTTCATGAATTAAAAAATATTCAATAGCTTAAAGTTTATTGTATATAGCTATTTTGAATAATGGTTTAATATTATTTAACCCAAGATAGAAAAGAATTAATAATTTTACTAATTTTTTATTCTGGTATATTTTTTTTTATTTTTCAATAAAAAATATTTATCAAAGTTCAAATATTTGACATTTCAAAACGTAGAGAAAGCGAAAAAGTTAAAAGTTAAACAATTTTTTTAATGACTTCGTAATGGCTGCGTCAGGACTGCATTTACGAAAACTAAATTGAATAACAGTGGTGTTTTTAATGCATTACAAAAGATATTAGTACAATTTATAATGCCGGAACTTCTTTATTTAATTTTATAATCTTAATTTTTCAAGAAAAATGGAAAAATTCTTATTTGGGTTTTGTAAAACATTTGCAAATATTCTTTTTAAAAGAATTTACTTTAATGTATCATAGTATTAAATTTTAAATTACAACAACTATATTTTAAAAAGTCTACCATTATTAAATTTTTTTTTACCAATATAATAATTTTTATTTTTATTTTAGGCTCGTGATGGTGATGAACGTGAAAAGTGGGTAAGAAAATTAGAAGATACAATTAGACGTCATGCATATCGTGGAAGATTATGGGATTATCAAAGTAGTTATTATGGTAGCGATAGTGGTTTAACAAATTCATCAGCATCTAATCAACAACAGAGATCAAATTTATTACAATTTTTAGATAAAAGAGTTAGTGAAGCTGATGCATATCTTCAATTAATTATTGAACAAGCAAATGTAAGTTTTATATATATATTAAAGGTTAATTTTTAAATTAAAGGAAAATTTCTAAATTTTAATTTTTATTTTAGAAAATAGAAGAAAAAATTGAAAATATTAAAGATAATGAAGAGAAAGCGAAATGCAAAATATTACAGGATAATGCAAGTGTAAGTATTATCAAATGTATATTAAAATTTCATTAATATAAAAAAATATTTAATTTTATTATTTTAGGCCATGGTAGATCATATAAAACATTCAATAGTAACATTACAAATAGCTAAAAATATGGCACATCCTATTAATGGTATTTATCAAGGACCATCAACGGTTAGTTCTAGTAGTAAAAATGAAACAGATAGTAATCTTGGCGGTAGTGTTGTGGACGAAGATTTAGGTAAGTTTAATTAAATTATGTGCTATTTTTATACATTTACTACATCAGTATTTAAAAAAAAATATTTGGTTTATGGTTGTAATTCTTTTTGAAAACTGATATTAACAAATATATTACAACTCAAAAAATTGAATTAAAAATCTTTTTAGTTGATTTTTTTTTATTTATTTTGGAATGGTATTACCCCTTTATTTTATTATTCCTAGTAACTGTAGTTATAACAACTCAAAATAAAAAAAAAATGAAACCATTAAAAACAAAGAAAAAAACCTTTGTTAGACTTATTTTTAGATATAATACCACCACCAGGTATACCGCCAGTACAAGCGGGTATAGAACTTGGCTCAGAATGCTTAGAAAGAAGAAAAGGATTAACACCTATAATTGCTTGTGAGTTTTAGTATTAATAACCAATTTCTTTGTTGTTTTTTTTTGTTGTATTAATATTCGTAAAATTTGGGTTTTGTATACCTATCTTATTGCGTAATTTAATTTAATTTAAAATTTGCTTTAAATTGCATGGTCTGTTAAAAAAGGGTTTGCTATTTAAATTAAGGATAAAATAATCAAATACTGTTTTTCAATTTTCTTCTCAAATTTCACACCAAATTTTTATAATTTTGTTTTTATTAAATTTGGAATTTGCTTTTAATAAGTATTTAATATTTATTTATTTTATTAATTAATTTTTTCGCCTTTCATTAGACACGTCTTGTATTTCTTATTGCAAAATGAAATAACTGGATCGAATTATTATTAAAATTTTTGAAAAATTCGAGTCAATTAATTTTATAATATAATTTTGTTGGAAAAATAATGCGAAATATTAATTTTCTTTTTTTAATTTTTTTCTATGTTCATAATAAGTTGGTTTTTAGAATATTGAGTATATTTTGACTAATTAGCTACAATTCTTATATTTTTTTGCTTTCTGATTAAAAATCTTTCACTTTATAATATTTTTACCAAATATTTAACTTAAAGAGTGGTGTTTTTAGGAGCATAAATCATTTATCACTAATTATATAATCAAATAATATTTATTTTATACGTCTTGTATTAAAATTATATTTATTAATTATATTTATTTATGATAATTATCCAGTGATTAGTATAGTGTTATGATTTAGTTAGTGGTAAATGATTTGTGCAAAAGGATCCTGTATATTACTCTATTGTAATACTCCATTTTTAATTTTAATAATAATTGCAGCATTTTTCCAGCAATATTTTAGATATCACCTTAAGTTTGAATAATTACTTTAAGCTCAAATTTTTTTATATTTTCCTAAGCGAATCTGTTATTTCAACAAATAAAAATACATAATGATACGTTTAATTCAAGTAAACCATATATGTACTTCTCTTTTCCGTGCTTATTTTATATTATTGAAATTATCATAAGTAAATAAAAAATGTAATTAAAAGTTTAACTTATTATGTTTTTGAATTATTATATATTATTATGCTATTTAATATTATTTATATAAAGGTTTAGTTTTTTAATTACTCTTAGGTCTTAGTTTTTTAATTACTCTATTGTTTAATTACTCTTTTTTTCTGAAAGAAATTTTTATTAACTTTGAAAATCTGTAAGAACTTATAATTTTCAAGCAATTTGTCTGTAGATCTGAATAATGTTGCAAATTTTTAAATATTAGATTAAGAAAGAGAATTTTAAAACTCAATTAGTTAAAAAATATTAACCAAGTATAACATATCAATATCTACTTTTTGACATGGTATTTTATTTTAACTTTCATGGTATTTTTTCAAGATTTCAATTAAATTTATTTGGCCTTCTTAATTAAAACATCTAAAAATATATTTTATTTGATGCGTAATCCTGAAATCACATTTTGTTTTTAAATAAAAAATAAAACTGCATAACACTTACACAATTTTACAAATTAACGCAACGGTATGTTTTAAATTGGTTGCATTCAATGTAAAAATAATACAATTTTTCTTATTTTAAATACATTTAAAATTAACATAACTATATAACCACTTATTTAAGATTTATGTTGTATTTTTGTTTTTTGTTGTAAATAATAATAATTCTTTGATAATATTTATGTATGTTTTAGAAACTTTGTGGTAATGTTTGTTAAAAAAAGATGAATAAGACATCCTCCAAGTATAATAATTAATATTAATTACATTTTCCTTTATTATGTTTTTTATTTAGCTGCTCCAGCTATATCCCTAGTTGTACCAGAAACATCTTACTCAAGTTCGGAGGGTGAAGAAGACTTTTATGATGCAAATGATGATATGTTTAATTATCAGACGAATACGCCAATTATAAGGTGAGTTTTTATAATATATGCATTTAAAGTTACATATTTGTAATTTTAAGTTATGTGATGTTTTAACTGCTTCTAATTAAATTATATATTTTTTTTTTAGTTAATTTTTAGTAAAATTTATTTAAATATCTATTAAGATTCTAACTTTTAACATCAAAGATTTGTTACATTAAGGTTGATATGACAATGCTCAAGTTATTTGATGTGATACTTCGAATTTAGTTAAAAATTCAAGAAATTGATAATTTAGTTTTCCAAATAACATTTTAAATATAAATATGTATAAATAAAGATTTGACGATTGAATGTCCCAATATTTTTCTTTGAATTAAATATAATTTTACCAAAACCTAAAACATAAACAAACTAAAATGTTCAATTGAATTGATATTTCATTTAAAAAAAAAGCGAAAATAAATAGAAAATTTGTCTGAAAAAATCTATATCTCAACGGTAATGAAAAATTTGTGTGGCGTCTATCGTCACAATTATGAGCAAATTCATAGAACTACATAAGTTGTTATAATTATTTCGTCGATGGTCTTCAAATTATATTTTTAGCTCAAAAGATCTAGGTTAATTATTTGCATATGTTCAAGAGAATTGTTTCGATACAATATAAGTTTTTTTTTAAAATATTCCATACCCATAAATTCATTGTTCACTATATTTTAAAATTATCAATTAAAAAGCTCTGTGATTATTTGCTTATTTTAAAATAATAAATAACCAAAATAGAGAACCAAAAGAACCAATATATAGTATCTATTGTATTTAGTAAACAAATAAACAAAGAAAAGGTAAACAAAATAACACAAAATAGGATCTATTCGACGTTCGACCATGTAGTTAATTACGTAATTTTATATCAGATGTTTTATATTATCAATATATTTATATATATTTGAATATTACAATAGATACATATCGAATAAAGCTACATAATTTATTATTCTCTTTCTCACTAAAAGGTTCTAGATTTTTTTTTTAAGGAAATTACTACCAGGTAATTTTTAAGCTAAAAGTTAACATGTGTTTTTAATACATGTGACTAGTGTAGTGATACACTATAGTTCCGTCTCATGTGCTTTAAATTTATTAAATTTAAAAAAACGTCATACACGGATGTAAAGCAGATTTTTGTGCATTTTTAGCACATTTTTAAAAAAGTTTTGTAAAAATGTGCCTATATAGCTTCACTCTGTCTGTCCGCCCGTATATTTACAAAAGCTTTTACACCGTTTAAAATAGAGTAAAGAAATTTTAACCACGGGTAAGCATTGCAAAAAAAATAATTTCGTACAAGAACTTTTTTTCTGTAGCCCCACCCTTTACGGAGCTATAGCCTCCCAAAGTTAGAAAAAGCCCTATTTTTAAATGGTTAACAAAAGTTCTGTTAGGTGTATTTTCAATCTGAAAATTTTTCAAATGCAAAAGATAGCTGGTTTTATAAACTTTATAAATTTTTAAAAGCCAAATAAACTCAATTTTAGCCAAATTTTTGGCCTGCCATATCTTTTACATTGTTCAAGCTGGGGTCTTGGAATATTAGGACAAGTTAGATCCAAAGCAATTAGTAAGAGTCGGTTAACAAAATTTTATTGGCAGCCCCCTGTTTAGGGCTCAAAATTTGAAATTTTGCTATTTTTAAACACCTGTAACTTGAATACCTGTTCAAATTTTGTTTTAGTGATATACAAAATTTAAAGCTGCAGCATTATATTTCAACATATGTTAAAGGTTTTTCTTAAATTTAAAACGGGTTCTTTAAATTGAAGATATTGTCTCTTAGTTTTAACCATTTTTGCTTTTATTGAATTCTATGTAAAATTCCAAATTTTGGTGGAGTTCACAATTGATGTCCCGGGATATGCAGATCCTCGAGAATCATCATAAGTTTGCTTGGCAAAAATTTGGGAACCTTCTCATTGAAGAGCAATTAGGACTTAAAAATTAAAACTTTTTTGTTTTTATAAAACAGTAACTTATTCCCTAGTTTTTTATAATCTGAAAGTACCTCAATCAAATCACTTCATTCTTCCATGAAATTCCGATTTTTGTAATGATTATTTAAAATTTTTTTTGTAAAATAAAAATTTTTACGAACCGCAATGGCACATGCTATTCCCTATATCAAAACAACAACAACAAAGTAAATTAAAAAAAAAAATTTTAAAATTTATATTTTCATTGTATTTTACCAAAATTTGTCATATTATTTTCAAAATATTTATAAATATGTCATATCCTACTTGATTTTATTAAAAGGTATGTGAAAACTTGACATTTCAATTGATTTTGTATTCGGTAATCAACTCAATTTTGAAGTTTAAAAACATACTATTAAGAAGAGTTTCATTTTAGTGTTACAGTTCCAAATACTTTTAATTAATAAGAAATTTCATCATATCTTTTTTTTTTTTAAATAAATTTAATTATAAAATTTATATTTTTACTAAAATTTAGTTTTATTTAATCATGTGTTCAAGTATCATTTAATGATTACAACAAATTGCTTTTATGTTATAAACAGCCTTTAATCAGTTAAAATATGCTAAATTAATATCTGATTATTTAATATAATTGATTTTTAGAATACTTTTTTGAATGAGCTTTGGTCCGTGTTAATAAAACATATATTTTTAAAAAGTCTAGTCCTCGATTCTTAGAAAAAACTTTTAAAGCAAAGTCTATACTGAAATTTAGCATTTTATTAATATTTTTGCAATATGGTAACAATCCTTAATTTTAAAATACATTTTTGATTTTTTTTTTATCGTAAATTATTGTCATGATATCGTAAAATATTAACCGTTCTGTTTGTTGATAAAATAAAAATCTTAAGATATTGCTGTCAGTTTTTGCAATAAAAAAATAAGTACTTAAATAGCTGTATAGCTCTTACATACAAAGATATTTTCTCTATATAGAGTTTATTTAAAAACAATCGTCGATGATGTTGTTGTTATTGTTGTTGTTGTTGTTGAAACTGCCTTTTGTTTTTTGTTTATTCGGAAAAAGCTTTTGCGCTATTTATTATTTTTAAATTTTTCAATTGGGAACTTTTATATATGCGGGCTTATATACACGTGTATATTGTTCAATTTTACATTATAAAATAATATTCTTGCGCTGTATTTACGTTTTTTTTTTGCTTTGTTTTGTTTTGTTTATCTTTCTTGGGAAATTTTCGATTTTTTTTTTGTTGTGTGAGGGGAAAAGTCACGTCATCGTGTCTACAAAATAATTTTGTTTTTTTCTTTATTTATTTTGTTTTATATTAAAATTACAAAATTATGGTAATATTTAAAGAGTATTTTCCCGTGAACTTTTGATCAATTAGTAATTATGTATATTTTTTTTGTACTTATGATTATTTAGTTGAAAATATTCTCATTACAAATTGGTTATAAGTAATTAATGAATTGAAAATTGTTTTTTGATAAAAGTCTTCCTAAAAATAACGAGATGTATTTGGGACTATTGACACAAGTAGAAAAGAAAGAACAGTAGAAGACAACTGTGAAAACAAGTAACACAGCAAAATACTAGATAACTTGTCTCTGTATTGTCTTTGTACATAGGTAATTTTTAATGCTGATTATTCAGTACTGAAAAAGTAGTAAATCACTACTGGAGTTCCACGAAATGAATGAAACAACAATATATTACAGTTACACACTATAGCGCTCTCTTTTTATACCTAACAGAGTGTTACTTTATTCCATCATTAGTAATTAAATTTAATTGGAGTGCTGAAAAACTACTTTCACTCAACCGCCACTGAAAATTGTTGAAAAAATACTTCCATTCACCACTGAAAAAGTGCTGAAAGGCAGTAAAAAAAACTTTCAATGTATTAGTGCAAAATTGATGAATTTTTTCCCAACATTCATATTAAATTCAGTAGAAAAGAAGTACTTCTGCACTACTACTGGACTATCATGGTATACTTAAAATCAAATATTTTTACGACAACAATACTTTACTCAACTTATACTTCTTTGTAAGAATCTAAAAATACATTATACAATTTTTGATAAGTATAATGTAATAATATTAAAAATTTGTATACAGATGTTTATTTTACTAGAACTTCCACTGTAATATCAGGTTATGACAGTCAAAAGTTTCTTTTAATTAAAAAATTAAGTATAAATTATTTTTACATCTAAGAATTTATTTATATAAGAATACAATTAGAATAATCATACTGCACTTTAACATGCTTTCTTTTATTTAACAACTGAATTAATTTAAAAGATACATTTATTTTTCTAAATGTAAACCAAATATAATTAAAAAAAAAATAAAAACATTAAATTTGTATATATATACATTATTTACAATACTTAGAGAAATACTGAATAATTTAAAGATAATTCAAGTTAATCTAAATGTTTTAAAGACATTAAAATATAAGTTAATGTAAATTGTTTGTTTTTGGCACTTTAATAATATTTTTTTCTGAGAGAAAATGTTAATGTGTTAAATATGTATATATGTATATATATAAGTTTCATACTTTGTTCAGAAGTTTATATAAAGTTCCGAAAAAAGTCTGAAAAATTGTAACTTATTTTTATAAAGTTGTTTATATGATACTGAGCAATTTTGTGCATCTGGTTTTGTACTCATACAATTGTATACGAATTTTACTCAAACAAACTCGATAACTTAATATTCATTTTAGACTCAACATGAAGTTTTATTATTCTTAAAACGATAATTACGTATTATTAATTAATAATTTGGATGCCAAAAACATTGGTTTTGTCCATTTCTATAAAGCCTTCCTTAAAACAAATTGTCAAATCGCCTACGGATATGCAAATTTTTATTATATCAGTGTATAAGGAGGGTCTCTCACACGTTCAATATTTATCACAATTATTATTGTCAAGTAAAAAGGATAAAAATTATTAATTTCTCCATAACATAAATTAGCCAATAGTATTTCTTAAATATGTATTTAATTCATTCGTGATTTAAAAGTTATAGAAAATAAACGTGGCTTTATTTTAATTTTATATTTTTTAATTTATTTTCTCTTGAACTAATTATAGGTCTCAAAAATTTCTAGTTTCTCAGAAATTGGACCTGGATCGGATAATTATATAAGGATGCTTTCTCCTCTTTACCTGTTCCTGATCTCTGCTTTAATATAATTTTCCAACAAAACCAAATCATAATCGAGAAAGTGGAGAAGTAATATTGTAATACTCTTTTAACGATTACTTAATTGTTTAATTAAAATGAAAAAAAAATATCGAAAACATTTTTGACACTGATCAATGTAAACTTTTTAATTGATATGGATAAAACTTTTTGTTTGATGCATTCTTTTAACAATCAATAATAATACAATTCAATGAATATTGCCAATTATAATTAAACGTTTGAGTGCGCCCTTATTAATAATTTTTTTTTGAAAAGATATAAAAATTTAAATTAAATTTTATTAAAAAATAATTATATTACAAATATAATTAAGTTCGGCATATGAACAAGATCTTTTTGTAATATTTGAAAAAAATCTATAACTTTCAAGAATATATAATAAAAGGCTAATAGTTTTATTTTTACCTATGCAACTGTTCTTCATATGTCCAAAGTTAGAAAATTTTGGAATTTGGCCATTTGGTTAAAAACATTTTTTTTTCAAACTTAAAACACCCTGTATCCCAAAGATATCCCAACTTTTAATGCTCAACGATTAGAACTTATAAAGAAGTAAATAGTGTGTATACATTAAAATAAATATCTATGGAAATTTTGAAAAATGTATAAAGTAGCTGATTGTTAATTTAAATAAATGAGAGCATAGTCACATTGTACTATTTTACTATATAACACTACTGTAATACGCCTTATCCAGACAGCTAATATTTTGTCAATAAATTTTCCGAAATCTGGAAAATTTTTCTATTTCCTATAAATTTTGATTAGCACAGTAACGAAAAAGATTTATATTGTTGTAATAATTATTTATGTAATATATATACATAATACGAACATATATGTATATACATATATATTATTGTACGAACATATATGTATATATATATTATTGTATATAAACAAGCCGATGTATTTTATGCAATTGATGTAATAATACTACATATATATACACATTCCCACATATATTACATATTATTTGATGTATATATCAACAGAAAATTATCCTTTAATTTTTAATAAAATATAAAAAGCTTTTAACATTGTATATATATATATATATATACTTTTCTCAAAAAGCTTTTCTCATTTTTCCTTCAGTATCTATAGAAATTTTATTTTAATACAAGTTTTTTTTTTCTCATTATTTATGTCAGTTCGTAAATATTTTCTTTGAGTGTTAAAATCGGAAAAATTTCTTAAATAAAAAAAAAAAAAAATAAAAATAATAATAATAAAAGATTCATTTTGAAAAAATTACATTTTAAATTTGAAATATTTTTATTTTAAAAATTTTATTAAAAAAAAAAATGTTCAATTTAATTTAAAAATCAAATTTCAATTAAAAAAATAAAAAAAAAAACAAAAAATTTAAATAAAAATAATGAAAAAAAAATAAACGGTGTCTATAGTTATTTTTAAAATGATAATATTTTAAAAATAAAGGTTTAATTTATATATATATATATACATATTTATATATATGTATATATTAATTATTAGAAATAATCACTTAGCCATAAAATAGACAACAAAAAATACAACGAATTTGTGGTGAAAAAAATTAATTTAAAAAATTTTTAATAAAACCAAAAAATGTAAATAAAAACAAAACACAATTAATACAAAAAAAAACAAAAATAATAAATATATATATTTATATTAAAATATATATGTATATACAAAAAAAATAATTTCGTGCGTGTTTTTCCATCATCGTATTTTGGAGCAATTCACTTGTAAAAAAAAAGAAAAAAAAAAAAAAAAATTCATGAATTGAAAATCGTATTTGAATAGCACAGCACAGCAAATTCTCCCACATATATATATATATATATATATATATATGAAAAGTCAAAAGTTATTATAAAGAAGGATATAATGTATAAGATTTACATATGCTTATTGAAATATTGTTGTATGTGTTTGTAAGTGTATGCGAAAAATTTTTTTAATTTTGCTTTACCAACACCACCACCACCATACCACGATTACGCCTCCAACAATCGGATATATTCCTTAAATACACGTTGCTGTTTTCGCTTGTTTTATTTTTTCTCTATGCTATGTTTTTATATTTTGTTATTATTATTATTATTATTATTATTAAATATACAGGGTGTACTGTAAAAAGATTGTGCAAATATCTCAGAAAATAATTTTTAATACTCTATACTAAAAAAATTGTTTTTCTGTTACACATTGTATGTAGATAATAATTTCAAGTAAGATCTTAACCTAAATGACGATTTGTGGCGTCTATTTTCTGTCAAAATAATTTGACGGCTTCCAAAATGCGTGACAGCCTGGAATCTATTTTATAACCAAATTATAATAAAATAAATGTTTTAATAAAAAAAAAAAAAAACAATTTTTTCAACATTTATTTGCAAACTGTAGGATTGCAAATTTATTGTAATGGGACCCTGTACATCGGATTTTTAAAATTTAAAAATTGACAAACGTATTAAAATGTTGTTAATGTTTTTTTTTTATGTTGCTATGGTGATACTTTAAAATAAAATATGTTTTATTTAAAACAATATATATTATAAAAAGCTCTTTTTTGTTCAAAACCACAATTTAATTCAAGTATAGATTTTTGGCATACTTTGACGTATCGATGTGAGACTTTTAGGCTAAGGTTTGAAATAAAACTGTTGTGTGAAACAAGTATTCAGAAACGGATAATATCTGAAAAATGATAAGACTTATAGAAAATGTTACCTAACACCAAATGATGGTTTCTTATATTTCAAATTTAAAAATAAGCTTCTAAATTATTATAACGGTATTATAACGGTACGTTAATTGAAACAGATACCGTTAGTTTAAAAAGAAAATATTTAATATCATTTCTTATTTTATCTCATATTTAAATTGTAATTAGTTGAAGGCAATAAATTCTGCAACTGGATACTAAAGTTTGCGAAGAACAAACTTTCTTAAAAAGCTTCTGCAGAGTATCTTGGAGATGCGAATTATTTGGCAATTAAAAATTTGTAATTTCTCGAAAATCATAAATCAAGAATCACCCAGTGAAATATTTGAACTCGTATGCGGAATACCCTGTACACAGTACTAAGCTGTATTAAAGTACTGTATATTATTATATACAGTACAATACAAAAATTATTTTAACTTTTATATCAAAAATTCTATCATATAATATAAAACTTAAAATTTATATGGTATTAAAATGAAATTTGGTGTCAAACATATATAGAATAGATTTCAAATCTTTGAAATTTGATGCCAAATATATATGGATTAAAATATTGAATTAATTTAAAAATAAAAAAGAAAAATTATTTTTATTAGAAGCGAATCACGTCGTGTTGAATAAATTTGTAATTTGAAAAATACATTCGGTTTATAAGATATACGAGTACATATACTTTGTTTTTTAAAATTATTATTCACTGTAAGGATTAAGAAGATTTTTGAAAGATGCATAATTCTATTTGGTTTTTGTAATAAATCTTGATTTTTTTGAAATTTTTTTTAATTTAATTATTAGATATGTATGTATGTACATATATATTACAAATTCACAAAACCTACATATTACATATATTATATTATTGAATTTTTATCTCTAGAGATTTATTTCTGTTTTTTCTATATCCTTAAAAATTAAATAATAATAGAAATATATATGTATGTAGGTTTTTATATAATATATATGTATATATATATAGAATATAATTTTTTTAAGTCAAATAACAAAATAACAAAAAAAAAAAGGAAAAATTTTTCATTTGTACAAGATGATAGTGTAACAGTAAATGAAAATGAAGAGAACTATAAAAATTTTTAAATAAAAAAAGAACAATAACAAGAAAAACTGTTTTAAAAATAGAAAATTTCAGTTGAAAAAAAAAGGATGGATTTTTTTGATTTTTCTTTTACATTTAGATTTTTTTTTTGTTTTTTTTTTTTTTAAATACAGTTATAAATTATAATTTTATATTATAAAAAATAAAAATTGATTTTTCATTTAGATATAATGTCATGAAAATTATATTCAAGTATATTATGTACATTGAAATTGTTATTTGGAATTAATTGAAAAAATGCTTCTGATGAATTTTAAAAATTTGACTTAGAATTAAAATTTGTTAACTTGTCCAATGGACTTCGTGTTCCTTTAAGATTTAAGACCTCTGTAGAGACATGTAGAACCTTATCATTTCGAATAATTATTGAAAACGGTTAAAGTTTTCCGATAAGGAAATCAAATTAGCCTTATATAATATAAAAAAATTCCAAATATAAAATAGATAATTTAATTACATTAATATAACTCACAGATATGGAAATATCTGGAAATAATATATAGAACAAATAGAAATTTTATATCCATTGAAATCTAAGATGCTTCTAAATATTGTTAGGACTAGAAAACAATCTCATGTAATAATTGTGTGAGAAATTGATTAAGATCAATTCAAATTATAAGAATTTAATGTATCACCCCTGTTGTATATATAGTCAACTATCAACTTGATAGCTGAAAAGTATCAATAAATATTTTGAAATAGTATTGTGAATTGCAAATATTTATCTATGTTGAAAAAATTGTAAACTAAGTTCACAGCCATCGATCATCAACTTAAACTTACTATTGTAAATTACAATTTGATTTGTCAGTTGTCAATTTTAAAATTAACATGACTATCTTACTAATTAGGGCTCTCATTTAAAAAAAACAAATAGTTTTAAATTCGTTTTGCTATCTAATTCCAAATCATTCAATAAATCTCTTAATGCTTCTCTTAAATCTCTGCTTCTCTTTTATCCAAATACAAAAAAACTGATGCCATTCTCAATAGAAAATAATTTATCAATATTCACAATAATAAAAGAAAAAAATTTATCAACATTTACAATGAAAAAAATTCACAATAGTTCAAAATTTTTTGATAGTTAATAAATATTTTCAAGTATCAACTAAGTGACAGTTGACCAACCTAACAGGAGCCACAGTCATGTTAGTCGAACAGATGAAAAATTCACATGTAAAAAATAAAAATAGCTTGAATTATTCGTATAATTTTATACGGTTTTATCAATGTCATTCAAAATTTCTGAAAATTAATTCAAATAATATTAAGTGTAACTTATATTTAGAAATAATTACACTTTTGTTACTTAATAACTTTGTTAATCAAAATCTTTTCTCTGGAATTTTATGATTCTAATTTTGATTGTCATTCTATACACTGAAAAAAAAAGTATTTTTAATTTGTCATATTATTTTTCTTTTACAAATTGCCATATGAAGTTAAATTGAATGTCATAATATTTTAGAATCTTTTTTTTATATATATGTATATTAATATAAATTCTTTTTATTTTCTAAAAATATATTATATTCATTGTTGTAAGATTCCATTTCTTTTGTGCAATTTTATCTAAAGTCAAATTTTTTCATTTTAATTTGAAACAAATATCATGTTATAAATATAGATTTGACTAATTTTGATATTCATTGATTTTATTAAAATATAAAAATAAGTATATAAGAATAATTTCCATTTAATTAATGCATATATATGTTACGTACTATGTACAAGTACAATATGTAACTACTTGTAATATGTAATTAACATGATTTTTAGAAATTATGTCAATTAGAATTTTATAAATGTGGTTTTGTATATGTATCTACTCGTATAGCTAAAAATAGTCTTAAATGTTTAAATAGTTAAATTACATTGTTATGTAGAATAATATTTTTAAAATAAATCTAAGAATTTATATTGATGGGAATATGTAAAGGGGGTGGTTTTAACCTAAATCTTAGTACATTTGTTTTTAAATTTGAATTTTTGTATCCTATTTAGTACATAGTATTTTATAATTACATACGTTCAATCTGACACACTTTGTTTAAGTTATCACCGATTTTAATAATTTAATATTAATATTAATATATTAATAATATAATTAATAATGTTATACTTTAAATTTATAAAATAATAGAAAGAATTAGAATCACCAATTTTCTTTCTCATGTTCAACTTAATTTCTAAAATCAAGGCTTGTATGTTTTTTTGTAGGTAATGCCTTGTTTATATGTATATAATGCTATCGCTTAATTAAATTGTAAAATGATTATTATTTAAAATAATTTTAAAAAGTATCGATATCTCTTTATCGATTCTCTTTATTAAAATTTAAGGTTAAAATTAAAAATATTGATTTCAATGTTTTTTTTTTTTAACTTTTTCTTTGATTGTAGGTTGATCTGCTGTTAATTGCAATAACCTTTCAATATTTTTTAAATTATAATTGGGGTTTTTTATTTAAAGAACTAAGAAGTATCGCACCTACGTTATCATATTACATTAAATAAATTGGAATCTTGAATCTTCTGAAATATTTTAATATAATTAAAATATATTATATAAGAATATAAGAATAGAAGCATTGTCTGCCAATTGTAATCAAATGTTTTTGTAAATTGTTTTATTTTGTAAATTTAACCAAAAATTTTAATAATATTAAAAATTAAATAAGATTTTTAGTCTAACACTTAGGATTTATTTATAAAATTTCCTTTTGGGATTTTGTGTTTTAAATTGATAAATGCGGATAAAAAGAGACGTTGTGACAAAAGTTCCGAAGTCAAAAAAAGTCGAAGAACTTATGACTCGAAAAAAAACCATAAGCCCCCCATTTGAATTATGATTCAGGAAGAATGCGACAAAGATCCCGCGTGGATTTATGAACTCATAAACTATTTCAGTATTAAAACATTTTAAAGCTTAATCACATTATTTGAAAATAAAATAGGGAATTATTTCTGAATTTTTCAGGAATTTTTGACTCACTCATTTGAGTAAAAGTCGTCCGAGTACTTTTGATTAATTTTTTGATATTTTTGAGTATAAATCTTTGAGGGCTTTGGACTCTGGGACTTTTTTCAGTTCGCGTGGCAAAAAAGATATGGGAATTAAGTTTATTTTTCAAATGAAATTCATTTAAACTTAACTTTGTTAAACCAATCAAATATTCTTTAAATAAATTCAATTTTGATTTGGGTATTCTATGATTTTTGAATCTTTGTATTTTAATGTTATGATTCTAAGAATCTATGACCTTTTTGTTTATCTTAATTCTACCATTGGAGTCCTATTAAAAAATTTTAATTTTATATTTAAAAATACTAAGAATTGTTTTAGTGAAAGTCTTCAGTTAAAAAGTTTTGTAAAAGTTATTTTTATGATTTCTAGATCCCAAAAATTTTGTATTTTACTTAAGATCAATATAAGATATGTATATGTATCTATTAAATAAATAAATAAAAAGTACATACTATATAATATTGATTCAAAATCAATTTTATGATAAATGAAAAAAAAAAAAAAATTCTGCTGGCTTTGAAAACATATAAAAAATATCTGAAAGTTTATATTTATATTGGATATCTATTGTTTATATTAAAATGTTTTTATTTTATATATATATATATTATGTTTTATAAACTTTATATAACTATTTATATTATATATGTTTTAGACACAATATTAAAATTCCATCTGTTCCATTTTTTGTAAAAAAAAAAAAACAATTCTGTAAACATTTTTTTCCAATATCTTATCATGCTTTTTTGTATATTTTTTTTTGTCATTTCATTTCCTTCCAACTTTTCGACCTTAAAATTTGTCATATAATAACTTTTTTTTTTTTTTTTTAAATTGATGTCCATTGTGATATCGAACATTGTACAAGACACCATTATATAACATAAAAATATTATGTAATACATAATATAAAAGAATAAATTGACTGCTTTTATAATAAAATTTTAATGAAAAAATATTAATCATTATAATATGTATGTGTGTAAGTCTAATGTAATTTTGGATTTATTAGAACATTAACTCCATACTTCTCAGTATTATATGTACATACAATAAGACTTAGGCTTTCCTTGGCTAAGTCCTATAAAATATACTAATACTGTTCATTATACCTTATTCACACTACGGTTCTATAAAATACGCTGATAACATTAACTTGTTGTATAGTTCAAAATATTGCTGTTATAGAAACGTCAAACAATACTAGGTTCATGCATAGCGATAGTCTGAACGGTTGATTTTAAAACTAGGTTATTTAGTAGGTTGTTTGCTTTGTGTGAACATGATTTAACATATTCATTTTTAAGATTGTGTACTTAAATTTTTTGATATAATTGATTTTTTTTTCGATTTATTATAGGTTTTTTGGATCTTCATATCCCTTCAAGGACTTGTCATTGTCTTGAATGATTTTTTTTAAACATTTTCATTATATCATAAATATTTTTTATTTTTTTTTTTTAGAATCCTTTATGATTTGTAAATAACATTTTTTTTTATAAACAAACAAAAACGTCAAGCAAAACTTTTTTATTAAAACGTCAAACGTAGTGTGAATACAAATTTTTATAACATGTTATAGACCCGTAGTAGTGTGAATAGGGTATTACACAGTTATTACACAGTTTTTATATGAGCTCTTAAAATTACTATATAATTATGTGTAAAAGCAAGATATATATATGCACTAACATTAAAACATATTTCGTATTATGTGGGAAAAATGAGCAGGAGTTTACAAAATGTTTCCAAGAGCTTTTTTTTTTTCTAAAATTCAAATTAAAATTAACCCTCCATTTTCTTGATTATATTTCAAATTTCTTTATATAATGTGAGGTTTATATTATATTTATACATAATAAAAATTGTTCATGTGTCTAAAACAAATATTACATTTTTTTTTTTTTTGAAAAATACAAATTTTGAGTGACGTATTTCATCCAACTATTATAGCTATATATACAACAATGATTATGACATGAACATACATATACAAATGTACATGTATCCTAATTTGCTCACTTATATGCCTACGTTAACCATTACTTAATTGTAAATATTTTCCTGAAGGTTAATTATTATGGGTGTGTGATTTATTTTTATTTTATTATTATTACTACTGAGGTGTAAGAACCAAGTTGTGGTTTTTATTTTTTATTTTTCTTTTTAATAAATATTAAATTTTTTTTTGAATTAAAAGAGTAAATGAATGTCAATTAAAAAAAAAAAATAAAAAAAAAATGAAATTGTTTCGGTTTTTGTCCTTTACAATTATGTTCTATAATTTTTTACATTTTAATTAAATACATAATTGGATACAGTGAGTGACAAAATTTATAAAACGATAACGTTTATGTTGCGTTAGCTATTAAGATTACACAAATAAATAAATTGGAAATTTTATACGCTATCTGTTATCTTACACAAGAGTTAATTATAAATTAATTAATTACACAATTTTTCATGTGATGCTTTGTCAAATTTCAAGTTTTGAAATGCTAATTTTCATTTCCATTACAGTAGAAATTTTTTTATCCTTTTCCCTTCCTTTAATTTAAGGAATGGGCAACCCTAAGTCATTTAAACTAAGATTCAGATTATTTAATAGTTATAATTCGCTAAGCCGTTGTTTACTCAACTGTAGCTATTAAGATTATGAATACACAAATTTTAAATTTTATACGCCATCTATTATCCTACCCAAGACTTATATATATTTTTATTATAATCTTATTTTATATAAGAGAATTACGATATAAAGTATAACGTTACGTAATTGGTCTACTCTACACATAAGCCATGTGTGATTCTCATACTAAAAAATACTTTTATTAACCCCATATTGGTTTTATGTATATATATATGTATATGTAAATGTGAAATTCTAGTTTATAACTAAATTATAGGTTACATTTTTAAGTAAAATTAAAGCTTTAAGATTAGTCTTAGAGTTAGTCAATAGACCTTTTAATCGAAGTTATTTGTTAAACAAACTTATAAACTTAAACTTTTAAAACTATCAAGGATTCGACTGTAGTAACGTTATCGAGGACGAGAATTGATTTAAAATTTTCATTCATGCCAAAGCGTATATTTAATCCTTATAGACTTAATAATCGTATACAAAAATTTGACAAACTTAAAAAGTTAAATGGAAAAGTCCTTCATTCCCCATCAAAGCTATAATTTTAATTAAATATAATTATAAATAATTCAAATACTTTTGTCGCTGATTGTAATTGTAGTTATGAAAAAATTCTGAGAAATTACAAAATTTAATATTTTTTTAATTTGGGATTTGGTTTTGGGGTTTTTTTTTATTAAATGCTTTTAAGTTATACAATCCGATATATATATATATAGGATTTTATATATATTTACACACTTTATAAATTTATTTGAATGAAAGAAAAAATTACCAAGTTTCATCTGTGAATATTTAACGCATTTTAATTATTTTACGAATCAGTACTTTTGTACTTGTTGCTCTTTTCTTTAAAAGTAGGTACTAATTTCAAATATAAGATAAAAAAAAATACCCCATTTTTAATAACTTTTTGAAATAACTCTTTAATTTTGTAATTCTTTAAAAGGTTTTCTTGATTTAATTTAATATTTTATATATTAAAATATTTTGATTGCGTACTTGAAATTTTTTTAAAAAAATTTTACATGCTAAACGATTTTTATTTATTTATTACAATATGGAAAAAATACAACAAAATGTATCACTATGCTCTATATGCAACATCATCATTCACATCAAAATGACAGTAATGTTTTCTGAAGGAGAACCTGCCATCATATGTGTGACAGCTATTTTGGAATGAAAAATTATGTTATTCATCATAAATAATGTTGTGTATACCAAAATTTCAATTTAAATGTTTATAAACATCAAGATTGTTGTTTAGATATTAACAAATTTGTATATTGCTATAATTAAAAGTATGCATGTATTCTTATTAAATTCATTTGAAAGTAATTCAACAAAGTAATCAAAAAATTTTTACTCTATTTTATTTCACAATATATATTTAATATACGGAGTAATTAATAACTAAAAATATTTATAAGAATTGATATAATAAAAAAAAATTTGTTTTAATTATATCGAAATCATTAAATTGTCAGAACATTTAATTGTCAGATACACAAAATAAAAACCCAATGAATAAATTAAAGTTATAAATGACAAAAAATTTTTACAAAAAAAAAAAGGAAAATGACAAAAACATTGCCTAAAGCTATACACACACAATATCAACACTTCATATTGGTAATTTCAAATGATTTATTACATTTTTTTTTTATTTTGTTTTTAAATTACGATTTTCATTTCATGCAAAACCTACATATGTGTATTGTAACATATATCTATATATTATATACCTATATTATTTCTAAATTATATAAAAAATGAAAAAAAAATTGCTGCGGTAAATATACCTATATTCTATATATGTATATATTAAAATATGACATGGCAGACTTTAAGGTTAAATTTTATAAGACACGCTAACTTTAATATACTATACATACTTAGTATGTTTATTGTACGTTTATTCGACTTTGTTATTGTTCTTTAATATTCTAGACTTTAGACTCCTAGAGCACAATTTTTAACAATGTATACTATATACGAGTATATGAATACTTTAAATATAATTCATTTTATTTTATTAGGCACGTTTTATTTACCTACTTCAAGTACTAACAAGTATTTGTTGTTAATAATCAAATAATTTTTAATATTTATAGTCATAAATTAATTGTTCAAAAAATTAATTTGCATTTTTAGTTTACAATATATGATTTTGTATATATTCAACGTCTTTTTGTATTTGTGTTTTTACTCAGTTTTAATAAATTTTTAATTTTTTTACTCAGTTTATTAAAAATTTTTTTAAATAATAATATTTTAACTTAAGCTCACAATAACAGCTTCAAATTGTCTTATAGAAACGTTTTGTAATTTAAAAACATTAAAAAAAAATATTTAAAAAAAAAAAAACTTCCAATTATAAGAAGCTGTCAAGTATAATATGATAATAACTAGTTTTTCAGTATAACATGTTATTTTTCAAGGTTGTGTACTTAAATTTTTTGGTATAATCAATATTTTTTCGATTACAGTTTTTTTGGATCTTCATATCCCTTCAAGGAATTGTCATTGTCTCGAATGATATTTTTATTATTTTATTTTTTTAAATCACAATAATTTTTTTTTTCTTTTTAGAATCTTAAAATAAATTTTTTTTTAACATCATAGTACAAATGTGAATACAAATTTTTATAAAATGTTACACGATCGCTATTACATTACGCTAGGGCATTATACCATGTTCACACTATGAACTAGAACCATGTTCTTAGGAGAAACCAGGTTCATGCGTGGTTTGTAACAAATTTTTTCATATTTAAAATTGCTGTCAAAATGAACCAGGATTTTAAAAGTCCTAGTTAAGTTTAAGGGTTATAACTAGGTTTTTGATTAAATTTTTTTGATATATTCGATTATTGTTTGAATGTTTTTTACATCCCTACATGGTTTTGTTGTAAAATTTCATTGTTATTTATTTTCGAAAATAAACAAATAGCCGTTTTTCTTTTCTTTTGAATTTTTCTAGTAAAAAATATTGCTGTTATGGAAACGTGAAACAATACTAGGTTCATGCATAACGATAGTCTGAACGGTTGATTTTAAAACTAGGCTAGGTTTTTTGCGTAGTTTGAACATGATATTACTCAAAATACAAAAATACAATTTCTTTATATTTTTAATAATCGATTTTAATAGTCAATAATTTCAATTACTTTGTAATAAACTTGAATTGTGTTACAATTTTATCTTTTTATTCAAATGACATCTGGTCAGTCGTTTTTGTTTTGTCTTTTTGTATGTATTTTTATTTGTCAAAAAGTTTTTATTTTATTTTACCTTATTGTTAAATAAGGGTCTTATTACCCATAATATTTTGTCATTCATATATGTTTACCCATTTTTTTTTGGGCTTAATACCCATAGTAATAAAAAAATTGAGTACAAGTTCAAAAACATGTGTCAAAAAATATGGGATACGTAAAATATTTTTAAAAGATTTTTCATGTTTTATGGTTTTTTGAAAAAGAATTTGTCATTTAATGACATTTTGAAAAATAATATAATTGAGTTACAGTTTATTGTTTTTTTCGATTAATCAATAATACATATTAAGAGATAATAAAACATTAGGATATATTAGTTTTATTCGAATTCTAAGATTAATCCTAATTCAGAATCTTCAATATATCATATAAAGCACTTTTTTTTAAATGTTTTTATTAATTAGCTGTCATTTTTTGTAATCGATTTTATAATCGATTTTAAATGCAATGAGCTAGATACTTCACATTGAAACTTGATTGAGAAAAAACAATTTTGCATAATTTTAGGATGAGCTCTTATGAAAATGTGAGTTTCGCATTTAATTTGGTGAAATTTGAAATGCAGCGCAATTCGCAATGGAGTCGTAAATTTATTCTGGGCTTTCCAAATTATTTTTTTGCTAAAAGAAAATAATTTAAGAAAATAATTTCAAATAAGTATAATTAAGAAAATGCTCTATTAAGAATTTAATTTTTTTCATTTTATTTGAATAATTATTCCAGGTTAAAGTGTGATTTTTCCTTTTGATGTAAACAAAATATCTATATGTACTAACGTAGATATCTCTTTATTATATTTTTCTTCCCCATTTAAGGCTCTAAAATATATGACACCCTAGTTTTTACTGCAATCCTATTAATTTGCTGTAACATTTGCAAAAGACAGTAATAAAAAAAAACAATTAATGAAATCATAGTTTTTAAGGTACAAAATTCCTATACAAATATAGATAAAAGATAATTAGTAAAATAAAAACAAAAAAAAGGATTCACAAGGTATTAAAAAAAGGATAATAACAAAAACGGAATTAAATTATAGTTTGACTTGCATAAGCGATTTTTAAAATGTTTCATAACAATAATAATAAAATATGGAATAAACTTTGCGCTTATGTATGATACACTGGTTTGTAATATGAAAGACGTTATGTTAATTTCCTGTACGAACAGATTTAATAGCGATTAAAAAAGTTATATTCATGATTAATTCAATATTTTTTAATTACGTCTTTAATAATATAAAACCAAATAGTTTTCTCTCTTTTTCAATTTTCCCCTTAAGAATCATCTGTTTTAATCCATTTTGAAACAACACTTAATAAACTTTAATGGTAATCATGTCCTCCTATATCAGCATTTGATTTGCTGTGCGTGATAAAAACCTCATTTCATTCAGATTTTCTGAACAATTTGTAAAATATAATTGTTTTTGTTGATTTTTGTGTTAGAATTTCAAACAGTGTTGATATATTTAAAAAAGTTGATGAATCTTGTTTATTAGAATATGTATTGAAGCCAAATTGTATCAACACAAATCTTAAAATTACAATGATGATAAATTAAAGCACCTTCTTAAACCTTACTTAGGGGGTGTTTAGGCTGGAGTGATAAAGAGCGTCGATAAGAGCCTAGCATAGAAAATTTGTATTTTTTATCGAATATCAAAGCGATGATCCAATATAAACACCTCTATTTAAATCATGTATATAGCTCTCTACGCTCTTCAACGCTCAACGCTCTTATCACTTATCGCAGCTTCATTATAAATGCACCCTTAATCGTTAGCTAAAAGGTATATATTTTATAAATAAAATCAATAATATTACTTATAAATAAATAGAAAGGCATTGGGATGCACAACGGGTTGCATGGCCTTTGTTTTAGTATATCATGCTATTTCCATGGATATGCCCATAATAAAAAATTTGTTATTATTTCATCAATTTCCTTTTTATATAGTTTTTCATTGCCTTGCATTACCTTGAATTTAATTATTTATTTAAAAAAAAAATACAAAGAAGTCATGCGATTATTTAATTTAGATTTAAATAAATGTTTATATGAAAATTCTGATTATTTTTCTTAAATTTATTTGTTTAGTTCTAATATCAGTTAGATTAAAATAAATAAAACGATGCAACAGCCTACTATTCATTTAACAAGCCATTGCTATCACATTTGATAGCTATGGTAGGCTGTGGTATAGGGTAAAACATAAATGTGTTATAATATTGCGGCAAATAAAATTTTTAAATGCGTGGAACTACAAGTTGAAGTTCTTAACACATTTATATTAAAATTTAATAAATTATAATGTTCATTAAATGAAAAGTGAATTTAAAAGCGATTTTAAATTTATTATTTAAACTATAGAATATAAAAGTGTTGAATTTTAATGTTGGATCTTTTGAAAGTTTTTTAATGTTCTGTTTTTTAAAAATCAGTATCTAGTAGAAGAATAATTACTAATTCTAGGTTAAAAAATATAAAGATGTTATTTCTTGAATATTATACAACATATAAACACTCGTATGAAGTGAATTCTGAAGATTCCACTATATATTCTATATACATGCATACACTATTTTTTTATTTTTATTTAATTTACTTTCCCTTTGTTTATATTGTGATATTAATGTATTTTTTACTAAAGATATATAATTATTAGTTATTAAATAAGCCATTAATTTGAACCCAATGACGAATGGTAGCTGAGTCTAGTCGAAAACCAGATAAGTATTTTCACTTTCACTGGGATTCGAACCCGGATCTTTCGCATGGAAGTCGGCACTCTAACCACTGTGCCACCGAGCCATTCTGAAAATAAAATATGTAATTCAAAACTAACCAACAACTGTTTTTAAACAACTGTTTTAAACTTTAAATATTCAAAAGTATCCATTCTGAATTGCTCTAAAGTACCACTTTTTCAAAAAAAAAAGAAAGCTTCTAATAAATTTTAAATTTAGGTTTTAAATTAAGTAAAAACAAAGCAGTCACTACAATCCAATCTAAAGTGATGGAAATTAAATGAAAAAAAAAACAAAAAAAATTCTTAAGGGCTATCAAAATGTGATAATATTTAATTGTTTTTAATAACAAAATAAAAAAACGTCTGAATATTAAATTAAAATTAGAATTAGTGAAAAAAAAAAAAATTAAATAAATAAATAATAAAAGTGTGAATTAAAACAAAAAAAGCCTAAAAATGAATAACATGAAACATTGGTTGGTTCGTAAAGTAAGCTTCAGGTAAATTATTCAAAAATAAAATAATTATAAAATTCTTTTTTATTATTTTTTTTTTTTTTTATATATAAATAAGAAACATTTTTTGTTTAGAAATTGTTTTTGTTTATTTATCCATTGAAAAGAAATGTTTTGAGGCATTAAAATAAACAAAAAATAAAAACATTTTTTTTTTATAAAAGATATTTTTATTTTTTTTTCAAAACAATCCGTGCCCGATTCTCTTTATTGTTATCTTTGCATATTATTTATTCAAAAACACATTATTACTGTATTAAAGAACAGATTAAATGTCAGTCCATTTATAAAATAATATTATATACTAGTTTAAATATCTGTTACAATTGTATAAATGTATTTGAATTAACATTTCAACTTATTAATTATAAGCTGTCAAAATTTAATTGACAACATTTTTGATTGACAGTTCAAGATTGAGAATCTCTTTTTGGTCGACAACACTGTGTTAGCGAATTGAAATATGATGATTAGTGAGTTTTAAAATTAAGGAATACTTCTTAATTTTATATAATTTGGATTAAAAATAACTGTTAACTGTTTCAAGGATCAAAGATATTTAACCGCATAAAATCAATTTAGTACTTGGTTAATGACATCAAATTTAAATAAATAAAACCAAAAGTCATTGTTAACGAAAAGTTAAAAGTCAGACTATGATAAGTACAATATTATTATAATTAATTGAAACGTCAAATTATTATTCAAAATTCATTGAAAATCAAAAGTCAGACTATGATGAGCACAATATTATTATAATTAATTGAAATGTCAAATTATTATTGACATATTTATTTATCAAAATAACTTCAAAAAATTAAATTAGAAAAAGGATATAAAAGCATTTTATTGAAAGCAAATCAAGGGTTTGTAAAAATTTTATAAAAATAATCGAAAATTCAGGGATGAGATTGATACTTACAAAAAATATAATATTGAGAATACGCATTTTGGAAATGAATGTTGTTTGACAGGTATAATTTTAAGATTAATGGTTTATGGAGTATAAAAAACAATATTAGCTGCATGTTCAATATGAACTTTATATCTTTATATTACGGGGTTGTAAAGGTGTTTTAGGTATTGTAAATATTCTACTAATGAGAATAAATTGAATATCAAATCGAAATGTTAAATAAAGTTTGACTTTACAATTATAAGAGATGAAATTTTTAATAAAAACTACTATTATTTATTAATAAATTATCGATTATATAAAAAATTTCTTCAAAATATTATTTTATATAAAATTTAAAATTTTGGCAATTTGTGTAGCGCTAATTTTCTATTATGTTTATAAAGGTTTTATTTTTGAATTTCTTCATGCATAATACAAGGATTTTTTGGAGCATCCTTTTTTTTAAATAACATTCCATTCATATATTTTAAACTATATATATATATAAATAATGTTTATACAAAGATAAAAAGATATAAAAAATTTGTATATTATATACTGTGACTCACAATATAAAAAATGTAAAGAATTTTAATTTAATAATTGCATTGAAATGTCAAAAGGAATTTATATTTTTATTTTATATGGAAAAATTTGCAAATTGTTTCTTATTTACAGTTACTTGTATATATATGTATGTAAATATTCTGTACATGCAAGTAACTTAAATAATATAAAGAAATTAAATAAGTTTATTTTGCAAATCGATGTTATTATATACAAATTAAAATCATATCATAAAGTAACATATAATATAGAGTATTCACGTAGAGTAAAATTTTTTTACCAATTTTTTTAAAAAATATTTTTCGTTTTTACTCAGTACTCAAAAATTATTCTCATAACAACTATTTTTACTTAAAAATTGAGAATAATTTGTTTTTAAACTCATAAATAAAAAAAAATTCTTCTCAATTTCTTGTTAGTATTTATTCATAAATAAAAAAAAATTCTTCTCAATTTCTTGTTAGTATTTATTAATATACCTTTAAAAAACTATATGAAGGGTATATACATACATACATACATACATATTTATTTTTATACATTATTCTTCTTATTCCATATAAAAGTATGAAAAGCTAAATCTATACTGCATGCATAGTGTATAGGTATATTAACACATATAAAATATTTAAGGTCTTTTTACTTTTTTTTCGTTACTTTGATTTGAAATTAAAAAAACTAAATAGAGATTTTACATCTTTTATTGATGCATGTGTGAAATATGAAATTAAAACAGCTAAGTGTATTTTTCGTTCTTCTTGTAAATCAAAATAGAAAAATTTATTTTCATATTTATTATTTGTAACTTTTGATATTAATGTTGAATGAATGTGCGACAGCAAGTTTATTATTAAAAGTTGTATGGCTTGTAAAATCATAAATAATCTTATCATTTTAATAAGTATATATAAGAATTTTACGTTTAAGAAGAATTTAGTTCGTTATTTTGATTGACTCAAATTTTTTTTTTTAAAATTTAAATGGACATGAAAGGTAAAAATATAAAATTTAATAAAATTTCAATATTTTTTTAAATAATTCTGTTTTATTATTAATTCTTAAGTTAGTTAATAAAGGAAAAAGCCAAATGGAATAAGTATTGCATTACATTATTGAAAAATATATAAAAAAGCTTTAATATTTTATATTCCATTCGGCATAAAAAACCCTTATAGCAAAAAAAAAATATAATATAAAATATATACATAGGTATAAACAAAACAAAACAATTCATTGACTAAAAAAAATTATCGAAAACAAACAAAAATATTCATTAACTTAAATTTAGTTATTTACATTCCATATTTACAAAATTATATTATGATTAGGTACTTCAATCGTGTTCATCCAATTTTCACGTTCATGAAAAGAAAATAATATAGGTATCAAGTAAATTATTCAAAAAATAAAAATTATTTTAATAAATAAGTATTACAAATTACATACAAAAATCTATTTGCTAAATCTATAATGAGAAAAAATTTTTAAACAACAGACAAATAGACAGACAGACGTACAAACATATGCAGACAGACGGACAGAAATAAACAGACAAATAGACAGACAGACGTACAAACATATGCAGACAGACGGACGGAAATAAACAGACAAATAGACAGACAGACGGATATTATGAAATATATTAAAAATAAGTTATGCATTTAATATTTTAATTTTACTTTGATTACTCTCAGCTTTTTTTTCGTCATTTTTTAAAAGCTTTTCCCTTAACCATTTTGCTTGCTTTTTTAGCAAAAGATTAATTAGTAACTCTAAAAACTTTATTTTATGCGTGTAGCATTCATCATTTTCCCTAAACCATGTAGGATATTTATCAGATTTTTTTGTGGCTTCTAAACAACATAAAAATATATTTTTCCTTAAATTTTTTTCATGATAATTTTCATAAAAATAGTGATCAAATATGCTCATATGAAATTGTGTAATTTCGAAAATTTTTTCGGTTGGAGCTTTCAAGTTCAGGATTTCTGATTCATTTTTATAATTTTTTTGATAAATAAATTGCTCCGAATCAAGCAATAATATATCATTAGAATTTTTTAAAAATGAAGAAGTACATTGATCACAAGAAATTTTTTTTATCAATTTAAAGATAACGTAGCCACAAATGTATCTTTCGGCGTTATTTGAAACAATATTTAACTCTTCAGTTTGATTATCCTCTAAAATTTTAGATTGAAATCCCTCTAAATAATTATTAACTAAATTAGTTAAATCGTCATCAATTTGATCATTTGAATCCGAATCATCTTGTTCTAATTGATAATCCTTTAAATCGTCTATATTTAAAAATTCAGCGTCATCTTCTTCACAGTTAGAGCTTTCAAATTTATAATTAATTAACTTAACCGACATTAATTTTGCTAAAATATTACTAAATTCATGGACGGAAGGATTATTGTTACATCCATTTCTATACCGAATCAAAGAAAATAAATTTTCTAAAACATCCTGATTTAAATGAGCTAACAGTAAATAATAACATTCGTGTTTATTATAAGTTGAAAATATTTCGGAACTTAGTTCCGTAATGCCTGTTAAAGTTTGTATCATACCGTCGATACAATAAACTTTTTTAGATGTGATTGGCCTTATTAATTGAAAATATTTTTTCATTTCTAAAAGATATTTGGATATATGATTATCTTGCTGCAATGCTGCACGAAATGGATTTTTTTCATATAATTTCCTACTATTGAGACAATCAAATAAGTTATTAATTTTTGAAACAAATTTTGCTGTTGATACAGCACAAGAAATCCTATCAGTAAATTTTTTTGTTGAAACTAGAGTTTTAATTGCAGCAGCAACAGAAAGTTTGGGACACATTTTTCTATTATTATTTTGTTCATGGAAATAGAGGCAACGAATAATTTTAAAAGAAACCTCACCATCATCTGTATTAAGGTCATATTTAAGAAGGGTGTTGCGAAGCGATTTTATTAAATGCACTGGATCGTAAAGAGCAAAAATTTTTTTTTCTACTTGATTGAAGTTAAAATAAAAAAAGGGTTTTGTTTTTGAAACGCCTAACATATTAAAACACTTCCTATTATTAGCACCCTGATCACATATGACGGCCCTAACATTAATACCTAAATTAAAAGCTGCACCTAAATTAATATATAAAATGTTTTTAAGATCTTCGCCACTAATGCCCTTCTCTGTGGCATAAAAACTAAGAACATACTTCCAATTATGTACTAATCCCCTTAGGAGAAAAACACAAACGTATTTTGCAACGCTTTTCGTTCTTTTAAAGCTATAATCCGAAAAACCACTAATTTGATCCAATGCACTATTATAGTTAAGATCCCTTCTAATACTAATTTCATCGAAAACTAATACTGCTTCCTTTTCAAGAGAATTTTTATTTGAAAATATAATCCCTAATTCATTAATATTCTTTTCATTAAGACCTACATTTAAATATTTAATAGGGATCCACCTATTAAGGGAACTAAAATGGGGTAAATTTAACTTTATCGCATTCTTTAAAAATAAATAACCTTTTGGAGAACTAAAATGTATATTTAAAGCTACCTTTTTTTCATCTTTTGACCATATCTTTCCATTTTTGAAATTCATTTTTAAAAAAGTTTTGGCATCGTTTGCTAAATGAGACTGCCTATCAATTGTATTAGATAAAGAATCCTGCTTTTCCTTTTTTATTTTTAATTGTAATTTCCTATTCTGAATTTTTAAAGATATAATTTTTTTTTTTAAATAAACATTTTTTTTTTTTATATGACCTAATGTTTTATGACATGTGGAAAATTTTTTAAAATAAAAATTTTCTTTTTTCTGGAATTTTAAACAATGCCTACAAAAATTAATCGACAATTCATTTGGAGACACCGTTCGAATGTTTTCTAAGGGTACTTTTAAATTTTCTAGATTTTTTTGACTATAAACTTTAATATTTGAGTTATTATTAAATGTTTTAGAAAAAATATTTTCTTTATTAAAATTTGAAAACTCTTTTGACTGAAAGTTTAAATTAGATAGTGGAGTTATAGGATTGATTTCAATATTATTATGTGGCAAACACAAACTTGGAAAAGCTCCCTTTTTTAGTTTTCTCCCTAAAAATTTTTTCTCGAAATGGTCTTCGCAAATAAATAATTTTTTTGTTTTTAAATTTTCTATACTTACACTACATGCCGATACCCACATTTCGAATAAATTTTTCTCTTTTGGAAATTCATACAGCCTACCGTCAAAATTACGTCTACTTCTATTGCACACTATGCAAGGGGTACCATTCTTACGGTAATCTGCTTTTACGTCCTTAAACATTCTTCATTTAAAACATGCATAAAGAAAATGAAGGAATGACAAAAGGAATAAGCAGAGAAAATAGATATTTCTGACAATGCGGAATATATCTATCAGGCCGAATTTGATGTTCAGAATTTAACCAAATTTAAGTATATTTATAAAAAAAAGTTTATTATTTTATAATAATACATCAAATACATAATAATCATAAGATTATTACATAAAAGACATAAAGTATTATAATATTTTTCAGAAGATTAATAGACAAAATTTTTACATGGCTTTATAAAAATATACCGCATTGTTTCAGATGAAGAAAATTAGAACGTATAAAAATGCAAGGTGTTTCATGAGTAAAATATTTTTTATTCCTAAATACATGTAGCAATTAAGTTTATCTTTTAAAATTCATAATCCAAATTTTTTTTTACATGTATGTAGGTACATACATATTATTATGATTACTATTTCTAATGTAACATCTTGCATGATAAGTTATAAGAAAAATGCAATGAAATTTAGAGAAAAGCTATAGTAAAAGCAATAAGCTATGATGTGACAAGTTATACCTCGTAATTACACGAAATTTTGCGGGATATGAAAAAAAAATTTTAACTGGAAATTCAAATTTTGTAAAAAAAAAATTTCGTAAAAATATGTAATTCCTTTAATAGTGATAACTTGTCATGTAGCGAATGTTATTTTTCTCTTTTAATTGCTTTTGTCTAAAATATAATACTTATTCTAATAGAAAATTTATAAATTAATACTTACATGTAAATTTTGTTCCTCAATTTTTTTAATTCAAATTTTAATACTTAATAATATGTTCATAACAAAATAAACACTTGTAACAAAATAAACACTTGACACTTTTAAAAATGCGCGCCTTTATTAAATTGATTATAATTCTTAATATCAAAATAAGAATACATAAAAAATACATCAAAAAAAAAATAGAGAAAAATATCACATAAAAAAAGTTACATTACAAAAAAATATGTACACACATACATTTTTCTTAACATTCATAAAAATATGCATAAAAATGTAAATATGTCAATATGTACATACATATACATTTACTCTTCATATAATATCATAATACTCAAATTATGAAGAATTTTTTTTTTTCTAGAGCTTAAAAAAAACTCTTCTCAATTTTTAAGTAAAAATATTTGAGTTTTAAAATGAATTTTGAGTGTTGAGTAAAAATGGGACGGGATATTGAGTAAAATGGGACGGGATTTTTAAAAAGAAATGACTAACGAATTTTGTTCTACGTGAATACTCTATATATATGTTACTTTATGATCATATGTACATATTAAATATTTTACAATTAGTTTTATAGCTAGGGATAGTAATTGTATTCACTGGTTGACAAAAGTGCAAAATTTTTTTGCACTAATTCGTGAACGACCCCAGCATGAATTTTTATTGAACTGTCAAATATCGTTTTTGAGGTTTTTTTGTTTACTTAAAAATTCAAATTTTTTGTTTTCATGTTATACAAAAATTTTGCGATGGTCTAGCATAAATATTCAATAGGGTTTAGGTCTTGCATAGTCTTTCAACATTTTACACTTTTTTATACAAGAAAACTACAAATCGTGTATTTTACTTGTGAAAAAATTTACATGTGCTTCCGGTTTTGCTTTTTTCCACTTTTGCATGACCACTTTGCATCAACTCGAGAGTATCCCTCGTAATTTTCAAAATTGTCACTCATATTCTGTTGGAGTTATCTTGAGACGATGAAAAAAATATCGCTTCGCTTTAAAATAAAAATGTGTGTATGTTTTTTTTGACAAGCGATGACATATTTTATGTTGGCAGTATCTAAAATACAAACTATTTAAATTTTTGAGCATGGCTTTTACAAGTATTTTCGCAACATGGAGGAACTTCGTGAAAAGAGTCTTACAGCAATTACTATAAAAACAAAAATTATATTACTACAAAAAAATAGCGCGTCAAATTTCAATAACCAAGCGTCGCGTCATTGATATTCTTCGTATGAATAGCTTAAGAGTGTATATTATATATGAAATATTTCTAAATAGATATTAATAAAATATCTTAATAAAATTTTAAATTTTAAGCTTAGAAAAAAAAAAAAATAAAACAACAACAATTATCTGCATCATTTAAAGTGTGAGTCACTGTATAAAACATTAATGTATATATTATACACATAAATTTGAAGTGGACATATATTTTTTTTTCAAGATTTTCTTTTAAAAAGTGAAATTTATTAGTTTTTTATGTTTTTTTTTAGAGTCTGTAAATCAGCGCAACCTCTGACCTACAATTTATAAAAAAAAAACTATTGCAGTATTTTTAGTTTTTAAGTTTTTTTTTTTTTTTATTTATTTTATTTTCAATTTTAAAAATTTCAAGCGAATATGAAAGGTACACATATTATATTTCCAAGTATTTTAATATTAAAGTTTCATACCACATAAGTATATTCTGTCTGTTTTCAAATACTAATGTACTATATATATGTATCATATATTTACACTTTGTTAAATACAATTGCTGTGCTTAATCAAAAAAAAAACTTAATCAGTTAAAAGAGTTTTTATTTTATATTTCCATTTTAATTCATAATTTTCCGATGTCATATGGTTTTAATATTTAAAATCCTTATTGATTAAATGGGTATTATTATCTTTTAATATAAAATTTCATCTCGGTCACTAATCAATACTTTTATTTAAGTTTTTATTGATTAAATTTTTGTACTCACTTTAAAATTAATTCGTACAGAATATCTAACTCTGCTAATATAACATATTTTTAAAAGTCTAAATCTTTTTTTGAGTCACAGCATTTACTAGACAAGGACAAAATATTTTTTATTAGTTATTTGCTCTCTTTTACAATTCTAAAATCAAGTACTCTTATATAATTAACTTAACAGAATGTAATGACAAGTGATCTGAACGTGTTGTCACTTAAGTTGCCTCAAACAACATAATTGTAAAGTGTTGTCATTGACAATAACTAAATTTGAACACACACACAACTTAAAAAACAGGTTGTATAATATTTTGACAGAAAATTTGGTTGTGTTGTCAATCATAATAGAGAATCACAATCAATCTTTTTAAAGGTTGTTTAGTAAATCACAATAGTATCCTTTAAATAAAGGGGTCTCCTCAAACTTCCGTTACACACACAACTTAAAAAGCCGATTGTAAAATTTTGACAGATAATTTGGTTGTGTTGTCAATCATAATAGAGAATTACATTTAATTGGTTAATGACAACCTTTTGTAAGGTAGTGCTGTAAATCACAACAGCACCCTGTAAATAAAGGGGCCTCCTCAAACTTCCGTTAAATTAATAACTAAAATCTTGATTTGAAATTTAACAGTAAAAGTTCTAAATTTTCATGTATATATATGTCAACTACATTCATTGTAATTTGTAACCTTGTTAGTAAACTATTATTGTAGATATTATATAGGAAATAGAGTTATAACACCCTGTACAGCTAAAAAAAATTAGGGTCTTCTTGGTAACATACCTTAAATTTATGATGATCGAGAATTTGCAATAATTCCAATCAGGGTTTTGCGAAGAACCTATATTAATTTAGTGGTACGAGGGAGGACAGATAGCAATTGTTTTTTTAATAAACAGTTTGAAATGATTTTTTAATAATATTATTTAATTAAGATAATAATTTTCATTCAATTGTTCCTTTTAAATTTAATTAATGATTTGTAAATTGAATTAAATATATTTATTTTTATAAAAATTAAATTAAATTCGGTTTTTTTTTTTTATTTAATTTTTTTTAAATACAAGTGTTACTTCAATTATTTAATAATTTTTGAATTAAAAATAAAATTTAATTTTTTATTTTTTTTTTGCATAAAAGGAAAGAAAAACCTGGAAAATATATATATATATTTTTAATAATTTATGTATTAATTTTATGGAAATAATTGAGTTTAATGCAATATGCGTTGGCAGCAGAAGATAAAAATGATAAAAATTCTCAGAAATAAATTGAGTTCATTCTATAAATTAAAATTTAATATTATTTGATTAAATTTCTTTAAAGTTTATGAATTTGTTTGAGATTACGATAAAAAATAAACTTTGACTAGTGAATTCATTTGATAAAATCAGACTATCACTCATCAAATAAAATTTAATTGAAAAGACACTTAACCTAAGATCACATAAACGGAAACAGTTTTAATTATCAGTGTTCTTTTTTTTTTTAATAAATTGCGCCACTTCTAAAGAACAAAAAGAGAAACTTCTGCGCACTTAAGGGTTTCCTACAGGAAATAAGGAAGGAAACAGGATGCTCACCACCACACTCTTGAACTATGCCGATGGCACAACACAACCTATAGATATTTGCTTTCCCAATTTTCCATATCATTTTTATATGTTTTTCCTCAATTTTAAACTGTAAATTTAAATGTAATATCCCATTCTAAATTTGGATTTCAAAAGGTGGTGTAGTTAAGGTGTGTTAATGCCTTAGACTACCTAAATATTTCTCGTATAGAAACTCCCTACACCTTGCTTTTGATTAAAGGAATAAACCGTCAACACTGTCTTTTAAATTGTCTTACTACTAGGAGAGTAGGTGGAAAAAGTGTGATTGTATTGTGAAAAATAAATATATATATATGGTTATGTAATAATAAGTGTATGACCACTGCCTGATGTGGTTGCGGGGTAAAATTAAATTAACAAGGCATTTCTGGATTGATTATATACCTTATGCAACTCTTGCTATAACAATCTAAACATGAGGCTCTTGCTCTTTGAAATACAATAGCTCCCCCAAAAAAGTTTTTAAAAATGTCCTAAAAAGCTGAATTAATACTTTAATTCGTCGATAAAAATTTTATATTCACGTTATATCAACTTGTGTTCTATAATTAAATTTAAGATCCTTGGTAAAGCTTTATTCAAAATATGATTTATATATCTATAATATATCTCGCATTTTCCTTACAAAAAATTCCTTAGAAATTTAAATATGGACAATTTTATGAAATTCTTAGAAAATATTAGGAGATTGATATAACAATAAAAATTTACATAAATTTTGACTTTATCAAATCAATTTAGTATCCAATATCATATACAGGGTATCTCATGACTCGGAGTTTTTTTTTTTATCAAATTATTTCCTAATTATTATTTTTTAATGCTTTATAAACTTTTCATAGCATAGGTTCAAACCCTGGTCGGATCATATCTAATAAAAAGCGGGGAAAAGTATAGTAGAGTAGACTGTGTGAACTTTGGTATGGCCGTATGACCGTAAAATAAACATTATATCATCCGATTAATTACTTTAGAATTTCAGACACCCAACTTCTTTAGGTGTAGATTAATGCTCATATAAAAGAAGGAGTTGTATGGCAGCTACTCGAACCCGTAAACCAAAATGGCTGTATTTTAATAGTGATGGCGGCTATTGAAAAAAAAATACATGTACAAAAAAAAATACATAGATACATGACAGAACCTTCTTATCTAAAATGTTTTGTTTATTTTAACTCCGCTGATCATTGGTTGAAGTTCGAGGGTAATCAAATCGGAAACATCCTGTATAATATTATTTTATTCTATTTATACATTATTTTTATAATGAATTCCATAACAAACTTTTTTCAAAAAACAAAAGCAATTTTTTGAATATAACTTTTCCATTTAATATTAATTTATCTATATTCCGCCTATCACTCATTTGTATTCAAGAAGTTATTATTCAAGGCTACTTATTACTCTCTGTATGTCCAATCCTATTTATTATATAATTTTGTACATAAAAGCTAACATTTACCATCACAATATAAAAAACTATTAAAAAAAAAAAAAAATTAGAACAAAAATATAAATAACTTGAATCGAATACTGATTAAAATTAATTGAAGTATTGATAAGTTTTTCAAATATAATAAAAACCGATTAATTGAATTATTATTTTCAATCGATTTTCTACGATGTATATGTGTACTGTGTAGGTAGTATATAAGGTATATAATATGAAAAATTTTATTATTTTTTAATTTTTCCCAACTTTTTTTTTTTTTTATTTATATATAACTTTTAAGTCAAATTAAAGCTGAGGTGAAATAATGTCCTAGAGCATTAGGTCCCTCGAGTGTTATTGCACGACTATTCGGGTCTTATTGCACTTTTATAATAAACTAAAACCCTCAGGCTTTTTTGCACTTTCAAAAGTTCGCATTGCCGTCAAAGTCTCCACCCGTTCGCCAGTGAATTAGGAGAGATTTTAAACTTGGATTGAATATCAGCGTTTTCCGCTTTTACAGAATATTTATGTATTTGTATATTTGGGATTCTGAATTAAAAGAGATTTTAGAATTGGATTCAAAATCAGGGTATTCATTTTTTAGCAGATTATTTATATATACGTAATAAAGTCAAATACAGAAAGCAGTTTAACTCAATTGGCTTTATTAACATTTTAAAATGGTGTTAAGGTCAATTGACTTTATTTCCCACAATTTAGGGACATTAATTTACCTCACCATAATATCATCTTAATTTTTAAATAAACAATAGTTTTCAAATAAAAAAAATAAGATCAATAATAAAAATATTATTCGTATAGAGCGTTTTTGCACTTTAAAAACATGACGCAATAACGCCCGATGGGTCTTATTTTAATTTTAAGAAGAAATATTTAGGCTCTTATTTCACATTTGTTACGTGGTCATTTTCGACTTTAAAGTGCATTATCATCATTCGGGCAATATTGCGTCGGGTATTATTTCACCTCAGCTCAATTTAAAATGGAAGGGTTCGATATAAGAAATATAATAAAAATAATAGATTAGATACCTATATAGAGTGTTATAAATAGTAATTGAATCTATTTTGATCCCTATATAATGTATTAATGATTCACTGATTATCTTTACACCAATATAGTTTGAATCGTTTAGTGTAGTGGATAATCATTATTTGATTAGTTCTATATAGTTATTTATAGATTATTGAAATATAAAACTTTTGAGAGGGTATTTTTGTTTTGCTACTGTATATCCAAAAAGTTGATATCCTTTAAAATTGCAATTGTATTATTTCTTATATAATTGGAAATTTTATCTGTAATAAAACATAATACAATATTAATAATCGAAATAATATCCAAGAGTTGTAATGCCTTAATTTCGTAACCTTAATCAATATAATTAAAAATCTGAAGCATAAATTGTAATCAATTATTTTATTTAAATGATAAATATCTATAAAAACAAATTGTTTCCTAAGGTATCATCACAAATTGCTGTTAAGGCATCAGTTTGTTTGCTAAAATGGTGTTACTTAGAGAAGATAAAAGATCGAAAGCAGAAAATTTAATTCTGAATATATTTGGAACATTGAATTTTCTGTTCAAAAATATTAAAAGAATTAAAAATAAAAAAAAATCTAGGAAGAGTGTAGTAGAGTAGACAGTGTCAATACTGGGATACACGTATGATCGTAATTGTAGACATTATATAATCCGGTTAATTACTTTTGGCAAAATTTTAAATACACAACTTATTAGAATTTCAGATATATGTATAAAAGAAAATATAAGTTAAAGGCCAGATTTTCGAACCTCTACCACTTGATGATTTTGGGAATTTGAATTATAAAATCTTCATCTTACAACTCTTAAAATAATTTCTCAAGGAAAAGCCAAAAAAAAATTCAATGTTAGAAGATTTATTTGTTGTTAGTCTCAATTACCAACACTTAAATAAATGTGTGTGATCTTTATTTCATAATATGTTCATTTTATTTGTACCGTAATTTTTGTCTTAAATTTTCATATAAAAATTGTATATTTTTATAAAAATATACATATTGTTCTGAACCATCTGTTCCAATCATTCAATCCGATTTAATTTATTTTTATTTTTAAAATATTTATAGTCTATCTACAATGACACTCTGAGTGTCTACAATGAAATGTACATGACAACGTTTTTTGACATTGTTTTGTTTACAAATTTTATGAATAGAAAAATATTCAATAGTTTAAAGTTTATTGTATAGTTATTTTGAATAATGGTTTGATATTATTTAACCCTAGATAGTAAAAAAGTTAATAATTTGATTAATTTTTTATTCTGATAATATATTTTTTTATTTTTCAATAAAAACTATTTTTTAAAGTTCAATTATTTGACATTTAAATACGTAGAGAAAGCGAAAAGTTAAAACACCTTTTTTAATGACTGCGTAATGGCTGCGACATGACTACGTCTATTGTAGAATATTAGAATTTGATATTAGATTTTTCGTAGTATGAATATTAGATTGTTTTATCATATGTCTGAAGAAGAAGTCAATAGAATTTAATATATTTTTTTTTCATTTCTCTTGCAAATTCTTAATTTGTTAGTAAAGAATGTATTAGCATTGCTCTAACGTGTGCAAATACATAAAATATTGTCGCAACGATTTTTGACTAATAAATAATTTAAACAATTTTCTATAATTTCTAAAAGTGATGAAAATTTTATGATTTGCTCGTAAACCTATTAATATATAATTTGAATTTAATTTGAAATTTTATTAGAAATTCAATTTTATTTTTATTATTAAATTTTATTAAAAATGTGTATATTTATCTATAATTATGTTTACGCAGTGTTTTTTATAAAGAATATAC
Source organism: Dolichopus griseipennis (assembly GCA_963082915.1). Lineage (NCBI taxonomy): Eukaryota > Metazoa > Arthropoda > Insecta > Diptera > Dolichopodidae > Dolichopus > Dolichopus griseipennis. Next base: position 111,066,854 of record OY720442.1, read on the forward strand.
CGGGTGTTTCAAAAATAACCTGACATAAAATTTGGATTTTTTTGGTTTAAAATAAAAATAAAATTTTTTTAGAGGTGCTATCGATTCTGATCCGTTTGGGGGGATATGAGCTATATTAAAATATTTTTAAACTTTATGTCTTGTAATTCTAAACTTCAACGCCAGGTGTTGTTGGGGTGAACGCGCCTTATACTACCTTGGAGGTTCCATTCTTGGGCCATTCTTGTTATGTTAGTTGGTGGTTTTGTCAGAGTGTGCCCTTTCCACCTCCATTTTATGCGCTTAATTTGGCTCGTTACTGATTCTTCGCTTGTTAGCTGTCAAAAGTCCCTATTACTGATGGTGTTTGGCCAGAATATTCTATGCTTTGGTACTTATTCACGAATACTTGAGCCTTTTGTCTGATGTCGCTTGTAGTCAGTCAAGTTTCACTGCCATAGAGAAGTGTTAACATTACACATGCTTTGAATATTTTAAGCTCAGTTTTCCTGGTTATTTGTCCGCTTTTCCATATTGGGCTTAATTCACCAAAGACGACTCTTGCTGTACGTAGTATGTTGTTGACATCTTCTTCTGTATCTCTATTTCTAACTAGGTAAGAGAAGCTATCAACATATTCCCTCTATTGTGAAGGTTTCTATATTGATGGTGTTTTATTCTTATGGCCTTCGTTTTACCTGGGTTAATTTCTTCCCCGACTTTTCGCGCTGCTTGTAGAAGTTGTTGATGAGAATCAGCCCCACATTCAATAGGATTTATTACTTGTTTTGAATTCCAAAATATACCCTAGTTTTATAGCAGGGGTTTGTTGAAACACCCTGCATATTATATGATAATATAAATACTCATAAAGAATATAATAAAATATTTATTTTTTTATATAACTTTGGTATAACTTTTACTTTGATCATAAAATCATTTACCATTATCTATATTAATACCATTTGAAATAAATTTTAATTTTATGTATTAATATAAAATGTGTAGTTAACTGCTGTAGGTGTTATTGGTTTAGTTTGTCTTTAGAGAATAGTTAATAAAGTTCAATATGAAGTTTTCTATATGAAAATTCTTTTGTGAAAATTTGATATAGAAATCAAATAAAAAACTTTTCAAGATAAATATATTATATATGTAAGTAATTGAATCCCTTAAGACTGGGAATTGGTTTTTTTTATTCAAAGTGTTGTATTGATAATAGAAATATATGTATGTATTAATAAATAAAGTTATTCAAAAAATAGAAGAGTATGAATTACATGTCTAATCAGTATATAAAATCTGTACTAACTCATCAACGACCTTATTAACAATATTGAATTTCGAAATTATTCCCTACTTAAATTGAAAGAAACCATTTAATAGTGATTCTACAGTAAGTTTATGTAATGAAACCCTGGAAACCACCTACAAATAATCAAATTTGACCAATTTGTGCAATATAATCTTGATATTTTTACACATTACTGTGTTACATCCCTAAGTAATCCTAAAGGTTTTACTGAATAATTTATTCAGTAGAAAAGACTAACTGTACTGTGTGTACAAATGACTCGTACTTACTAATGAAGTTCCAGTTTCATATGAGAACCTTCTTAGTTGTCAATTTCCAGGAGAAATTCAACATAATTCTATCATCAGAATCTTTAGATCTATTAAATACATTTTGAAACTTTCATTGTGATGCGCAGGTTCATTAACATATTCAGGAGAATTTTATCATCAGAACCTATCAGTCTACTAACTACTTTTCTTGACTTTCATTGTGATGCGGAGGTGCATCAACATATTTTGAGAACATAGATTTATTAGTTTACTTAAGAAGTTCTCATAAACCTTAAGAGATCTTTCTTTAAGTTTTTATAGTTACATGTCCTAATTCGGGATTTTGACTCAAAAATTATCATGAGTCCAATTAGAGTCTACTCTAAACAGAGATTTGTTTGTCTAAAGACATTGTATACGTATAGTTTAATTCATCCATTCTAGAATTTTTTCAATGTGTCATTGACAGAAACATTATATATTCACTTGAAACGATATCCTTTTATCCTTGTAATATAATTTTACTTCATTCCTTACCACAGGAAATTAATGATCTTTATTGGACGTAACGCTCCATGGCTTCAATCGCGTAAATAACAAAAAACAAAATTAAAAATACCACTACTGTAGCATTTTCTCATACATATTAATAACAAAATGTCATTATCCTTATTCTGAAGTTTTATTTAAAAAACAACCAAATACACACACATAAACAATAAAATATGTAAAAAAAAAAATGAAAAGAAAATTTACTGGAAATTTCACCATAAATATGAAATAAAATTACCACAGCTCCTTCTCTCTCTTTCCCTCTTTTATGTTCGTTTTTCTTTTCAAATTATTGAATGAACTGAAATCAAAATTGACCTTGAGAACTTTAGTCAATAAAACGTTCTTTTAAATTACACAGTATAGTAATTTTTTATTTTTTGTATTTTTTTTTTATTTTTTTTTATGTATTAAAATAAGGACACAAGTCTGAATTCTGATACAAAATACAAGAAGATATAAAAAAGGATAAGTTTAAATTATTGATATTATAACTGAATTGCTTTCATTTTTTGAATTTTTAATTTAAAGAATTACAAGTTAATAATAATGTTGCGATAATTTTGTAGCAAATATATTACTTATTGTAAGTATAATTGAGTTACTATTATAAGGCTACAACTCCTTTCATAGTATTTTAATTGATTCGGCCCAATTTGACTCAGAAATTCGAAGAAGAACACGCTATCGTAGAATTCGAATACTTTCTTTCCGACTGTCGTATCCGTACTAACTCAATCTATCGAATATATATGTACATACATTTTAGTAATTATACTTTTTGATACTCTTCAAATGCAATGATTTTTCAATTCTTAAATAATGCATATAGAATATCCTGGAATTAGAGAATACTCCACCTTTAATCCACCTCTGAAATACCTCATAATTTAAAATCTGTCCAAGGATCATTACAGGGCGCCAAAGTTATAATTATATTCTAAATGTTATAGGGCCTAGTACTATCTCACTTTTTAATTGTATGTGGAACTTATTAAGATCAATTCTAATAACACAAATATAATATGAGCCCCTGTTCCAACATGTACCTTATGGTATAGATAGGCTTATTAGCCTAACAGTTGAACAGTTAACGTTTAAAAAAAAAGGATATTTAATCCAGTCGCATATTAAATCAACTTTTAATACCGGCAACTTGCAAAAAATGCTGTCAAATGTTAATACAAACAAATAAAATTTAGGTATATATGACATACTTCCTAAAACCAATAATACTTGTTATAATATAATTAAAAAAAATTTTTTTTTTAACTTAACAACATTTTTCAAACCCCTTTAATAAAATTTGAAAAATATTATAAAGCAAAGTGTATTAAATCAGTTTATTTATATGAAAAAACAATGTAAATTCAAAATTTTAATGACATTATATTTTAAGTATAAAAATCGCTTGTCATTTAAATTAGAAAAGTATGAGTATGTATAAAATACAAAAAAAAAATAACATATCATTTAAGATTATAATTTAAAAAAATATTTTAATTTAAAATTTTTCGTCTCAATTTATTTTTATTTTTTGTTTTTTTTTTTCATATTAAGTGCCACTAGAGGAGTATCATTTTCAACATCAACTACAAATGATTCAACAGTAGCAGTAACCGATTTAGCAATTAAAGAAGATTCAGCATTAAAAAAAGATAAAAAAAATGAAATAAAATGTTCATCACAAGATAGTGAAAATTCGGATGCATTTGCAACTCCGTCCAAAAATATAACATCAACATCATTAATAGATGGTAGTCTTGATTATGATGCATTATATGAAGATGAAGATGATACCGATTTATCAATGGAATCACATGGTTCTGTTGTAACACATTTATTATCACAAGTTAAAATTGGTATGGATTTAACAAAAGTTGTCCTACCAACATTTATATTAGAAAGACGTTCATTGTTAGAAATGTATGCTGATTATTTTGCTCATCCGGATTTATTTTTACGGTAAGTCTATTTCCTTATTTAAATTAAATATACATATATAATCATATTTTTAAAATATTATTAAATAATGTAACAAATTATATGTCTTTTGTAGTATTGTTGATTTTGATGATCCAAAGGATCGTATGGTACAAGTTGTTAGATGGTATTTAAGTTCTTATCATGCGGGACGCAAAAGTACAGTTGCTAAAAAACCGTATAATCCAATATTAGGTGAAATATTTAGATGTCATTGGGATATAGCTGGTAAGTTATTTAATAATAATTAATAAATAAAACAAAGAAATAATGACAAAAAAACTTTATTTTAATTTAAGGTGAAATCGCTGACGAAACTGTAAATGAAGGTCCAGTTCCATGGTGTAGAAAAGATCAGTTAACATTTCTTGCTGAACAAGTATCACATCATCCGCCAAGTATTTACAAAAAAAAAATTAAAGAATTTTTAAAAATCCACATATTTGTATTTTTTTTAGTATCTGCCTTTTATGCTGAACATTATAATAAAAAAATTAGTTTTCTTGCTCATGTTTGGACCAAATCAAAATTTCTTGGTTTATCAATTGGTGTACATAATATAGGACAAGGAATTGTAACTTTATGTGATCGCAATGAAGAATATATTTTAACATTTCCAAATGGTTATGGAAGGTAATATAACATTTAAATCTTAAATTTCAATACATCTATGATATTAATGTTAAAACAATAATTTTAGATCAATTTTAACAGTACCTTGGATTGAACTAGGTGGTTCTGTTGCAATAAAATGTCCACAAACGGGTTATTATTGTGATGTAGAATTTGTAACAAAACCTTTTTATGGAGGAAAAAAAAATAGAATTACAGCAGAGGTTTGTGTTATTATTTTTAAATTGTAAATACAAAAACAAAATATAAATATGCAAAAAATCCTTTTAAAGATCTTTAGTCCGAATGAGAAAAAACCATTTTGTTCTATAACTGGTGAATGGAGTGGTTGTATGGAAGCCAAATGGAATGATGGAAGTAGACATGTAAGTTGAATAATTATAATTTACATACTACAAAAATTATTCAATTCAATTTTTTTTAATTATTATTTATTTTTTAAATTTAGAAGCCAGAAACTTTCATAGACGTTAATGAAATTCTTATTCATAAAAAATTAGTAAGGCCTATAGCTGAACAAGAAGATTGTGAATCTAGAAAAGTATGGAAAGAAGTAACTGCAGGCCTAAAGTAATACTATAAATTTTTATTTTGTAATTATAAATTGAATTTTTAACTTTTATATTGTAATTTTTTTGATGTGTAGATTAAATGATATTGAACGGGCTACAACTGCTAAATATTTAGTTGAACAAAAACAACGTGAAGAAGCTAAAACAAGAAAAGACTGTGAACTTAATTGGAATACAAAGGTATATTATCTTTTTTTTATTATTTTAATGGAATTAAATTAAACAATTAATTTATTTTTTTTTTTTTTGTAGTATTTTAAACCTGTGGGAGAAAATTGGATTTATACAAATCCACTTAGCCAGAGACTTTATTTACAAGAAAAAGAAAATAAAAGATAGTAATTTTAAAATTTATTCATTTTAATTTAAAAAAAAAAAAAAATTGTTATATTTTTTGTTATTTTTTTCCTCAACTATTTTTGATATTTTCTTTTTAATAAATATAAATAACTGAAAAACAAAAATTTAAAAAAAAATACAATAATAATTCATATTCACATTAATACATTCGCGATTAGAAAAATGACGCAAAATAAAATTTATTTAATTTCATTATGAAAGAAAAAGTATTTGTTTTCATATCAATCTATCAATCTTCTCAACATTAGAGGAAAAATGCAAAAACAAAAAAAACAAAAATAGTATCTATCAGAGAAATGAATATTAATATATATTCCATAAATAACAGATTTTTATTTTATAATTTATATAACAAAATTAAAAACAAAAAGTGATAAAAAAATAAAACTCGAAAAGCAAACAAAAAAAAAAAAAAAAATAATAATTAAAACAAATCCATTATATAATAATAACATAGTATAGTAAAAATACAAATTTATCCCGATTAAGATTTACCTACCACATACACTAAAATAGTTTAAGCTTAAATTATATGCTAAAATAAAAATAAATAAAAAATTAAAATATTAAATAAAAAACAAAAGAAAACAAAATCCCAGTAATTTATTTACAAATTAATAACAAATAATATATGTAATACCATACTAATATTAAATATTAAAATAAAAATATATTCGAAATAATAATTATCGAATTCATCATGAAAAATAATAAATCTTGAAAAATATTTCTTAAAAATAAAAAGAAATAAAAATAAGCCTTTTACATTATTCTCACCTTAAGTAAAATACAATAACCATCAACATTTTGTTTAGAAAAGGGTAGTGGGAAATGTAATATTAAGTAATGTAATTCTTTGTAAGAATCAAAAAGTTATTATTTTAGTTCAAGAAAAAATAATATATTTAGAATTGATTTCTACATTTAAAATAAAAATAATATATTTAGAATTGATTTCTACCTTTCTTGTATTTTTTAGTATTCTCTAATCTATTTTCAAGTTATTTTGTACAAAATAAACTTTTTTATAATCATTGTTTTAAATATGTGAGTAAAAATTTCATCTCATTTTAACGACAATTTCACATTAGAATCTGTCAATTTTCTAAAATATCAACAATTTGATGAACATCAGTTAGTTTTGTTTTTGCTTTTAGAATAATTTCTTATTGCAATTTGCGTTTGTCATTAACGTTGTTGAAAAAATAAATTAAATGAAAAAAAAAAATTTGCTGGAAAAAACAAAATTCAAAGACTGTATTCGAAAGCCAGCACTTCACCTCTGCTTGTAATATTTAAATGCAATAGCGTAGAGAGAAAAATTTAGTACTAACTTTTCTAATTGAAAGTACTTAAGCACAGTATTTTTTTTTTCATTAAGTACTGCGTAGTCAGTACTTACTTTTCAAAAATGGTGAGTTGCCAGTATTTTTGAAAAGTAAGTGCTGAGGGTAAGTTAAGTTAAAATTTTTTTAAAAATGAAAGTTTTATTTTCTTTGCTTCCAGTTAAATAAAATAAAATTAAATTATTTAAATAAAACGATTAACGAGTAAATATGGGCGACGACATTGCAGAAATTTAAGGGTAAATTTATGTTTTTTTTTGTAAAGTAAGTACTTACTTTTGCATTTTTGAAAAGTAAGTACTTACTTCGCAGTACTTAATAAAAAAAAAATACTGGGTTTAAGTACTTTCTGTTAGAAAAGTCAGTACTGAATTTTCAGAAACACCCTAAATAAAAAACTCATTTTTCAAAACAATTTTTTTTCTTCAAACGTTTACTAATAACTAAATTATCAAAAATACTTTCAATCAGGAGTCTCATAACGATTTTGATTTTTAAATAGTACTGCGATTCAGATTTATTTCTAAGTTGCAAATTTTTTGTTTTTTCTAAGAACTGTTTTCATATCTAACTTTTCAAAAACACCCGTAATAATAGTATTACCACAATGCATGTTTTTAGCATATTGTGTCAAACTTATGTGGACAAAGCTAAACATATACTTCATTTAGCATTATCAAGCTACATTTATGATTATGGCAATGTTGAATGCATTATATTTGAAGTTTCAAAAAAACTTTAACACTTGAAAAATAAAAAAAAACGTTTATTTAAATAATACAAACCAAACCAATAATTAAAGATATTTTGATTTGTTCGCCGAGATTGTTATGAAAATGTATATGAAGATATACTAGGTAAGACAATTTTAATGAGCTACTCCCTAACCAAAGCAAGAACTCTAATGTTTCCAAAATAGTATGCCTTCAAAATTGCTTTGGAGCCACTTCATAAAAAATTTAGAAATTATAAATTTTGTTTTATTTTAAAAAGGAAGAAGAGAAAGTAAGAAAATAAAAATTCATAAACATTCTCCTAAGGAATAAACCTTTTGATAATAAAAAACATTTTTACTAACATAGCTTTTTTACTCAGTTAGCAATTTGGTTTAAAAATTATTTAATTAACTTAACTAAGAATATTGAAAGTTGGATCTTGTTTCGAAATATTAAAATGTTAATAAAATAAATGAAGGAGTTGAAATAATAAATGTTAATCTTTAATTTTCCTAAAATTTAATTTCTCAAGATTTATTATATTGTGGTGGACCAAAAAAAAATATTTATAAATATATATATTGAAAAGAATGAAATTAAAAATTAATATACCTAAATAATGTATTAATAAAAGACAAAATTGTACATTTTAATATCGAAAAAAAGCAATGCAAGTCTTACTTATAAAATAATCTCAAGTTAAGGTTAATATTAGTTTTTTTTTCATTAATTAAAAAACAATTTAATTTTATTTTTGGGTGACAAAGTTTACATTTAAATTAACATCAATTCATACCGACCCTTTAAAACTATTTTATAAATTTTAAACTTTCAGTATTAAAGTACTAATAAGCACTTTTTATTTTTAAAGTAATACTATTTAAAACTAATATTAATTAATTTTAGAATTATTTTGATGACAACTAAGACGCGCATTGCAATATGATTGAAAATAAAAGTTATTCAGAGTTAAATATTTAGATATACTTTTGATTACTAAATTAATAAAATTAAATAAACCACTTACACACATTAGGATAATTTATAAATATGTAAAAAGAAATAAAAAAACGAGCCTATAATTAATTAATTTTAGATAAAATAAAGAAATTATTATAATTTAATGATTTTTTTTAATTAAATTTTTTATCTTTTAAAAATATTAATTTTTTATTTTTGAAGTGAGGAGATGAAAGCTGATTAATAAATCGAATTAATAAGTAGAAAGAAATCCACAAAACTTTCCAATTATAAATTAGTTTACAAATATTTATTAGAAATAATTATTCTAACTTTAATATTTTGGGTATCTTTTACTAATTGGTATTTTATGATTAATAAAATTTTTTTTTTGATTTAATTTATATTCAATTTTATTTTTGCTATAAAATAAAAATTTTGGTGCTAGATTTTAAAACTGATGATTGAAAGGAATTCGAGGGCTGTTATACCAATTGAAAATAATTTACTTGAGTTTAATTAAAAAGTGGATGAAAAGAGAAAGTGGATCAACCAAATGAAGAGATAAATGAAAAATAAGTAAATAAAATACGCAAAAGTTTCAGTAATTAAAAAAATTATATTAGACTTTAATTTGTCTTTAGTTTTATACTAAAAACTTATATTTAAAAAAAAGTTTTTTCTTAATAAAATAATTTTAAACCAAACTAATGTGCCGTTTCTAATAATAAAAATAGTTATTATGTAGTTAACATAGATTTAGTAGTACATATAATAAATTTCAATAACTATACTAATTTAGTTCATAAAATAAAATTTGCGATAATTATTTTGATTTGTTTTACAGTTTGTTTTTTTTCTCAGAATTCGATGAAATATTGGTATCTAAGCATCGAAATTTAGTATCTTTTAGTTGAATAATAAAATTCAATATTGTTTTGGATATTAGGAGTCAGAAGCTGTACAAAGACATAAACTAAAGTCTAAAATTGTATAAAAAGAAAAAGTGACAGTTAAACTTAAAAAGGCTGGAATAGAATTTAAAGGATAATAAAAATAATTTTTTTATTCTTTTAACATTTCTTTCTTCAAATTTTATTGGAAAAAAAATAATTAATTATATTATTTCTATAATAAAAGTATAATATTCTTTTTAAAAGAAAAAATTTATTATTTCTCAAATAGATTAGTAAAAAAAATCCCTTAAAACATTTTTAAAGAAAAGTGCCAAGTTAAATGAAATAATAAACAAATGACAAATTTGTTTTAAAAATCAAGATTATAGTTATAATTAAGTGTGTTTGTTGTAAGCAAATGAATTCAGGACCAGAAATATTATTTTTTGTGTTTTGTATTTATAATCTTGAGTCTTGACCAATGTGCTCTTCTTCTCCCTTAAATGTTAAGAGGAAAACGATTAATAAAATTTAAATAAATATATTTATTAAGATAAATTTACATTCAATAAATTACAATTTGTTAAATAAAATTAAAATAAAAAAGAAATATAAAAACCTTAATTTTAAATTAATAAATGCACACACTTTAAAGCTAATAAAATAAATGAAAGGCGTTTCCAAAATGGATTTCGCGCTAAATACCAATAGTTGAAAAATCACCTTTGATAGAACATGAATATAAACTTCAGATTATTTTATATTTAACTTATCTTTCCACTTTTAAAATATATTTTTAAAATATATTTTACTTTACGAGTACAGATCCATAGTAATAGTTAAAATACGAAATTATAGGCTTATTAACGAAAACAATTTATTCAAAAATTCGATACAATAAAATGAACCCGGAATAAATCAAATCCGATTGATTGTGCAAAGGTACAAAGTGTGATTTCATTAATTAAATTTTAGGAATATAAATATAACTTAAGTAGAAAAACTAAAAATTAAATTTTACATCTAAATAAATACAAAAATTAAATATTGTATACATTTTTAATAATTATTAATTTTATTTGCCCTTAATTTAATTTATCGGTTCTTGATCCCTTTTTAATCTCAAACCGTCAATTAATTAAAAAGTATGCAATAATTCATTTTGAGAATCACAGCTAAACTTAAACAAACTTTAAAGTAACTTAAGGTAAATAAAACGAAATACACAAGATGTTCAATATTTCCTCTGGCTTTATTTCATATAGAATAAAATATTTCGTTTTAAAATAATTTATTTACAAGTTTCAATATTTTCACTAGCTTTATTTGAAATAGAACAATATATTTCATTTAGAAAACTGATAATTTTTTGAAAATTTTTTTCACTTTGTGTACATTGTGTGAGTTCTAAGTACAATATACCTAAGTACACTTTAAAAAAAAAAAACGATTTCATTATTTAGAATTTTTATTATATAAATTTTTAAAAAGAAAGTACTCAAAATATATCATAACACTTTTTACACAGCAATAGAATATTTTATTTTCTGTACTAATAATGACACCAAACCATTTCTAAGAATAACTTTCAAAATATCTAGCGAAATTAAGAAACCTTTTCTATAGCTTTAAAAAATTAAAATCAAATAGATTTTACAAATGTTATTTTTATGAAATATTATTTTTAGAAAACAAATTTATTTGCAATTAATTTGAATTTCACAACTGAAACATCTTTTTTTAATTCAAACAAAATTAAAACTCATCGCCTTCACTTATTACTTTTTATTTGATTATATTTAAGATATTATTACATACCTTGTAAATAGATATATAAACGTATTTCTTTAAAAAAAAAAATAAGAAATTAATTAAATTTATAAATTAATTATATAAATATACATATTTATTTAATTATGTAAAAAGGAAAAAAAACAAAAAACAAATTCTGAAAAATAAATAAAGAATAAAATACAAAAATTAAAAAAAAAAAATTTAAAATGGTTTGTAATTATTTTTAATTTTAGTTTTAAATGTCTTTTTCGGTACGTCGAACTCTCATGGTTAAATAGACTTGAATAATCGATACAATCCATAACAGCAACTTTACATTTATAGAACTTTCATAAACCCTAGATTTTGTAAAATTTAAGGAGGTGCCTATAGTAGTTAACTTTAATGGCCAACGTTTAATTAAAATATAGTCGCAGTAGTGAAAGAGGTTCGAAAAGCTTCCTTTCAACTTATATATTCTTTTGTACATAACTGAAAGTCTAATAAGTTGTGAATTTAAAATTTTACCAAAAGTAATAAACCGGATGATGCCTATGTATATTCGTCATACGGGTATTCCAAAGTTGACACTCTACTTCACTCATCTTCTTCTATGATTTAAAAAATTATTTTTAAATTTTACATATCCAATAAATTTGTCGATTAAAAACTACACAATATATTTGTAAATTTACAATTCATAATAAAACATTAGCCTTTTGTCAATAATGAAACAGAGTCCAAAGACATTAAAATAAATTTTTTAAATTTTTGAGGATAATATAATAATTTTGCCATAAAAATCACTTTTAAATAAAATGACCGGCATTTTTAACTATAAAAATGAAGATGCAGCTAAATGTGATCTTTTAAAAATCTAGAAAACTTACATTAGACCAAAACTTGAGTATTTGGGAAGAAAAAAAAAAATGAAAAAAACATAAATAATGTATGATTTTCAAGAAAAACTCTCGACTTTTCAATCTTTCTTAAATACACTATTCACACTACCGGTGTATAACATATTATAGCGATCGTATAACATGTTATAAACATTTGTATTCACACTACTGAAAATATGACGTTTTAATAAAAAATTTTTACTTGACGTTGTTGTTTGTTTATAAAAAAAAATTTATTTACAATCATAATGGATTCTAAAAACAAAAAATAAGAAAAAAAAAAATTTTTATGATTTAATGAAAATGATAAAAAAATCATTCAAGACAATGACAAGTCCTTCAAGAGATATGAAAATCCAAAAAAACTTTAATAAATCAAAAAAAAAATCGATTGTATAAAATAAAATGTAAGTACACAATCTTGGAAAATAACATATTATACTGAATAACTAGTTATTATCATATTATAATTGACAGCTTTTTTTTATACAATATATCTAGTTATAGGATATTATAACAAATTTATAACAAGTTAACGCTGATAACATGTTATAGACCCGTAGTGTGAAGAGTATTAAATGGGTCATTGCCAACGAAAATGTCTTTCGGTCTTAAAATTTGAAATAATAAAACTAATTTTTTTTAAAGTCTTAAATATTGGAAACTATACTACAATTATTATTTTACTTAGATATAAAAATTGGAACCTTTTATAAAAGTAGTTAGCGAAATATATAACATTTTAGAGAATTTTTACATGAGTGTTATCTTTAAATCCATACATATACTGATGTAACACTCATGTTTTTTTTTACGATATATTCTAATTACGGATATTGTAATATCAAAATACAAAAATTGATAATGCAAAAAGTTTTGTTTCGCACTTATTGTATTTAATTTGCATTCAATTTAATTTATATATTTAAACATATTTAAAAAAAAATACGTAACACTCATGTTTTATTTTTTGTACTTACCATACTCAAAAGTTTTAATTAACGAAATCTTTACTTTTACAAAACAAATTTTTATATCACAATTTATATTAAGATCTAAATAGTTTAAATTTATCTATGCACTATTCTTAAATATTTATATTTAATATTTTATTAGATTTTTGTAATATTCTCTAAAAACGTAACACTCATGTTATGCAGTTGAGACAAAATTAAAATGCAAAAAAAATGACTAATAGGAAAAGACAATAAGATAATTATAAATATGCATAAAATGTAGATAACATAATTATTACGATGTAGTTATTAATTTTTATACCTTAGAACAACAATAAGTTTTTTTTTTATAAAATATATTGAAAATTTTGATGGAGACAAATTATTTTACATGAGAGTAATGTGGGAAGTGTAAAAAGATAAGAGTAAACTGGAATTTAAAATTTTGAAATTTTGTCGTTACATTGTTTTTTTTTATTGAATGCATCAAACTTTACAATTTAACTATAGTTTGTGTGTATAGTTATATATTTTTAGTAATTTATAAAACGATAAACTTGAGAGACACGAAAAAGACGTTTTAATTGGCAATGACCCAAATAACATTTTTGACAACACACTATAATAAATAAAAATATTTATGAAAATCATACATTTTATTTTAATTTATAACTTTCAGAATTCTTTTGCTACAGGGTTGCTATCATACTCTAAATGTGCAGCAATAAACATAGAATAATTTTCAGCAATAAACAAAGAATAATTTTTGTCATAAAACCGTTAGGTTAGCACCGTTATATTTTTAGAAAAACGGTTTAAATGAAATTTTTTGAATTGAAAATGCAAAAATATTTAAATTCAAAGCTGTATAACTTTTTATTTAAAAATCATCCTGTATTTTTTCATGCTACGTTAAATAGCTAATTTAGTAAGCTTCTGAAAATAGTATTAAGGTTGATATTACGTTAGTTAGTTCCTTAATTAAAGAATTTTAGAGAAGTGAAAATTTATAAATCCTGTTTACTCGTGAAACAACCTGTATAAAAAAAAAGGATTAAATATAAATTAAACTGCACTTTTATAACAATTTATTCAAAAATTCGATACAATAAAATGAACTCGGAATAAATCAAATCCGATTGACTCTGCAAAGGTCCAAAGTTGTGTATCACTCCTTACAAGGATGCCGTTTACTCGTGAAACAACCTGTATAAAAAAAAACTCTTAAATATAAATTAAACTGCACTTTTATTTTTCATTTGTATATATATATATTTATGAAGATATATTTCATTTCTTTCATCATTTTCGGGCTTTACATTTACACGGTTTTTTAATAATGTTTATATTTAGTTTTTTTTTTGTTTTTTTTTTTTTGTATTTTCTTTAAATTTTTTTTTTTTTATTTTTACATGTAAATATTTTTATTTTTTTAATTAATTTTTTTTTTTTTTTTTTAATTATGCAGTTTTTAATTTGTTTTTCAATAATAAGTTTTTTATTTTCGTTTTTTTGCAATACATTTTGTTTTTCTATGTAATTTTTTTGATATTTAATATATAATTTTCTTAAATTTCAAATTATTTCCACCAATAATTGAATTTGTTTTTGTATTTTTTTTCTAGGGAAATTAATTTGAAAATTATTGAAAAGGAAAGTGGTAGTGTTTTTGGATATACAGTTAAAAGTTATACAATTTATATATAACTGTAATTTTGCAATTTAAAATAATTCATGTATATATACTTATTTATATACATATGTATAAATAAATATATATTTAAATTGATATACATAATTATATATATAATTATTATGTATGTTTAAATCATAATTATTTTTAATATAAAGTTTTTGCATTTTCAATTTTCTAATATTTTAGTATTTTATTATGGTCTACACTTTACTTTTAACATATTATATTTGTATATATATATATATATATATTTAAAACATATTTTGTGTGTTGTGTACATACATATATATAAATATATGTATACATAAATAATTTATTTCCTATTTTAATACTTAAATTTTTTTTTTAATTTGTATTATTATTTAATGTTTTTTTTTTAATTAATTTTTATAATTTAATATTTTTTTATTATAAATTCTTTTTTTAAATATTTTTTTTTCCTTTATTTTGTAAATAATACAGTGTTATTTATTATTAATGTAAATGTATATATATATGTAATTTTTTTTTATATAATTATAATTAATTATATGTAATTATCTACAGTGATTTTTGTCTTAATTTTATATATTTTTTTTTTTTTAAAACATCTATATGTGTATAACATATATTATATACATTTAATTATTTGTATTTCTTAATGTTACATTAAAATATCTACAGTTATATGTATATATAAATATTTATTATATGTGTTTTAATTTAATCTGATTTTTTTTTTAAGATTACTACAATTATGTACTTTGTTTTTATATTACCACAGTTTTTTTTTTTTTTTTGCAATTTCTAGTTATATTTTGTGTTTGCTTTGTATATATATATATATATATATATATATATATATAATTTACATTCATATTTACAGTATGTAATTTTCAATTTTCAGTTATTTTCTAAATTTTATGTATATATATATTAAAAAAATTTTCCTCGATTACTTTTCCTTTACTTTTCGAAAAATAAATAGGAAAATTTTAGTCACATACTGTAAAAAAAACAAAAACCTGAATTAGTCAATTATATAATTAAGTGAGTGCAATTATTAATAACAGCGTTTCCAATTTTTATTCGTTTTGATAATGTTAGTATTATTGACGTGACTTATAAAACATATCAGTTATAACGGAATAAAACTACTTCATACAGATTTAATTGACAGTTACAAATATATTTTATAAGCAACCTAAAAATATGCAAAATATTTTCTTATGGAAAAGTTAATTCTATGAGATGTTTTTGACTACCATACTCCAGAAAATGGTTTAATATCTCATATATTCTACCACAATGAGGAGTACATTAAAAAGACTTTGCTCACAGATTTCATTGCCCCTGAGCATTTCATCTTTTAAGATCAAAAAGGTTACATCCAAAACCAAAATCATGTCCCTCTTATTATATCACTATAACAGAAGGGCTACATGCAAGGTTATAGATTTTCATCCGGGCAATATTAACGGAGTAAATTTAAAATATGATATGTCTATACCAGAAAAAGACAAATCATTAAATAAAAACTATGGTGGCTAAATAACTCCAATTAATTAGCATTAAGTAATAGATACAATACATTTTTAGCTAGGTTAAGCATTTTAAGTTACATTAAGTTAGGCAAAGTTTTTATATTAAAAAAAAAAAAAAACAGAAATTTGGTTCTAATACTCTGAATTTTCCAAAAAAGATTATTAAAAAAATTTTTAAATGGCTATACTACTTAGATATTTAGGAATAAAATAATTAATAAAATTAACAATAAAAACTATAGGTTAAGTTTAAATGTTAATTGAATTATATAAAATAAGCTATTTTTCCAAACTTTTATAAGCTAAGATTATTTAAGAATTTTCAAAAGAGTAAAATAAAGTTTAATAAAAAAAAAAAAAAAAAAAAAAATTTGACTACCATAAATTTATATACATAGATACAAATAAAGGGGATAAGTTGTAACATTCAGAATAACCTACAAAAAAGTTTGAATTCAGTTACAGATTATTGTAACATATGACTATTAAAAACAAATTGTGAAAAATGTGAGACAATACTGTTTAGATACATACTGTTTTAATATAGAAACTCTGTCATATGGTATTCCAATTTTGTATAATGTAAGTGCCAGTCTTATTGTAAAGATTTGTAAATTTGAAAGAAAATGAACATACTATTTTAATTAAACAAGTCACTTTAGCTGAAATCTGACTAAACTTTTTTATTGTAATAAATACTTGTATAAAGAATCCAATATAAACAAAATTAATAGCTTTAAAATAAAATTATTTCGAAGTCATTATGATAAAGCACTAAACATTTCAGGAAATAATAATGAAAAGACAATCCTCATATCAAAGCGTTTCATCTTAAATAAAAATTGTTCTATTTAAATCCAAAATCATGTCACTCTATTATCTCACTTTGTAATGAATGGGCTACATGTAAAGCTATAAATAATAATCTGGCCAATATAAAACGAAGAAAATCTACACTTTAACGATATGTCCATACCGTATAAAGAAAAATTAAAAAAAAGCGTTTATTGGAGATTAAATAATAAAAATTATAAAGATGATAGTAATTCATATTAGACTTAAAAGTAGTTTAATTTGGTTAAGTTAGAATAGTTAGAATAGAGTAGGTTGGGTTGTTAGGGTAGGTAACAATTAACAGCTAAATGGTACAGTGATTAGAATGCTGAACTTTCATGTAAAAGACCTCCACTCCAGCTACCACTCGGCATTGGGTTCAAATTAATGTCTTAATTAATAATCTAATTATATATATGTTTAATAAAATATACATTAATATTAAAATTATTTGTTTATTATTAATATTAAATATACATTAATAATAAACAAATAAATTTTGTTGTATAATATAACTCACAGATATTGAATACCATATATATAATTCAAATACAAAATATTGTAATATAAAACAAAAAAAGAATTGTATCTATTGAAAATCTTAGACGTTTCTACATATTCTAAGGACTAGTACTATCTTATGTTTAAATTGTATGTGGAATTCATTAAAATCAATTCTAATAACACGATTATAATATGACTCCATTGTTTTTTATATGCTTTTTATTGAAAACATTGTTTTATAATTTAAATCTCTTAAAATCATTATCTTAGGAGACTAGAATATTTGCTGTTATGATCTACATACAATGAAGATGTTTAGTGGAAACCATATGCTTCCAAGATAATTAAATAATATACATAACAAGTTTTTATTTAAATTTTCTGTTTAACTACTGTAAATATGAAGTATATATGTATATATATATATATGCCCTACTACTTCTATTATACTTTCCTATATAAATTATATACTTATTTTTAAGCTATTTTAACTTAATTTTATATTTGAACATTTATTTTATGGGCGAGGATTCTTTTAAGAAAGGGAGTAGACAATTTTTTGTTTTTAATTTTTTACTTCTATAATTTTAGTTTATCTTTTTGCTTTGTTTTTTGTTTAAAATTTTTTTATTATTTTCAATTTTAATATTTAAATAAATATTTAATTATTATTTCTAATTTGTTTGCAATTTTTTTAATTATTTTTATTTGTTTTTTTTTTTGTTTTCTTTATTTACAATAAATGTCTATGTAAATATATTTATTATTTATTATGTATATTTTTTTTAATATTTAAATTTAACATTTAAACATTTATCATTTTTCTTTTAAATATTTAGAGTGTAAATATATCAGTGATTTTTTTTTATTTTATTTTATTATTTTAATTTAAAAAGTTTTCTATAATTTTTTTTTTTTTAATTTATTTAATTAATTTGTTATTTTTTTCATTTTCAAACATATAGAATATACATTATATAGCCGTGTCCGAAACTATCGCATTTCGTACTAAAAATTTTCTAATCGCACTAAATGTATTCCGAAAAACTCCGAATAGTATCAAGTGTTGTCCGGAGGGCGGAATTCATCGCATATCGCATTATCTGTCAAATATTTAAAGATCTCTAGATACTAGTGGAACTTACTTCGCACTCAAAAACTGACAGCTTAATATTGTTAAATTTTTTTTAAAATTTTTCAAATAATATGGATTGAATAATGCGATAATCATCATAATTGTAGCTGAATAATGCTAAAATGAAGCAATTTTTTTTTTTGACGTTGTCAAAATAAATTTGACACAAAAATGCTATAAAAATATGCATTACGGTAATACTTTTTCTACTCTTAAAAATTTATTAACTGTCATAAATTTTAATCCGGAAAATATTGAAGTGGGGAATACAGTGCGTAGATTTAGTTTGAAATGTTAGTGCAATATTTTCGGAAACGATCTGTATATATAAATATGTTATCTATCTCTTACAATATCTTGTACAATTTTTATTGATTCTTCTTTTGGTTTTTTCAAATCATTTAAATTTAATTTAAAAATTAAAAAAAATGATTATTTTAAAATTATAAATTATGAAATGAAAAAAATTATATTAGGAAGCAAGAAATTGTGTTTTAAGCGTTTTCTGAATTTTATCAATTAATGTGTTATGTAACACATTTTGTTAATTCGTAGTTAGTATGTATTATCACTGTATAGCAAAATATACATTATGTTTTAAAGTAATTGAGAAATTTTTAAAAAATAAAATTCTATTTTTTAGAGAAGTTCATAAATTTTCTAAATTGTTAATATATTGCCTGTAGAAATTCATTTAAAATTACATAAAAATATTTTAACTTTTTTCACATTAAATTTTTATTTTAATTAAATTTTAATTAATGTTTTAATTGAATCTCAAAATATTTTTTAAACAAAGTTTTCTATCACATACTATACACGAAATGTGAATATCATATAAATTGAATGTTATTTATTCAAATTCTTTTATTTTTTTATGTATGTGAGTTATAAGTGTGAATTAAAAATTTTTTTAAGAATTTAATATTATGGATTCCAAATATTAAAAAATAAATTATAAGGGAGAAATTATACAAAGTGATTCCAATAAGTTTTCTATCACATACTATACATGAAATGCGAATATCATATAAATTGAATGTTATTTATTAAAATTCTTTTAGCTTTATGTATGTGAGTTATAAATGTGAACTAAAAATTTTTCAACGATTTAATTATACCGGATAAACTATACAAAATGATTTCAATCATAATTATATGTAGTATATTGCAGTTAAAGTATATTATAAAATTTAGATAATCTAAGAATTTCTATATATATATAAGTTAATTCAGATATATATAAATTAAATTTTTTCATTATTATTTATTTTGTACTTAAATTTTCAATAATTTTGTTTAGTTTTTTAATTTTTTTATTTAATAAAATAAAATTCTTTTTTTTTTAATATGTTTTTTTAAAGAAAAGTATTTATATTAATACAATATGCTTTTTAAGAATTATAAATAATTACATTAATCCAAATTATTAAAATAAATTTAATTAATATTAATATAATTTATATTATTATATTAATAATATAATAAGTTAATAACAAAAAGAAAACTCAATTTAAATAGATTATATTTGATTAATTAAATTTAATTTTAAAAAGCGTTCATTATATACTTTTTGCCTATATTTTTTTTTAATTAAACTATATTTTTGTGCCTTATGTCGTGTTTTTTATTTTAATTATTTTTCATTTTAAAAAATGTAGAAAATTTTTTTTTTTAATTATATTAAATGAAAATTCTAATGAAAATAAAAAATTTTTCTAATTGAATTTCTATATAGTTTAATATATAATTTTATATTTTCTAATTAATATAATGAAGTCTTTAGTATTTTCCATTACATTTTTCTTATTGTTTACATACAAAGTATTTTTTTTTTTTTTAATATCAATTTAATAAATTAATTTGTTTTTTTTTTTAATTTAATTATTTATTTTTTATTGAAAACTTATGGTCCCATGACCGCTTTTTTTTTGTTTAAATAAAATCTCGATTATCAAGATTATTAAACCTACAGAAAGCTATATATTATGTTGTACTAAAAAACTTAACTATACAAATAAAATAAAAACTAAGAGTTGCCGTGTTTTTTTTTTTAGTACAGCAATTTTCTAAAGGAAATTTTAATTTAATTTTAATTTGTATATATATGTCCGATAAGTACAATATTTTCTTTTGTAATAATTCAAAATATCTTACGATACGTTTCCATTTTAACACATAAGTATAATTATGAGAATGTAATATGCGATCAATATACGTATATATATATATTTAAACAGAAGTGTTAAATAATTTTGGCTTTTTTTTATAGTAGAAGCCTAAATTATTGAAAAATAATATACACTTGCAATTAAAATGTTTTTCAATGGAAATAATACAATCCACAAAGTGAAGACAATTTGTTTCATTTTAGATCTTCATTTTGTACTATCACGCGCAGTACTGAAATTATCAGTTTACATTATATTTGACTCCGAAAATTATTTATGGAAAACTGATCGTGTGAACTACGTTTTACGAGTTGATATTAAACTCTACTATTCAGTGTAGAACGGAAACGTATCTTAAAACTTAAAAGAAAAGTAAAAAAAAAACTGTACAATTAAAAGTTTTTATCTGACTGATAGCTCAGTGGTAAAGTGGTGGCTTTTCAATTGAAAAGTCTCGGATTCAAATCCTGGTCAGATCATATGTAATTAAAAAAATATAGTGTATATGAAAACAATTTAATAAGAAGTCCAAATGTCAAATTGGCAAAGGATTAATATTATCAGGCAATAATTACTATTGTCTGGTACTACAAATAAATAAATAAATAAATAAAAATTTTATAAATTCAAAAATATTAAAATAAAAAATAAATTTAACATTTTTCGGTTCATTTTTCTACTTATAATTTGGTTTACCTTAAATAAATTTATTCAATTTTTATAATTTATTTTTAATATTTATGTATTCTAGATTTTTTTTCAATTTTTTAATTTTAAAATTTAAATTTTATAGTTTTAGAGGCAACTAAACCCTGTGCGAATAATAACAATAACTTGTTTTTATTTATTTTATATTTTTTCTCAATCTTTCACTCAATTGTCAGTTAAATGTCATTTTTAATAATTGGTTTTTTTTTTTGTTTTATATGTCATTTTAATTTGTAAACATATTTTTTATGTATTTGAATTTGCATATAAATTAATACTTTTTTTTTTTATTATATAATCTAGTTTATTATATATTATATATGTATATTTTTTGTATATAATATTTTGTTTTTTTTTTTTAATTTATTTTGTTATGTGCTTATTTTTTTACATTTACAATAATAAAATAACAAATATATTATTTTAAAGCTCAGCATTTCTTTAATACATATTATAATTATATATGTATATATTATAAATAGCATTTACCTTTATACAATTTTTATCCAATTTATACATAATATATTTTTGTTTTTAATTAATTTTTAGTTGTTTTTATTTTATTTGTAAATTAACACAAACATTTAATTAATTTTATATTTTGTATGCAACAAACAATACCATTTATTACATTTAATACAACACATTTTTTTAATTATTTTATATGTTCATGCATTTAAATTTCATTTAAAAAGTAAATTTTTATTTTTATTTTATTTGTTTTACTTTTTTTAATATAATATAATTACTTATGTACTTGATAGGTAACATGTTATTTTTCATATTTTTTTTTTGAAAGGTAAAAACATTTTTAGGTTATGTGTACTTTTCAAAAAGTTACTTCAACTGGTCATCATTGAAAATAAATGGTAGGATTTCTTTTTTAGTATGTCATAGCATGTAGTTTTTTTGAGCTTAGTGCCGAAATGGGTTAACATATTCCAACCAATTTTATATTAGAAATTTCGTTAGCTAAGAGGAACATTTGGGCAAAATTAAAAGCAAACGGTCACCCTATTTCGCCTCGACATCAAAAAGATTGAGAAAACTTAATAGAGTCTCCG
This sequence comes from Dolichopus griseipennis, assembly GCA_963082915.1. Classification (NCBI taxonomy): domain Eukaryota; kingdom Metazoa; phylum Arthropoda; class Insecta; order Diptera; family Dolichopodidae; genus Dolichopus; species Dolichopus griseipennis. Next base: position 111,089,683 of record OY720442.1, read on the forward strand.
TTCTCAAACGGGTGTACACATCTTATGCACATTATCTATATTGTAAAACAATATTTTCTGCAGAATTTTGTCGACATTTATGCATTGTAATCATGTTGAACGCGTGACTTTACTTTACAGTATATTATTTTTTTGAAGCTGGGGAGTTTTTAACCGTTGGATGCTTTCAATTAAATTAATTAGTTTAAAAAATTACAGTGCTATAAGCTACGAGTACAAAGCTGTTGAAGCATTATTTCAAAAGAATATTTGTACATATTAGTTTTTTAAAGTGTATAGTTGTGTTAAACTTCACAATATCTCTATCAAGTAAAATTCTCTTTGTAATATCTTAAAATTGATGTTTAGTTATTACAGAATCAAAAAAGTCATACCATTTACAGAATAAGAAGCAAAATAGTTTTCACTTTCACCATTATTGACCGAAGTAACTTTTTAAAAATATAACTGTAAATCCTTTCAATTTACTTAAAAAGCGTCGAATTTTTTCACCAATTTGAAAAATAGGGATTTTTTTTTCTTTTATAACTTGTTTTTAGTTTTCTTTTAACTTTTATTTTAATTTTCCCATACAATTTATTTGTGTGTAAAATTTTTAGAAGATTTTCTTCAATTTTCTTAATTTTTTTGTAAGTTCTTCATTCATTGAAAATTTTTGAAAAATGGCGGTATGTAATATTTATTTTATATTTTCAAACTCATTGCTGTTTATTTATAAAACGCTATCAAAAACAAAAGAAGAAATTGTATGTCTATAAAAAAATAAACATTTTTTCCTTAAAATTATGCATAAAGTGCTTTAAGAAACCGTTTAGTTAAGTCTGAGGTTTTAGTTTTTCTTTTTTTATTCAATTATTTAATTTAATTAAATTTATTAAAAATTTAGAAAAAAATAAACGAATTTTAATATAGAAAAAAATTTAGGCATTAAAATTTTTTTTTTTTTGCATTAAAGGTTAAAACTTTTTCAATTTTTCATGTATATAGTCACTTTAATTAAAGCTTTTAATGATTTTGATTGTTTATATAGTCCAAATTTTGAATATTATATAAATTAAATAAATATGTATATGCATGCAGGTAAAAATTATACAAAATGAATTAAAAAATGTTGCCAGAGTATTTTTGTATTGAAAGTAGGTTGAATTTAAATTTGCATACAAAATAATTGAGGTATGGTTACTTTTCATAACCCTGTGCCAAAATAGTCATAATGCACAACAATTGGGATTATTTGAACAGCTACGTAATAGTTGTACGTAATATTCACATAATTTGCGAAAAAAACCAGTATTAAATGCGCATCTTTGTACAAATTTAGGCATGTTAACATGTTGAACACTTGATTTTGTTGTACAACCAGAATATCCACAATTTGGAAGTTAAAGATATAGCTAAAATGGCTTTTAAATTTGTGTTATAATAAAATTAAATTATTTTACTATATTTGCTTTAGAAATAACTATTGCCCGACTTTATTTCAGAAAATTTAAAATGCGATTGTCACATTGAAAATGGCAATGTCAAATTGCACACCAAATGTTAGTTTTAAATTAAATTGTTGGAAATTTTTAAGGTTTTTCTAAAAAAAATAGATTACCTATTCAATTTTTCTAGTTTTACATATTTACTATATTATTGTGTGTTTATTGGAATTAAATTTTTAACCATTAATATTGACAATAGGTATTGATAACTATAGATCCCTACAATAAATTTCTCAAATGGTGGCATTCGTGAACATTTTAAATTATCGATTGAAAAAAATTTATTTAATTTTTAATAGGCCAATTTTAGTATATACCGCTATTTAATGATAGACACTCATAAATGTTGTAGTTTGTGAAGTAGTACAAAGCGAAATTCAGTTGACTAAATGTCAATGTCAATTGTCATTATTGTCATGCCAATTAAAATTTAATAAGAAAATTTGATTAAATCATTAATAGTAAACCTTCACGATAGTTCTTTAATTTATATTTATATATAATTAATAATTATTTTAAGTATCATTTTGATTCATTTTGTATTAAATTTTGGAAATAACTTAATGGCGTATAAAAACCGTTATGTCAGCTTATTTAAAGTATTTTTAACTTTATAACCAGCAATGAGAAAAAGTTTTTATATTTAATTTGTAATTTTTTGTTTTTATTTATTTAAAATCTTTATTTATTTTCAAATACATTTATTTCCTTTATTTTTTAATTTATTTTAATTTCATGTAATTTTAGTTTTTATTTTATTCAAATGTTTTTTTTTGTAATTATTATTTTGTTTTTAATCTTTTTTATTTAATACGTAAAATAGGCACTGTGAATAAGGCATCTACAAAGTGGAGGTAATTAACATTTAAGTTTTTTTTTTTATATTTAATTTTTTTATATACAAATGTTGTATATATATATGTATATTATATATAAATTTATATAATATAAGCATAAGAATTTAATCATTCACAATAGAAATACTTTAAAGCATATAGAGGATGATTTGAAGTGCAGCAACTATATAGTATTTTGAAATTTTTTATTTTAACACTAATTGAATAATAATTAACTGCTATCTTTTATATAAATTCTTTTCCTTTGTTTAAGCTGTACTCAAGTACTCTAACTACTTATCACTAGTTAAATAAATTTTCAATTTCTATTTAAATGAACATAAAAAAAATATATTTTAAAAAGTATAAAACAAAATAATGAGTTGCTGAAAACATAATACAGGGTGGCGCAAAAAAAAATTATTTATATTTTTTATTTTTATTTCAGAATTTTGTGAAGAAAACTTGGGGAATTGAAAATGGAACAGTACACAACAGAACAGCGATCAAAAATTACAAAAAGTTATGAAAAATATAAAAAATCAAAGACGTTTCTACATGTTATTTATGAAAAAAGGTTTAATTATGAAATTTTTTTTTGCTCAATATATAAGGTAAGGTCAAACATTTAAAAGGGTGAGGTTTTTTCTTTCAGAATCTTGCTTTGCTCATGGCCAATTGTATACTGCAATTTCTCGAGCAACTAATTCTACGGGTTTAAAAATTCAGATTTTATCAAAACCCAAACAGAAAGCAACCTCGGAAGGAACAGGGACTGAAAATTTATTTTATAATGAAGTTCTTTTGTAACACTTTTATATTAATCAATTAGACTTTTAAAATAACACGGAGAAGTATGCTTACTCAGGAACCTTCTTTAAAAAAACGCGCCTTTTGAACTTCCGCTAAGTGGTCAGCTATTTGACAATGACGGTTTGTGCAATGGTACAGGGGTTTTCCTAGTAAAGGATACATAAAGATAACATGTTGCTAAATATATAAGTGAATCAATGTATATAAAATCTGATCTTAACTCAGAATGCAGCTCCAACCCAAAACACTTGGACAAGAACCATAGAAAAACCAAAAATAGGAAAAATATGGGCAAATGTCAAATCAACGGCTCAAAATAGAGTTAGATGACGTAGCTCTATGGAAGCTCCTTGCTTCCAAAAAGTGTAGAAAAAGCAAAAAAATATAATCTTTTAACAAACTAAAAGTAAAAATAAAATTAATAATAATAAAAATGAAAATAAAACAAAAAATAATATTTTTTTAATGAATTTTTTCTTATTTTCTTTTTTTTTTTTGTCATATAACTCAAAAAAATGTTTTTTATTTTTTTATTTTATTTATTTTTTTTTAAGAATATTTTTTTTTTTTTTTATTACCACGATAATATAATAATAATAATTAATTAATTAATTAATAATTAAAAATTGTAAAGATAAAATTTCAAACTTGTAATAATTTTTGTTGTTTTTCTTTTCAAAAAGAAATTTAAAATAAAAATTACTTAATTTTAAATTAATTTTTTTTTTTAAAAAAAGATGAATAAAAACCAAGAAAAATATCTAAATATATTATTTATGACAATTGGGTTTTTTTTTTAATTACAATTTTTTTTAAAATTAAATTCAAAAAAAAAAAAAAAAATAAAACTCCTTAATTAAAATTATATTAATATTTTACTAAAAACTAAATTTTTAAATTATAGTATTTTATATTATAATATATGACATATTAATTTTCTATTATTTATTTTTTTTAAAATATTTCACATTTTCTTATTAAATTATTGAGTATCAAACAAAATTGACAAAAAAAAAAAAAAAAAAAAAATTATATAATAATAAAAATAAAATCAAACAAATATAAATATAATATATTTTATAAGTATATATTTATTTTCATTAAATATAATATATTAATTAATTATAATTACTTAAAACAAATAAATCTATTTTTTTTTTTTTTTTAATTAAAAATAACACAAAAAAAAAATTAATATTAAAAAAATAAAACAATGACAATTTATTATATTATATATATTAAAATATTATAATTAATATTTATTAATTAAATATTAATTAAAATTAAATTAATATTTATTAATTAAATATTATTTAAAATTAAATTAATATTAATTTTTACAATTTAAAATATATTTTTTAATATAATTATTATTTAGTTATTTTATGAATTTACATAAAATCAAAAAGTAAAATTTTATATATTATTATTATTAGTAATTATTTATTTATATATTTAATATCATTATTTTTTAAAAAAAAAAAAAAAATTATAAAGAAATCTTATAAAATAATAACACTAGATAATAATTGCGACCAGAAATATTTCTTTTATTTTTTATTTTATTTTATATTTAAAAAATTTTAAAAATAAAATTTTAAAATTAAATATTAATTTATAAAAATTATAATATTAAAAAAAAAAAAAAATACCAAAATAAAATTTAAAACAAATAATGTATATTTATAGGTGGTTAAAATACGAACAAGAATATTAAAAATTTTAAAATAAAATTTATATTCTATTATAAAAATAATAGAATATTAAAAAACTATTTAGTCAATAAAGTTAACCTTAGTGAAACCTAATTTTTATTTTTGCCTTTTTTTCTGAATTTCTTTTACCGTATTTTCTAACGGTATCAAGAAACAGTTCTTTAAGCGGTGATTTGTAAATCTATAACATTTTAAGTTTTTTAATTTTTAAAACTTCATATTCTACAATAGATATTAGATTTTAACTATAGCCATGTCAGTGTATACCCCGCCTTAAAATTTATATTAGAAAATTATATTGACAATGAAATTATTTTATTACTTTAAAAAATTACCCAGTAACTTTCACTTATGCAAGTCTGTTAAAAACCAAGGATGCTGTTCAATTATTTGTTATTAATTTTTAATAATTAAATATTAATTATACACTTTAAATTTACAATAAAAACTTTATATTTGATTCGAATTAAACCATTACAATTTGTAAAAAACAGTCAAAACGAGGAAGTGTGTAGTAGAGTAGACTGTGTCAACTCTGGGATACCCGTATGACCGTCAAATATACATTATATCATTCGGTTAATTACTTTTGGCAAAATTTCAAACATTCAGCTTTATTAGGTATAGAGTAATGCTCATATAAAAGAAGGAGTTGTATGGCAGCTACTCGAACCCTTAGCTGAATTTAAAACTCGATTCCGTTTTTTGCATAAAAACGAATTTGTGAAAATTTCATAATCCTAGCTCCTTTACTTTTTGAGTTATCGTGATGACGGACGGACGGACGGACAGACGGACGGACATACATAGCTAAATCGATTTATTTTTCGATTCTGATCCGATCCATACACTTGAGTCTATATCTACCTCCCCTCCTTCTCTGCGTCACAAACGTAATGGCAAATTTATTATACCCTTGGACTATATAGTCATACGGGTATAAAAAAAGGTAAATTTTATAGAAAACTTTTATATTAGGAAGAAGTCTAATTCTAAAAATGGGGTTTTTAATTCTAAAAATCATATATATTAAAATTGCACGTCAAAAATTTTGAAAATACGAAATTTATGTTGAAATTTTCTAATAGTTAAATTGAAAATTCTTCAGTTTATAATAAAAGATAGCAATAAAAATAATTGTTTGGATTGTCTTTTTTAAGCTCTATTTCAATGTTTGAATGTTTCCCAAAACACATTTTTTTTTAAAAACTATTTTAAAAAAATAAACTTATTAATTATAATTATTTTAATTCATGCTAAAATGTGATATCCAATTGGTGTATAAAAAAAATTTATATTCTATAGATCTTTCAATTTAATTATTTCAGAGAAGTATTAAAAGTATCTTAGTTGTCAAATTTTTAACAAAATAACTTAGGTATTGAAATATGAATTATTAAAAAAAAAAAAAAAAAAAACATTTAAAACAATATAATATTGAGTTAATGGAATTTGAGAAATTCCGTATTCTGATGGAGGGGTATAAATATTGTGATTGATATTAAAAATTGTATAGGTATTTTATGTAAAATTTTTAAAATTATTTTTATTTAACATTTAATTTGTTTATTATTGTAATAAGTTTTTTTTTATTTTTTTTTTGTATCATTTATTATTTTAACACAAATAAGTACAATTGCACACATTTATAATCCTCTTTTATTGTTTATTTTCAACAATTAATTAAATTTTTTATTTGTTTAATTTTCAATTAAATTATTTGTAAATTTACTCTTTTTTTTTAATTTAATCGTATTTAAGTTTGGTATTTTTTTAAATAAAAAATTAAATCTTAAGATGTTTATTTAATTTTAGGTTTTTCTTATTTTTTTTCATTTAAAATTTTCTTCATTATTTTTGGTTAAATTTTTTCGTAACAAAAGATGATTTAATTACAAATATACATGTATATATATATATATATCGATTTAAATTAAATTATTATACATTTGTTAAAAATGTTTACAAGTTGTTCAAATTTTATAAAAAGTACTTGTAATTACATATTTTGGTTATGTCAAAGTTGAATGTAACAGAGATTCATATTCTGTATTTAAATTCACAATTCGCTTTCATGTCCATTAAACTCGTAATTTAGAATTCACAATAGTTTAAAAAAATTTTTTTTTTCTTAATTAATTATAGGTATTGTTTCAAGAATGTTAATTTTAAATTTAATTAAAGCGGTTGTGAACTTACTATACTTATATTTGGATATTACACTAGTATCTGCCGACATCTTAATATTTGTGGAAGAAAGATATATAATCGGTATGTATATATTTTTTTATATGGCTGAAAATGAAAATTGGAAAATTATGAATGAAAACATAAAAATTTCGGAAAAATATTTAAAATGGTGTGCATTCGTATTGAAAAAATTTGACAATCGGTTGTTAATTGGCCAGGTTATTATATATTAATTCAAATATACAGATTAAATATTATGACAATGATAAAATCTATTGTGAATAGTTTTTTTAAATTTGAACAGTCATATGTCAAATTCGCATCGTAAATATTAGGTAATGATTGATGAAAATTTGAACAAATTGTATTCATAAATGTTGGTATATATGATTTTTTTTTATTACATATAAGTTTTAAATAAATCTATGTATCTATATATATTTATATATTTATATATAACAAAATTTAAGTTATAGTATATATATATTATTAAGTAATCAATCTTTTCCTTTTCTTTTACCTATAAATTTTAGTAATTTTTTCATTTAAATCTTGTTTGTTTTTTGGACTTTATTCTTTATATAGTATGTATATATATAAATTTATGAATTCAATAATATTTAGTTTTTTATATTATTAATTGAATTATTATTATTATATATTGTTATATAATTTATTTTTATAATAATTTTATATATTAAAGAATTGTCCTTAAATTAGAAAATTCATCATTATTTTGTTTTTGTTTTTTAATTATTAATTTATAATCAATTTCATTTTTAGTATATATTTTTATTTTTAATTAATTTTTTTAATTATTTTATTTGTTTATTTCACAGCAAATAACTTTTATTTTATCAGTTATTTTTATTTTTTAATTACAATCATTTGTTAATAATTTCTTAAGAAGTTTTCTTTTAATGCTATTAATTATTTTTAATATATAAATTTTTCACATCTTTGCATACAAATTATGTTACATTATTTATATTACTAATTAATAGATGGCATTAGATTTTGGGTATTATGATTTTTTAAAAATTAATTTAAATAAAATAAATTTTATAATGAAAGTGAGCAAATAACATGGGCAAAAATAAATGCTGATTTAAACATTTTGTTTGAAGAATAAATAAATATTATCAGTTAAAATTAAGCTTTGATACCGTTATACCCTACATACCTCGCTTTAGTAAAATTATTTAAAAATACTATTAAATTTGTGTAGCCCTAGCTTTATAATCATTTCAATTATTTGATTTTAAAATTTCCTAAAGGTTATTGCACAAGAATCAATTTAATTTGGTTGATTTTAAATTTTTTACAAGTTTAAAAAAAAAGATTGCCAACTCAATCGATAATAAAACAATTTAGTATATATTTAATTATCAATAAATTGATTCAATTGTTCTTTTTTATTTGGATTTATGAAACTTAATATTTAATAAGAGGTTTTGTTTATATTTATACAGAATTTTGTTTAATATTTCAATGTCAAAAAACATTCAACAATAGCTTTATCATATATGCGGTATAAACAACGACTACGTTGTCCTAAAATGTATAGATATATAGCCACAGAATATACAAGACATTTATTGTATTGTTGTTCTTTATTAAAGTTTTTTAAACTATGAGCAATTATGTACAATATTGCACAATGTTTCAATATAATATTGATCAGGTGTTAAAACATTCTTGCCCAGTAACAAAAAATTTCTGTGTGACTGAAATATTCAATTTACACCAATTAAGCGTATTTACACCAACACGCATTAATCGTGCAACAAATATTGAAAGCATAACATTGTCATCATTTGTGTATACAAAAAAATATTTTTTGCTAGACTTTGCAATAATACAGTATGTAAGGTCAGGGGAATTTATTTTAAATATAAAATTGATAAAATATTTAATATAAATGTTTCAAATTAATTATTAATAATTTATTCAATTATAAAGTTGAAATTAATCATGAAAATAATTAATTTAAAAATATGAAAATTGATTCTATAGCATCTACCTTAATTTTATGATCAAACTGCAATAATTTGTATTCTGTATTTAATTGAATACTATGGCCGACTATTTTATTTTAAATATTAATGACGCTCTCGTTTCGCTTTAATTACGTAGTCAACAAGAAAGTGTCTACAATGAAATGTACATGACAGCGCTTTTTGACATTGTTTTGCTTACAAATTTCATGAATCAAGAAATATTCAATAGTTTAATATTTGTTATATAGCTATTATGAATAATGGTTTGGTATTATTTAATCCTAGATAGAAAAAAAATTAATAATTTAACTAATTTTTTATTCTGATAATATATTTTTTTATTTTTTAATAAAAAATATTTTTCAAAGTTTAATTATTTGACATTTGAATAGGTAGAGAAAGCGGAAAAGTTAAAAGTGAAACCACTTTTTTAATGATTGCGGATTGGCTGCGACATGGCTGCGTCTATTGTAGACTTTTTCATATAATTCAATACATTTAACTTAGTTTGACAGATAGCTACGTAAGAAATTCGAATATAGTAAAAAGAATTTATATTTTTACGAATTTATGGAAAACTTTAGACATTATACCATAAGTATCAAATTACTTTTCAATCACTAATCAAACAAATTATTTTTTTGAGTAGTGAGTGTTTTTTTTTTCTAATCAAAACTCTATTAGGTTTTTATCAAATCTAATTTTGGAGTTTCGAAACTTTTCGAAAAAATTATTATTTCACAGTAGTGAAAAGTGGTAGATGCAATACGAGTCGAGGTCCAAATATTTCGTAAAGGAATAAAAAAATATTATAAATTTTTAAGAAATCACAATTAAAGCTTTGTTTTTTTATAATTTTATTTGTTTTTTTTTTTTGTTTTATATTTAATTAATTATTAAGGAAGTGCTTCATTCTATTTTTTATTTAAATTTTTTTCTATTTAATTTTAATCGTTTTTTTTTTTTATTTATTTAATTTTTATATTTTAAACATTTATATTTAAAATTTATATTCATTTTGTTTTTTGAATTTTTTATATAGATATATTTAAAAAACTAAATTTAGTTTTATATAATATATATATATATATATTTATCATGAAATACAATATATATATATATACAATAGGTTTTGTTTGTTTTACTTTTTTTTTACAAAAGTTTTTTGTAATTGAATTTTTTGTTGCTTTTAATAAAACTTAAATTATAAATCCATTTATATTATATTGATATTATAAATATTGGATGTTTATTTATTTATAAATATAATTTCAGTATAATTTAAATATATTAATTTATCAATTTTTTTTTTATATTATTAATAAAAATTAATAATAACAAACAGAGATATGACACGATTGTAGTTTTTTTTATTTTAAAATTTAATATTTTCAATTTAAAATTTTCTTGTTTTTTAATTGTGTAATTTGAACATTTATATTTTATACATTGAATACTTATATATATATTTATGTATATAGATGTACATAAATATATATATAATATTTATTTATATAAGCATTTGTTTGTCTCATTTTTTTTTTTGTTTTTTGTTTGTATTTTACATAAAAATCTTAATACAAATATATCTATTATGTGACAATTGATCCAGTGTTTTAATAATATTTATAATTAATATTAATTTTATTAATTATTAATATTTTTTTATATATATGATTTTTTAATTTAAATTCTTTTCTAAAATATTCTATAAATATTCTTGTAATTTATTTTTTTCACCTAAAAATATTTTTTTTCGGACTATTATATATAATTTTTATAATTAATTATTATTTATATTATAAATAATAATTAATTATTTAAGTTTTCAGAATTTAATAAAATAATTTATTTATTTGTTTATTCCGATAAAATTTTTTAATTTGTTTTGTTTTAAATTGAACTTTAGCGTTTTTTTTTTTTGTTTTCTAGTTTGTTTTTTTTTTTTAAATAAATTAATTATTAAATTTCATTTTAATTTAGTATATAACTTAATAAATTTTCTAATAATTAAAAAAAAAATTTTATTAAAAATATTTATATTTGAATATTAAATCATTATATCGAGACACAATATATTCGTTATATAACTGAAAAAAAGGGTAAAGTAATGTTCAAAAATATATTAAATTAAAATAATTTCAAATTATTTATTTTGGAAAAAATTGGACTTTTTTTTTTTAAATTGTACTGATTATCATTTTGATATTTCTGTGTTTTAAAAATCAACAATTTCTTCTTTATACACTATTTTTATAATTGGCAATATTTTATAAAATCTTTCTTAAGGAATTCAAAAATTAATATGGTAACACTATATTTAAGCATTTATTTTGACAGTCAAATTTTTAATAATAAACTTCAAATACAAACGTCACAATCATTTCCAGTAAGGAATTCAAGCCACGATCGTATAAATAAATTAAATAAATTGAAAATTTGTTTATTAATAAATTAAAATAATTTTAAATTTTCCATTTTAATATTTTTAATTAATTCAAATTTTACCATTTTTCGATATATGCCATGTTTAGTTATAATTTGTGAACGAACAATATGTTGTATTCAATATATTTTATAATTTTCAATAAAATTAATTTTAAATTATTTTTTTTACAAAAAATAAAAATTAAAATTTTTAAATATTACAAATGATTATAAAAAAAAAAAAAAAAATCAAATAGTTATTAATGAAAAATTTTTCTAAATAACTAAATATGGTGTAATAAATCACATTAAAGTAATGGCCTAACACTTAATTAAAATGTTTATTTTAGTAGACTAGGTTTTTTTGTTTTTTATTTTTTAATTTTTAAATAATAATTTTATTTTCTGAATTTTTTTTTTTAATATAATCTTTAATTAATTGTTTTTTTTTTGTTTTGCAATTTAATTTTATTTAAAAATTAACTAAATAAAAATGAAATTTAATAATTAAAACTAAATTAATGTAACAATTAAATTTAATATTTTAAAATTTATAATTTTTTGTTTACGAATAAAACTATAAAACAATTATTAAGTAAATTTAATAGATATTGTGTTTTTTTTTTTTAATTTTTTTAAATTATTATTTTCTTTTGTTTTTTTTTTTTTTAATTTAATTTATTTTAAATAAAAACATATTTACTTGCATGCCAATAATATTTTATTAATTGTTTTTTGTTTTGTTTCTAAACTATGAACTAATATGGTTTTTTTTTTTAATTTTTTTTAATTAATTAATTTTAATTTTAACTCCTTCAACAATATGTATATATTTAGTTTAATGTGTTTATAATTTTATATAAGTATTTATATATATATAATTTATTTCAAACAAATCACACTATTATTATTATTATTACTACTACAATTATTTAAATTCTGCTGCATAGTAGTGCATGTAATATTACTGTTATGATGATTACTATTACTACTAGTACTACTACTATTACTGTTGTTATTTGTATTACTTCCATGATGAGAAATACTTATATGTGGTGGTGGAGGATGTAAATAATTACTATTATTATTACTGTTGATGATATGGTGATGCTGTTGCTGTTGTTGTTGTTGTTGATGCTGAATATTTTGTATTCTTCTTTGAAGATGATGTTGATAATTATTATCAATTTGATTATTATTATTATTACTATCATTACATTGTTGCTGTTGATAATGATTATTACGACTGGTACTATTTGGATGATTACTATTGTTATTATTATTATTATTACTATTATTATAATTACTATTACTGCAACTGCTACTATTACTATTGTGGCTTGAATATGGACTCAAATTTAAATTTGAATATTGACTATTATTATCATTACTATTACTATTATTTTTATTACGATTATTATTACTATTATTAAAATGTAAACTATATTTCGAGTTCAATTGACTCAGTTGAAATCCATTTTGTTGATGTGCTTGTTGTTGATGATGTTGTGATGATGTTGATGATGATGTTGATGATGATGGATGAAGATGATTTTGACTTAAATTATTAACAACACTTAATCTATTATTATTATTATTACTGTTGTTATTATTATTGTTGCTATTATTGTTGTTGCTGTTGTTGTTGTTGCTGTTATTACTATTACTATGATTATTATTACTATGATTTGGACTATTTAAATAACCATCACCATTTAGATTTGCTGTTGTTGCTATTGTTGTTGAATTATTTAATAATAAGGTTGCCGGCTATGTTGACCAACCCTCTGATATACGAGGCCTTTTATGAGCTTGCGGTGAATCATAATCCGATAATTGTGAACTAGGTGTATGTCGTAAATCATTACCAACTGGTGATGGAACATTAGTTGGCGTTATCGTACCTAAAATTTAAATAAACAAGAATATTAATAAATTATATTTAATAAAAATTGAATATAAAATATATATAATTATTAAATGGTTTATAATGATGCTCTTAATTTTAAGTGAAAAATTAAAAATATTAAAAAAAAAAAAATTAAATTATTAAAAAATAATGTTAAAATAATAGAAATAAAATTAATATGCAATTTTATTAATGGATGATTTTGTTAATAAATTAACCCAAAATTATTTTGCAACCTAATAATTAAAATAATAGTATAATAAACTGATTAAAAAGAAGATTATTCCGATTTCCGCTTAAAAATCCGTTTCAATTCAATTAAGATATTATGTATATATAAATATATATATATAAAGTTAATAATAATTTAGATTTTGGAAATTATCCACAAAAATCGGAACAAATAAAAATAATAGCAAAAGACATAATATTAGTAAATAAATTCCGTAAGCATTCTGTGTAAATATTTAAATAATGTAAGGGCTTAACATGTTAAAAAAAATTTGTGAAAATCATATAGTACTTTTATAAAATTTTTTCATTTTAATTTACAAAAAAAAAGAAAACTGAGTTCCTCTTGGACTTTAAAGAAGAAATTAAAATAACCTGAGTATTAGTTAAGGTTCTGCTCTAATGGGTTAAATGTGTACGTTTTTTTAAATATAAAATTTATTCAATGATTTCAAGAAGGTTATTTTAAAATTTTAAATATAATTAAAAAATGGAGTTATATTCGTTCAATATGTAATAACGGAACTTTTTATTTTAATTAAAAAATATTAAAATAACGGTAATTTAATTTCAAATTAATTAATAATTAATTCTAATAGTAAAAGTTCGAACAAACATGTGTATATATATAAAATGACAAAATAATTTTTGTTATATACAATATTATACATATGTACCTACAATATATATATATATATAATTGCTTTATTTAATATGAATGGTTAAATATAATGAAATTCTATATTAATGCCTAATATATACAAATACATATACATATAAGAATAAAAATGATTTATTAATTTTGATGAAATAATTTGTTTATTAATTCAATATAGTATAGTTTTTTATTAATATATAATTTATAATTTATTAAATGTTTTATTATTATTATTTGTTTTTAATTAATTTTGTTTTTTGTTTATTAAATACTAATTTACCGATTAAATTCCAAAAGCGAGAGGAACTCAGTGGGGATCTGTAATAGTCATCACATTTTCCTTGTACTAAATTTGGTTTTTGTTTTTTTTTTTTTTGAATTTTTGGTATTTTTGTTTGTTTTAATTTTGTTTTTTTTTTTTTTTTATATTTTGTTTTTAAGAAACGTTTACAAAATTAATTCAAATAGAAAAAAAAGCAAAAAAAAAAAAAAAATTATATAAATAAATGAAAAAAAAATATATTAATATAAAAAAAAAAAAAGTATTTAAAATATTTAATTAAAAAAAAAAATAAATATATTAAAAAACACACACAAAATAGGTAAAGAAAATTTAGTTATAAAAAAAAAATATGACACAACTAACACCAATATACTGAAAAAATATCAGAGAATGAATTTATATGAATGTTAAAGTAAAAGAATGGGTCCTTTTAAGTTCTTTAAAGATCCTTATACAACTATTTCACTATACATGGATTTAAAATTTGGAAAACTATAGAAAATGGGGTCAAACCTGATCCTAAACCTCAATCCAACTTTTATTTAAATTTAAAAACTTATGACCAATTAAATCTAAAATATGGTATTTTTTCTTTTATACGAATTCTCCAAGTACCTTGTATTTAATGGATAAATTCTGTGGTATTATGGAATAACTAGATAAATCGAAATTATAAAGATAATTAAACTGTATATACATATATGTATATTACAGCTTAAATCAATAATACTTCAAATACCATTTTTAAAAAAAGTTGAAAAAATTTAATTCACTGTCATTTGTTTGAAGTTTAAGAAGGGTAGCACTTATGAAAGAGGGTTTGTCAAAATTAATCTTATTATAAATTTATAGATTATGACAATTAAAATGGATGATTTCATACAATAGAGTATTTAAAAATTTAAATTTCGAATAATAGTATACATTTATATGAATGGAATATATGGGGTATATGTGTTATGTTTATGGGGGTCTTCATTTATAAATTATATTTTAATTAAAGATTTAATGAACAATGATAATAAGTTATAAGTTGAACTTATTTAGGAATGTCATAAAGTTTGTAGGTATAGAAATTTTTTTGAACCGTTATATTCCCTTCATAGAAATTTAATTTAAAGACTTTTAATATTTGAATAGAAGCTACTGAGGGAGCGTCACGAAATCACAAACGCCAAAAATCTTACATGAAATAAAAATTTTCAAATTCCAAAATCTCCAAAAACCAAAATCCCAATTTTTAGTTAGTTATAAAATCAAGGTTATATCTTTTTTCCAGTTGCTGCCTTTTTTTTTTTATAAAACAAAGTTAGGAAGGATTTCGCAGTTAGATACAAATCAGGGTTACAACAATTTATTCAGCAGAGATTTGGGTACGATAAGCCCTATTTTAAATGCTTTGTTGAAAGTTTTAGAACTTCTTTATTATATAAAATATAAAAATAAAGAAGATTTTTAATGTTTGTTACAAACTTAGGATTAGCGCTTCTTTCAGACTATCTAATATGTATATGTAAGATTCTGAATTAGGATATAAGTTTTTATGTGCTGTAAGTTAGTATATCCTATATATTATACTATTATAGTTCGATATAAGTTATTAATACTAAATTAGAAACGAATTAAAAATTTCAAAAAAAACTTACAAGTGAAATAAAAGAGTTCAAAACGAATTGTGATTTTGGGATTTTTGTAAATGGGATTTTGTATATGGCATTTTGTGTTTAGGATTTCGTGGCCAACCCACTGAAAAAATAATAAGTTATGTGTCATGTGTGACTGAGCACCATAGTAAATGAATTTAATTTTTAATATTGAAAGATATAACCAATACCTAATTTCATTTAATCAGTAGTTAAGGAAGAAATACAAAAAAAAAAAAGACTTGGAAAAGTTATTTAGGTTAATTATAACCTAAGTTATAGGTTTTCTTTTTTTTTTTTTTAATTGAATTCCAAAAATAAAATATTCAAAATATTTTTCTATTCTAATTTTATTATTTTGTTAATAATCTATTTTTAATAATAAAAAAAAAACAAAAACGAAAAGTAAAAAAAAATTATTTTCATTTCGATTAATTACCTGGTGTAGGTGTTAAATGACCCGTCGATGATGGTCTTGATGACATAATCAAATGTTGTGGATGACTTAAAACACTTAAATTAGCTGAACTAGGTTGACCGCCAGCTATCACAGCAGCAGTATTCATTGTTGTTATTGATATGGCACCAGATGATGTTTGTCCAATTAATGAACTTGGATGATGATGATGATGATGATGATTTTGTCCAATAATACCTCCACCACTATTTCCACCACCACCAGGACCACTACCACTATTACTACTAGCTGATTGTGAATGATCACGTGGTGGTGATACTGGTTCTGATTTAACTTTAATTGATACAGGTGATGTTGATGGTGGAGGCGTACTATTCGATACTGCTAAATGTGGTAAACCACTATACAGCCAAAAGAGTTGAAAAAAAAAAAAAATTAAATTTATTAAAAGGAAAAAAAAATGTTGAAAAACAAAATCAAATTCTAAAATAGTTACCTATGTTGTACTGTAGTTAAATTAGGATGCGTTGTCCATGATGGTAAACTCATAACATCTGAGTTCATTGAGAAATCTTGTGGACCAAATGTACTTAATGAATAATTCTGTAATGGTATTGGAGTTTGTAATGTAACTATTGGTGTGTTTAACGTTGACTGCGTTTGTCTCTGCTGTTTTTTTTTTTTTATTATTTTGTTTTTTTTTGTTTTTTTTTTTTTTTTATAATTTTTTAATATGGTAAAAAAAAAACCAAAAAAATAAAAAAAAAAAAAATTAAAAAATCAAATGGAAGCGTTTGAAAACCCAAATAACACAATTAAAAACAAAAAAAATAATAAAAAATTGTAAAAGAAAAAAATAAAAATAAAAAAAATTAGTAAAAATTAAAGTTAAGATAAAGAATATTTAGAGTAATAGATAAAAGAGAGATAGACAGATAGATGGACAGATATTAAGCGTAAAGTAAATCAAATAAATTTGAAGATGAAAATATGAATTAAATGAAAAACTATTGATTCATTTACAATTTATTAATCAATTAATTTATAATGACAGATTTGAAGCAATGAACAAATATAATTTACAAAAAAAGGATTTTTTAAAAAATTAATTTTATAAACCTTAGATTCAATGATAAGTCGACGTAAATTGTTTCCAAATGATTTATTTTAATTGTGAATCATATCGTAAATTGTCTACTAAAGTGTCAGTTATAGCTTTAATTCAAATGCATCCGGAATAAAATGATTTACTAAATAATAAATATCTAAATTTTAATTTAAATATTTTTAAGGAGTTGCCAAATTGGAAATGAATTGAAAACATGAATTGAAATGAAATCAATTGAATTGAATTGAAAACAATTGAAACAAAAGTATTCCAATGCCATAAGTGTTTCATTTCATATCATTCCTTTTCAATATGTAATTGAAAAAAAGAAAAAAATTACAGCTAATTCTATAACGAAACATTTTTCTGATATAATCGAGTAAAAATAATCGATTATCAATTTTCATAAAAATCGATTTTACGGAAATAAAATGTATGTTGAAATTGAGATCAGTGAAAACTCTAATTAAAAACTTAAATAAAAACATTACTTTGATGAAATCGAATACTTATATAATCGATTAATTGTATTTCGTATAAAATTGATTTTAAGTGATAAAAAGTAAGTTTCAATGAAAGCTCTAATTAAAGTACAAATTGCTTTAGCTAGAATGCTACCATCGAAAATATAAAAAATATTCTCTCATTTAATATTTCAATAATTTATTTAAAATCATAAAATTTAATTTGTTGCAAAAAAAATTTAAAAATTTTAAATTAAGTTGAATACACTTTAACTAAAGATGATTTTGTTTTTTAAATTTTGGTTTCTGCAATAATTCTGTTCTGTTTTTTTTTTTATTAAAAAAAAAATAATTTACAAATAAAAAATATTTGTTTGTATTTATTTTTTAAATAATTTCCTACTTTTATTTTTAATAATTCTTCAATATTGAATTTATAATCATTTTGTATTTTATAAAATATGGTTATTTCTTCAAAAAAAAAAAAAGTCTGTTTTCTGACCTTTTGTGTGTAAATAATAGTTCAAGTAATTTTTCTTAAAATGACAACATATTTGTTAAAGTTTGAATAAAAAATTAAAAAACTCAAAATTCAAAAAGACATTGACATCTTTTTACCATGTGATGATAATCATTATTGTATATGCAAATACAATTTTTTTTTTTTAATTATAATGAACTTTCCAAAAAGGTAATTAAACTTTTAATTTAAAACCGGAAAATTTAATAATGATTAAATATTGTAATTAAAAATAAAATTTAAAAAAAAAAAACTCTATTTAAAAATTAAGTATTAGGTTATGGTTTTTGGATGAAAAATGCCGGATTTACTTTAATAGAAGAAATTTTTACTTTAAGTGAACTTTTCATTTTAATATTGTAAAAGATGTTGTTAATTCTAGTTTTATGCTTTGTTTTTGTCTATGTAATAATGTATGTACATACATATATATATTCAATATTTGTTTATATATATTGTATATATCATATATTCACTTAAAGTAAAAATAAATGTCATTTAGAGAAAAAATGTCCACACTTTAAGTAAAAAATTCACACTTAAAATGGAATATCTTTACTTGAATTTAAATTTTTTCACTTAAAGTAAAAACATCATCACTGTCAAAATCTTGTTTGAAATCGTATATATTTTATGTACATAATATTCGCTTAAAGTAAAAAAATGTCTTCAATTAAAATTAAAAATTTACACTTATCTTTACTGAAATTTAAAATGAAAATTTCTTCACTTAAAGTAAAAATTGCATCACTGTCAAAAAAGTGTCAAAATTTTCAGTTCAAGTAGCAAAAATATATGAATGAAATTTTGTTATGAACACCAAACAAAAACAAAAAAAAAAACACATGTTTAAAACAATGACAAAAAATAAAATAAAAAATTTAAAATAATGAAAAATAATGAAAAACAATGAAATTTTTGATAGCAAAATATTTAAAAAGATGAAAACAAAATGCCTAACATTCAAAACAGCAAAAAAATTACAAAATAATATTATTTTTTTTTGTATATAACTTACGTCTGCATAGGTAAGATCATCAGGGCCTGACATATTGGACGCCATTGTTGGAGTTGGTATTACCACTCTTAAATTGGAAGTTCGACCGTTACCATTGCCTGGTGAATGTTTTATATGATGTGCTAAAAATAATATTATAAAATTTAAAGAATATTAATTTTAATCCAAATACTATATTCATTATAAAAATTGTTATTAAAAAGCTTAAATACAAGTTAAATGTTTGTTATTTTAAAGTCAAAACAAAGCAAAAATTGTCATTTTAAAAACAAGAATTTGATTAATTTGTAAATAATTTATTATACACTAGGTATTTAAAAGATATACAAGGCCAGGTCAACCAAAACTAACTGACTTTAAATGTTTCTAATTTTTTTATTTTTTTTGCAGATAATTAAGAATTTTATTAAACTTTATAAAGTCATCGTCGTACTCAGTACAAGAACGTGTAAAAATTGTTGAATTTAGCTTGTGACAGAAATTGCCATTTTTTTGAACAATCTCATTATGAGTGATGAAATATATTTTCATTTAAATGGATATGTCACTTAATTGAATTGTCGAATTTAGGGTGCGTAGAATTTGAGAGCAGAGCATCAGTGATAAAATACGATCTCAGATGCACTGATTAGTGTAGAGTTGTGGCTGATAAAGTTATCGGTCCATATTATTTTGAAAATAAAACTGAGCATCTACAAATTGTATCTAGATGGTATAGCAGACTTTGTTGGAAAATTTCTGGCAGGAATGGGTTTACGGCTTCAAACCACAAACGTGCAGCAACTATAGGAAAAAATTCGCATAGAAATTGCAAAATTGGAGCTCAATTTCAAATCAATCAGTCTTAGCTAGCCCATTTTATATAGTAAATACTCATTTTCAGATAGTGTTGGTCCATATGAACTTTTTCACTTTTCCAAATCAATTTAGTCTTCCATGAAATCACTAAAGATTTCAAATTTAATCATATTATTTAATGAAAACGTCCTCGTATCTTGGGAACCAAAAGTTTGATCTAAAAGATTTAAAAAATGTCTTAAATTTTTCAAAAGGACGTTGAAAGTAAAGTAGTTGCTATATATTTAAGTTCTACTACAAAGTAGATGAGTCACTTTTTTTTTCATAAGGATTTTTGATTAAATTTTTAGGTTCCAAGATACAGTGGATACAAATCAATTACATAAAAGACCAGATTTCATTTGAAAATTGGATTTTTTTTTAGAAAAAGACTGAATTTACTGAAAAGAGCATAGTTTAATAAAGCACTCAAATGTATCACTCAAAAAATCTATAAAAGATGTTAGTAATTTCAAAAACAAATTCAAACATTAATGTTAAATATTTATTTTAAGGTTAGATTTAGTTTTTTTAAAAACTTTTAAAATGCAAACTTCTACATACATTATATATAAATTTAAAAATTCAAAACTTAAATTCTGTAATAAATTGTTTTAACAAAATTATATACTTAAGAAATATTTAAATTATTTGATTCTATATGACTCTGAAATATCTGTTTTAACTTTATGTATTTAAGAATTAAATATAATTTTATAAAATAAAGTAAAATAATTAGTATAAAACACTCAGAAAACCATGCTTACATTTATGATTATGCCCACCTATACCAGGACTAGGACCTGGACTTGGAGAACCACCTAATGGTGAAGCAGAATGTGGATAACCATTTGACATTTCTAACATTGAACCTGCTGGATAAACTAAAATATTAAAAAAAAAAAAAACACATTAATTAATGTTCCAATAACTTATCAATCAATTTTAATCAATAATTAAAAATTTATCGTAATTATAACAAACCTGAATCCGTTTCTGAACTAGATGGTCTTGGACTAATATTTGGATGTGCCATTTGTGGACTAGCTTGTAACATTGTTGCTGTTTCACCATATGCACCAGCAACTGGTACTGATACTGGTAATGTATAATTGGTCCCAGACATACCAACACGTGTACCAGCTGCCATTTGATTACGTTGCATAACCAATTGAAATTCTTCTTCCATTTTATTATATTTGGCTTCAGTTCTTGGTGTCAATGTATAATCTGTATCCTGTTCTGGTGACTCTGGTGACATAACACCATTTTTATTCTCTTTCTTTAATAGACCCTGTAAAATAAGCGGACAGAGCTCACAAAATACAAAAACAATTTTTTTCAAAAATTTTTTCTTGAATCACACTGCACTCATTAGTTTTATCGAATTTTTTGAATCGATTTTAATTGAATATCATTTTAAATTTTAGTTTTTAAATAATATTCATAATTGTTAATTAAAAATTAATTTTTTAAAAGTAATTATGTAGCATTATAGTTATTAAAATGCCATGTGCCATTTTAATTTGTTGAAAAATGACACAGACAGCTTGAAGCAAATTCAAACCAAAAAAACAAACCAAAAACAAACATTTTCAAGGAAAAATTTTTAAAAAAAATCTCTTATTATTTAATAATATAAAAATTTTATTTAAAATTTAATTATTTATTTAATTTTATTAAAAAAATTTGAATGATAAATAAAAGATAAGTGAAAAAAAATGTAGGAAGTTAGATTAAATCTGTTCAACATTCTTTAAAAATCCGATAACATTTTTTTTTGTGTATTTTATCTGTCATAAAGTATTAAAATTTTTTTTTAATTATCTCATATTTAAATTCATTTAAAATTTTACATTAAACTCGCAACAATCTTATAAATATAATTCAAGTGCAAATAAACAATGCGCCTAAAAGTATGCAATTTTACTTAGTAGGAAAAAATTTTATTTGAATGAAATCCAAGCCATTCTTTTTAATAAAATTAAAATAAAATTGGAATAAATCTATAGATAAAATAAAATAATAGGGGCTTATTTTAATAAATTTTATAATTAATTAGAGTAAGTCATATTGCGGAAATGATGTAACACAAATTTCTTTTCAATTATTGCAATTACAAATTGCAATGATTTAATAAATTTTAGAGGCCTCGGTAGTGTACCCGATAAGCAAATGGTTTATTAACCGATGTATTGTGAGTTCGAATTCCGTACAGGAATATTCGAATTGAAAGTAAAATATCTTCTACCTATTATTTATCATTCATTAATTAAAAAAAAAAAGAAACCAAACTTATCATATATAAAAAATTGAAAATTTAACTAGCATTAACGTACCTCAATTATATTTTTATTAGTTATTGATTCATGTGGTTCATTATATTCTGTATATTTAAGTAAAACTTTATCCATATCAGTGCTAGCATATTGATATAATTTATTACTTGATGAAAATATTATTAGAGCTATTTCACAGTCACATAGAACGGATAGTTCATAGGCTTTTTTCATTACACCAAACTTACGTTTGTTAAAAGTCACCTGTAAAATAAAATTAGAAAAATTTAAAAATATTTATTACAAGTTTTAATGTAAAATGTTATAAAAAATTTTAAATAAAAAAAAAAAACAAAATTATTCGAAATTAAGTAAGATTAACAACCCTATAGCTAAAAATATTCGAAAGGTGTTTTAATTCAGAGATCTGCCTCACAAAATATAAAAATTTTAAAAGACAGGACTTATGAATGCAAACGATTAATTTGTAAGCAATAGCTCTTTTATTATCTTTGCTTTGTCGTTTCTTTAACAAAAAAATCCACAAATTTTATATACGGATAAGTTTTAGATCTTTAAGATCCATAGCTTTCAGTTCAAGGTGTTTTCAAGTTACAAGGGATATCTATTTGTTCTCTGGGTAGTTTTTAATCTGTAGGTCTTCAAATGTCTTCTGCATTTTAAACTAATGTCTATTTTTAGTTGTCTATCTAGTCATATTTTGAATGATATTCTGTGTAGGTCTTACCCCCCCGTAATCCTTTATTAAGTTCTTACTTTTGTAAATTAACTAAAAACTATTTAATGGCAATACTTAAATATACCAGTTTAATTGTTTTTGTATTTAAAATGACTAAAAACGTATCCGACTTAAGGGGGATTTTATAATGATTTTAATCATCCTTCCTCACATTAACTTACATATTCCGAAGGATATCTAATTGATGATATTATAAGAATAAGAATGTGTCAATTAATCCAAATAAATTAATCAATATTTAACTAATGTTCTATATTTAAATAATTTTTTGAAAATATATTAAAATCTAATTTGTGGGTTTTTCCAACCAAAGGTATTAGGAGTAAAAGAAAAATCAATTTTAATTTTGTAATTATACAAAAGAATATTCTTATAGTTATTAATTATTTTATCAAAAAGAACAAACTGAAAAATGTGCCTATATAGTCTTCTATTGCATCCTTGCCAGGCCGTCCCGATGTATAAAAATTAATTACATTCAACGACTTTTATTTTTAGTCCTCCAAGCATTATATAGAGGCCTTGGAATTCCAGTACAGCCTTTTATTTAAGTGGCTATAATCTTGGAATTGCGTAATACTAAACGTCAGCTATTCTTTTGAGCGTTATCCTACGGCATTTTAATTTACTGTTATACGAAACACAATTTTTGAAAAACTTTTTGTGTGTTCGTATGTGGTTATGTGTGTGTGCGTCTGTGAACACACTTACTGGAGCAAATTTCAACCGATTTTGATCAAATTTGGTTTGAATGCTTTTTTCGTCAAAAGAAAGATTAGGTTCATAGGTAGGTTAAATCGTACCATGGAATCGGGAGGCTCCCATATACAAATTTCAGACTTTTCGAAAAACTTCGAGTTCTAACGATCAAAATGAGTTCAAATATGGAACATAGACGGTTTTTGGATGGACGGACCAATTGACTTGAAATTTTGAACAATTGTTCCTCTTAGTAAACGGAATTAGCTGTAAAAAAGTAGTTGGAATTATTAACCCTTTTGAAAGTTAACCCATACAATATTAACCCTTTTGAGTCGGGCGGGTTTCCAAAAAAATGTTTGTTCCAGATGTATGTCGAAATGCACAGGGTGTATTTGAAGTCCAAAAGAGAGGCTGAAACAAATTTTTGTTGAGTTCAGTTAAACGCTATGAAGTTTTTGCGCTATGCGAGAGCGCTATGAAGTTTTTGCCAATATAAAGAACCGATACACAGATGGGCCAAATTGGACAAGAGGAAGAGGAGGCATGATAATATAAAAAAATGAAACTTTAAAATACAAACCACATTATGCAAGAAGAAAAGCTTATACAATCGATCTTGGATTTATTGCAACGTTTTTATAATTATAAATGACTTCCTAAAAAGTTGAAGACAGTGTCTCTTGATTTTTAAACTTCTTCCTTGAGAATAGTTGGAAGAAAATACTATAAATTTATTTGTCATTTTGTGGAACATTGGAAATGAGCTATTTTAATGAACCCCTTTTTTCTTCATAACTTGTTCTAACTTTTAATTTAATAAAATACTAAATGACCATTTCTATTATATGTTCTGTAGAATAATTTTGAACATAATTAATGTGAATATCATTATACAAATACAATTTTAATTCATTAATATGATACTATTAAAAAAAAAAAAAACTTAAAAAAATGTTTTCAGGGTGAAATTTAATAAAGTTTGACAACAATGACAATTCTATTTTATATATATACTTATTTAAAAAAAAACAACAAATCAAATACATATATATATTTAAGTATATAATGAATATTTTTTTAATCACCTGTTAACGGTTTAAATTAATTATTTGAAAACTTTTTTTATATTTCTTTTTCGAAATTATTCGATTTTTAATTTCGAATGAAATTGGGTTAAATGTAATTTGTATATATTAAGATTATATATATATATATTTGTAGTTAGATTATATAATGAATGACATATGACATTATTTCCTTGTCACTAATTTAACAAGTCTATTGTTATTATACAAAAAAAACGAACTAATTTCTTTAATACTTATTGTGGGTGCATTCTAAGAATTGTTAAATTAATAGAATTTTAAAACTGTATTTGATTATTATTTTGAAATGGATAAGAACATGTGATTAAAATTTAAATATGCAGCGTATGACAATTAAAAACAATTTAAATAAATATGAAGTATAACAAGTCACTGCTTCTCAGTTAACGCCACACTGATGTTAAATGTTCGTTTAGTGAACAAAATTTTACGTACACACATCCTTCATACATTTAATTTGTTAAGTTTTCAGTATGAAATTATCTTCTAATACCAATAAAAATTCGGGTATTGATTGATTTTCGAAATTATTCTGCTGCTGTTCAACTTAAAATTCTACCGATATTGAAGGTAACATTCGAAATGAGAACGTTGTAGCTCTGAAACAATGAATGACAAAATTTTCGAATATAACCAAAATAAATTTTAAGAACTTTAAGGTTCTGACGAGATATTATTTAGTATTTTTATTTGCAGAAATCATCCGCGCTCTTTCTACGTGGTCAAGGATTTTTAATATCTAAGAAAAGTTCCTTTTCAATTTTTTTTCTTAAAGATAACAGAATGGCCTCCATAATTTAGTGTGTAAAGTATTTATAATAATTGTTTCAATTCATTTATTGACGAGGCCTCGATAATAATGGACAATTCTATTTAAGTATAAGGATTACAAATTTTTCGAATATTCTAGTATATTTGTAATTAATTATCTCCTTACTAAGGCTTGAAGGAGATGATAATTACAGAGGTAAAGAAGTATAACAGCACAAACACTTGTATAAAGTTTCAAAATGTTATGTTTTAATTTTCGGACAGCGGCCATACATACTTTTTAAGGCATTAGAACTAATTATACTACAAAGTCCTCATGTAATATAATATGGAATGGATACCATTTTTGGTAAGCTGCCATATAAAATTTTCAATTTTATTATTCATAATTTAATCAGGCCGCAAGCTTAAAATTGAAAATGAACAAGTAAAGTAATAGGACAAGTGCATTGAAAAAGTTGGACATTAATCGAACCAATTTTGAGTGTAGACCAATTTTTTTTTTTATATTTTTTTCTTAAATATAACATAATCAAGAAATTAAGGATTTATTTTATTTAAAAACAACTTAAAGTGTTATTATACCCATAGACAACAGATCAAAAGAATATAATACATTTGCCAGTACGTTTGTAACGCAGAGAATGGAAGGAGATACACTCAAAGGTATGGATCGAATCAGAATCGAAAAGTAAATCGATTTACATATGTGTATCCATCCGTCCGTCCGTCCATCCGCACGATAACTCAAAAATTAAAGGAGCTAAGATTTTAAAATTTTTATAAACTCGTTTTTATGCAATAGCCAACATCAATTATGATGATATATTAATATAGCTGCCATACAACGTCTGCTTTTTTATTATGAGCACTACTCTATACCTAATAAATCTGGAGTTCTCGAATTTTCTAAATAGTAGTTAACTTTAATAACCAATGTCTGAATAAAATATAGTTGGGGTAGTTGAAGAAATTCGAAGAGCTGCTTTGCAATATAATTATATTTATATATATTTTCTTTTGTTCATATCATACAAGTATCCCAGAGTTGACACACTCTACTCTACTACACTCTTCCTCATTTTTAATTAAAACCACTTAAGATTATATATAAAATTTCTAAAAACATTTAAAAAATTGTTTTTAATAACAATAATAATAATAATAATAAAAAAATATTATTTTCCAAAAAAATACAACTCACCTGTCTATTCCGTTCATCCGTAATTCTAGAAATTTGAATTTTTTTCCTACCCATGGCCGCAATTTTGACTAAATTTTAATTTTAACCGTTAAAAAAACTTTATTAAAAACAAAAACAATTATAAACAATTTTTTTTTGTAAGTTTCTAATATAGTGTGGAAAAAAAATTAATAAACAACAAATTTTCGAAATAAATTCGAAAAATAACAGTCAAAAAGTAAATTTTTTAATATTATGATTCTTTTTTTTTTAAATTTAATAATTTTTTGTTTTTTTTTTTTGTTTCTGTCTCTTTCTTATGTAAGACTATTTTTTAAATAATTGTTCACTGTACACTTTAACATACATGTATATATATACATATACGTATGCATTAAATATCAATCACAGAAAAAATAAAAACACCACTTAATATTTGGCAAAAAAAAAATAAAAAAAAAAAAAAAATTAAAATATTTTTTCTTTTAAATTTTTTTTGTTGTTTTTTTTTTTTTTAATTTTCTTATAGAAAAATTTGAAAATTTTTTTCTAAATAGCAGCAGCTGAAATAATTTTCACTTTTAAAGAACTTCATTCAAAATGGCAATTTTTGTAGTTGTTGTTGTTTTTGTTTTTGTAATTTTTTTTTTAAAATGGCACCACCTTAAGGTTATCACCATAAGCAAATGTCCGTTTGTTTTTTTTTTTTAATTTTGTTGTTGTTGTTGTTCTTCTTGTAAGAATATAATTAGTTTTTTTGGATTTTTTTTAATTTATTTTGTTGTTGCTGTCCTTGTTTAACAGTTATTTGTTACAAAAAATTAATTTGATTTTTTTTGTAGTTTTTGTTGTTGTTGTTGTAATTTTTGTGTTGCAACTTAATTATACGTAATTATTTAGATGTTGTTTTTGTTTTTTTTTTTTGAATTTGTTGAATTACTTTTTGGTATCACAACAACAAAATATCCATATCAGTGTGGTTTTGTTGTTGTTGTTGTTGCGTTATTATTAAAGGATTTTGTAGTTTCCAAAAAATAAAATAAAATTTGATATAAACGTTTTGAATACCTCCTATATATTTTGTTTGATGTCAGTTTGTTTTTGCTTTTATGTTTTTGTTTTTGTTGTTTTTTTTTTTTAATTTTTTTAATTTAAAGGACGGTTCTTGGTTTTTTTTTGAAACTGATGATGGAAAATTAACAATTGTTTTACCTTTTGTATTCTTGAAATGTGATAATATACTTTTTTAGAAGATATATATACTTTTTTTTTTATATATATATGCTATATATTTATAGTATTAGTATTTAAGTATTAGTATTATAACATTTCTTTAAAGTTCAAACTAAAATTTTTGATAATAAGGACCTTGTTAACGGTAAATTTTATTTAATTTTTTTTTATTGTTGTTATTGTTTAATCAAAGGTTGATTATTATTATTATTATATAATATACAGGTGTTAATATCCTTTTTAATTATAAAATTTGTATAAGAGATCCCTTTTTTTGATATAATTTTTGTATGTTTGTATGCTTCCACTATTAAACGTTTCCTCCAAAAAAAAAAATTCAATTCAAACCCCTCAGTTAAAAAAACGTGTAATCCAATGAATTTTTTTTAAAACTTTCTCCAACAAACGTATAAAAACAGACGACAGATTTTTTTCAAAAATTTTGTTCCTTTGCACGTCTTTTTTGATTCTAAAAAAAAATCCTTTTTGTTGTTGTTGTTTTTTTTCTTATTTTTTTTTATATAAAGTGATGGTGAATATTTAAATAATCTTTCAAATGTATCTGTAATTAAATAAAAAAAAAGAAATTATAATTATTATTAAATTACTTACAGGATTAAATTCATTATTTTAAAAATTTATGAAATATTAATTAAAGTAGATAAATATATACATATATATGATATAACACCTTTGTGGATATGTATATATGGGGTGTATATGTATGTATAATACAGGATATTATTTAATAAGAAAAAAAAAAGTAATTTGATTATGATTTTTATGAGCGGCTAGGAAATTTGTTTTTTTTTTTTAAGAAGAGTATCAGTATCTAAAGGATTGTATTTGTATCTATATAGAATTTTATATAAAGGATTGTATCTATAGGATAAAAATTATACAGATTGGAATATAAAAAAATTCTAATTTATTTTTTATGTATGTTTTTAAAAAGGGGGAAGTATCATTTGGTACTTCTTCCTTTTTATTCTTTAGTGTTTTTTTACCTCAAAGAGTAGAGTATTGATATTCTTTTCCTTTAAGGACCCCTTCGTTATATTCTTTATATAATGTTATAACACTATTGGGTTTAACAGTTTTTCTGAACTATATACTTACACTTAGATACTAAATTTTGAATTTGTTCTTTTAGTTTTCTCATACTCTATTGTGATTTTGAATCATTATTATAGTTTGAATTTGTAGTTTTTTTACGCATATCCTTGTATTATCCTTTTTATACCCGTACGAATATAGTTCTAAGGGTATTACAAATTTGCTATTACGTTTGTGACGCAGAGAAGGAAAGGTTGTAGGTGTAGATTCAAATGCGTGTTTTGGGTCAGAATAGCAAAGTGAGTCGATCTAGCAATGTATGTCCGTCCGCACAATTACTCGAAAATTAAAGGAGCTAGAATTCTGAAATTTTTAACAATTCGTTTTTGTGTAAAAGTATCATTACTATAGAAATTCAACCAGGTTGCTCAATGGGTTCAAATAATTGCCATGCAACTCCTTTTTTTATACGAGCTTTTCTCTAAAAATAATGAAGCTGGGTGTCTCAATTTTGCCAGATAGTGTAGTTCTATGGTCAAAGTTTTTGCAAAATTTGGTTAGTCTACTGTAGTCGGTTTAGGTAGAAAAGAAAAGGGAGTAGGTGTAGATTCAAATGCGTGTTTTGGGTCAGAATAGCAAAGTGAGTCGATCTCACATACAATTTCTTTTTTCATATAAGCATAACTCTGGAACTAACAAAGGTGATTGTGCAAAATTGCGCCAAAAGGTATCAAATTTTAAGGCCAACGTCTGTACAATATTCGTGCGCGTATCCCAAAGTTGACACAGTCTACTCTACTTACTTCCTCGTTTTTTATTAGATTTTATTAATAATTTAACGAATATAATAATATTTTTTAACGAGAAAAGTTTGTTTTTTTGAGATTTTTTTTAATAGTGTCCTGAATTTGGTACAAAATGACTTCAGAATGAAAAAAAAAAACTAAAACTAAGAGCAAGAATTGAGTTTAATATTAACTAACACTATTTAAAATATTTGTTGGATAATATAATTTTTAAATATTTATGTTAATTATATTTTTTTAGTAATTTTTAACAGTATTTCAAGATATTGGCACACACAAATACACACATACACTAGAGTAAAATAAGGATATTAGATTATTAATAATAATTTTTCTTTTGTCCTTCGAGATAATTATATTTTTCTTAATTTTTGGGTTTTATTTTTCCGGATTTTGTTTTTTTTGGAGGATGAGGAGATGGGAGGTGGGTATGGAAAAGAAGAGTGGAGGGCATAGGATATCTTGTAGTTTTGTTTGTAGTTTGTATTTTGGGGTAAATATTAAAATAGTTTATAATTAAATTTTTTTTAATTTAATATTCGACATTATGACTTTTTATGTTCGAAAAAATATTAGAGTGTGAGAATGAAATCATTTTCAAAAAATTTTTTAATTATTTTTGCGTTGGAGGATTAATTAAAACAACAACACAAAAAAAAAATAATAATAAATTGCAGGCTGTAAAATTGAAAAAAAAAAATAATTCGGAAAATGCTATTATGTTATGCTCATGAAAAATGTATAATGAAAAACTTGAGGAAAACTTATCATCAGAGTTTTCTAATTTTATATTAGGTAGTAATAATATAAAAAACTAATTTTAATTTAAAAGTAATTAGCTGATGTAATTCGATTAAATTTCTCAATTAAATTTTGTATGTAACGTAGGTGTTTAAATTTAACTCTTTTCTTCTTTGATTACTTGTAGTTTTTCATAATCATATATATCCTCTAAAAAATTAAAAGAAAAAGCGATGTATAGCGTTGTGCTTAACATATAGTAGTTTAACATCAGCACTATGTTTTATGGCCAATATTTTACAGGCCCAATTATATGAAAAGTTAATATGAACTTATAGAAAATATTAAAAGGAAGTTAAACATGAATTAAATTTCGATAACAAGCCCAACTTTTGTCGAAATGGGTTAGGGATATAATCCACAAATAAATGGTCAAATAATCGAGTATGTCAACAAACTCCGTTAGATTGGCAACATTATTTTAAACTGTTAAACCGTAAAAATATACAATGCTATATTCTTATAAATTAATTAAATGTTTTGGTAATAGGACTTACAACAGGTGACGAGGCCTAATTTTTAGAACAATATATGCTATTCGCTATATAAAACAACAAAATAGAACATGACAACCTTTTAATGTATTTTAGAAAAATTTAGTCGAACTTTGAATACTACAAATAGCAAGGTAAAGGCAACTATAAATATTTGCTACAAAATCGTGTATAGAATTTTTTTTCAAAATTATAAACAGCAACAATAAACATGCATGAGAAAATGAAGGTTGATTGGACATATGCTGTGAAACACCAAGAAAAGATAATGAGAACATCTTTTTAATTAAATTCTCTGGTTTTTATTATCTGGATGGGCCAAATAACATCTCCACTACAGATAGAAAACTATAATAAAACCAAACTCAATAAATATAACTTTGAAAATGTTGCAAATATATCTGCGGCTAACCAGAATTCATAGTGCTTGTAGGTAAAAATTTTAATATTTCAAATTTTACATGCTGTATATAAAAGTGCATACAAATAAGGTCACGTGTATATTAAATTTGCTCTTCCATTTGTAAACCCTCGATCTAGACATGCTAGTCATAAACTCAAATGTATGGATTGGATCATCATCGAAAAGTCAAACGAAAACAAAAAGGACTAGAGTTGTGAAGGTCACTTCATAAAAGTTCGACAATTTGCGGATTCTAGACTTCGGACAGCTGAATTACAAACTTTTTGAAGCCATATGGCTTTCTTCAAAATTAATTATAGTGGAAGAATGAAAAGTGCATAGATTAAGTTTTAGAATAGGGCAAACACTTCTATGAAGTTTCAAAATATTATGACTTCATTTTCGGCCAACTGTTATACAAGTATTAGAACCTTTCTCACATATTTTCAGAACTTTTAACACTACAAAGTTGTAATTAAAAGTAGGCAAGTAAATTTTTCCTTTTTTGATTTTTTTTAAATCTAGGTTGATATCTAGTGTACATTTATATACTATTGATAAATTGAACAATTCCAATCAATTGTCATTGCTAAAAATTAATTTTTAACAATCATTATTCAGTATTCAATTTTAAAAATGAATATTTTTTGCATAAGAGTTTTAAATAAATTTTTCCTTTACCAAATACACATAAGATACACATACATACATAGACATACATATATATATAGAATTTTCAACACAAAATATTGGTAAATAAAATTTTCCACCGTATCCATGTTAAAGATTTCCAATTTTTATCCAAAAAGTTTCAAAGTTAATAAAATAATATATATCCGTGAACAAATAAAATTATATATATAAATACTATATATCTACAATAACATGTATTTTATAAAAGTAAATGATAACATTAACAGATGAATGATATGATTGTTAAAATGTTTATAAAAGTCCTGGATTTTCTATACATATTATATATGAGAAAGGGAACGCTATATAAGTTCCTTGTATTATCAAATGTTTGAAACACTGAAAATATTAAAAATTATAATAAAATATATATATAAAATATAATCTGGTATATTTTCCAAATATTTATAAGAATAATGGATTCGATTATATTACTACATATATTCTATATAAAATTATGTGAAATATGAATATTTGTATAGAAATATCAAAAAACTTTTTTTTTTATTCAAAATGCCTTGAAAGGAAAAACATTTGTTTTTTTTTTTTGAATGACATTTCTATAACAATTCAAGTTTATGGATATACACTCATGACACATGTCACTCTGAAAATGAACAAAATAATTTTATATTATTTTGGTATATGTATATGTATGGGTATAAAGTTTGAGGATTTTTTTTTTGTAGTTTTGTTCTTTTAATTTTTCTTGTTTTCTTCTTCAAGTTTTATTTTTTTTTTAAAAAACTTTTATTTAAGTTGAAAAATTAACTTTATTTCAATAACGGTAAATGTGTTAGTTTTATTTAAAAAAAAAGAATTGAAAGAATTAATTGGACTATTTCTTCATAATTTTTATTTTAAACTAAAAACTTGACAATTTTTAGGAACAAGCATCTAGATGGAAGAACCTAACTGATTCCTTTGCAATATTTAAGAATCGTAGAAGATCAAATGTTAAATATCAAATGTCAAAGTCAAGATAAAAGATAAAAAAAAAACTTATATGAGACAAATGCAGATGACTGAGTGGACTGAGGGAAGAGGAACTTGAAGTGATACTGAGACCATTTTTAAAATGGAGTATAATGCAAATATTTGGAATAATAAGATAAAGTGATAAATGGATCTATTCGTTTTATAAATAATCTAAGTGTAACATAAAGTTTCTCTACACTCAGTTACCCCCGTACAGTTGTGCCATTAACCTTGTTTTATATCTTGATATCTTGTAAGGATTACCATTTGTTCTAAAGAAATAAAACAACTAATACAAACAACCTCCACTAAAAGTTTTCCAATGAGAAACAAGAAGGGTAGTTGATGATCATTTCTACACAGTTGAACTAACCAGATGGTGTAATACGACTTTTAGAATTTCGTTTGTCATGACATGCGTTTGTCATATTCCACCAAATGTATTCCTCAAAGTAGATAATATATGACTGTACAATTTAGCTAAATTTAAGAAGAACATTAACATCTTTTTTCTAAATATCGCATAAAATTTTCCTCATCCCCCATAGACCAATATTCCAATAATCCTAAATATCTTAAAACCAAATCTGCAAGTTCTTATCTTCGAAATCAAACTGTAAATTTGTAACAAAAGTCCCACACTTTTTTTTTCCGCCTAAAATTATCCCATTTGGAAAATCTCTTCCATTCCATATTTAATCGAATCATTTTAATTCTGAAAATAAGATTAGTCCCTTTTTCTATCTAATTTAGGTTAAAATTTAAGTTTAGGAAATTGCATACTTTTAGGGAATTTTTCAAAAAGTTTTTTTCACTTTCACTGGGATTTGAATCCAGGATGAAAGGTCGGCATTCTAACCACTGTGCCATCCAGTCGTTGAAATACTTAAATACTGAAATATTTAGATTTAATAGACACTTAATATATTATAAATTCTTCTTTAAATTATTCATGCTTTCTTTTACCACCTACTATACCACATTAAAGTAATATTTTTGAAAAAATTTTTTTTATATAAATTCATATAAAAACAATATTAAACATTAAAAAGAAATAAAAAGTTTTATAATAGTTTTCAAAATATTTTTACTACTTATTAATTTTTTATACAAGACTTTTTGAAGAAAACTTTAATAAAAATAAAAAAAAATAAAAATACTTGAAAAAAAAATTTTACCTAGTTGATAGAAAATATTGAAATTGATTTAAAAAGTTTATTTTGTTTGTTTATTTTTTTTTTTATAAAACAGGTGCTAAAAAAAGAAAAACATAAACAAAAAAAAAAAACTGAATTAAAAAAAAAACAAAAATATTTTGAAACTTTTCTCAAAATAAATATGTTGTCTATTTTAAAATTTTTCTATATTTATTCATAATAATAAAAAAACTATATATGTTTATTGTTATAAATAAATTGAGTTTATTTGAATTATTGAATGTTAAATTTTAATTTTTAATTATTTTCTATGGAATTTTGATATCAAATAAAAAATGTGCCTGTTGAAATTTTTTTTTTGAATATAAATTAACTTTAAAATTTTTATTTTATTTTGTATAGGTACTGAAGTTTTCTCTACTTGCTGCACTATTTCATTGATTTTCTGAGTTGCTTAAACCCAGCATTTAATCATCATGTCATGACTATCAATCAGTATTACATGGCTATGAAAACAACAATCTACAGCGGAGTTAGGTTAAAATTGGCTATTCTAAATAATTTTTTGGTTCAATTTATATTGATTTTAATTGCATTGGGCAGCAGTTTTAGCAAATTTGATCAATACAAAACTTTATATTTTTATTTATTTATTCATTTGAATATTATTTGTTACACTGAATTCCGCAATATTGGTAAAGCCCTTGGCTGCCAGAGCCATTGTGGGTTTGAATCCATATTATATTCACTTCTTAATATATGGACATCTTTTAAATAGCATATATTTAGGCGAAATGTCATAAAAATAATTTAGCATGCCATGGTTATCAAAACAATCTACACCAGGAAATTGGTTAAAACTAGATATTCTAAATTATTTTTTTGATTCATTAATATTCATTTAAATTGCATTGAATAGCAGTTTTAGCAAATTTAATCAATACCAAAATATATATTTTATTCACTTCATAACTTCATAGTATATAGAATTTTTTTTTAATAACATATAATTAGGCGAAATGTCAATTAAAATGGCAATAATACATAGGGAATATTTAACATATAAATATAATAACAATGCTAATATCTTCTTTAAAAGTAAAGGGTTATGAAACTTTCAATTAAATAAAAAGAAAATAGAAAGAAAAACAAAAATATATAACAAAATATTATATAAAAATAAATAAATACAAAATTGCATATTTATAGGATTTATGCTTTGTGCTATTACCGATTATCTTCCATTTTGCAGGGAGAAGCAAACGCAAACAAAATAATTAAAAAATAATATACAAAACACTTTTACACTAAAAAAATTACAGAATCTCATTATACAATACTTGTATGTATTTTAAAACGCATTCGTAATTCAGTTCAAAATTATATTGAAATGGTAATTGTAAACGATATAATACTGAAATTATTAGAAGATCAGTATTATATCGTTCAGTCTTAGTTTAGACTTTGTAAAGTATAGTTGTAATATATCTACACACTATATATACGAGTATAGTTTAACAGCAATTTTTTCTTTTTTTTTTTATCCGTTAATAAAAACATAAAAAAAAAAAAAAAAAATAAAATAAATTAAAAAAAAAAAAAAATACAAAAATTACCGGGAAACGTAAAAACCCTTTTTCATCGTCCGTAGTGGACAATGCCATTAATTTTGCAAAAAAGATGAATCTCCATGGCGGTAACAGATTTGCACCACTAGATCAGCTGAATCAAGATGAGGTCATAGTACGAAAAAATAATTCCGAGGGTCCAAAAGTACTTAAAATACCACCTATCACAATTAAAAATTGTAATGCCAATATGATTCGTGGTAAACTTACAGCACTTAATTTGCAAACTGCCAATGTTAAAAATTGTTCAATTGGAGTACAAGTGTTCTGCAAAGACATCACTAATTATAACAAATTGCTAAAAACACTTGCTGAAGAAAATAAGGTTGAAAATAATGTAACGAAATGGAATTATTTCACTCATGAAATTCCAAGCAACATACCTTCCAAGATAGTATTATATGGACTGGATGAACACATGGATATAAATGAGGTTAAAAACGAAATTATGAGCTACGACATCAAGGTTACTGAAATAAAAAAATTAAACATTCACAAATCTAGATACACAGATCAAGTAACTTATCTTCTATATCTGGAAAGAGATTCCATCACACTTTCTGAATTAAGAAACAAAATTAAGGCAATTAGCAGCACTATTGTGAAATTCGAATATTACTCTAAAAAATCATCCGGTCCAACAAGATGTTTCAACTGTCAAGGTTACGGGCACGCAGCAAAGCAATGCTATAGTGATCCATCATGCGGCGTTTGTGCTGGAAACCATAAAACATCAGACTGCGAATTGTACAAAAAACGGGATAATAATCAGCCATTAAACTACAAATGCAAAAATTGCAGTGAAAATCATGCAGCAGGGTATAAAAATTGTCCAGCACGTATTAACTATATGAATTTACAAGACAAACTAAGGAAAAGAAGAAAAACGCACTCAAACTCAAACTCAACACCATCAAACAAAAACAACTTTTTGATCAACACTCATTCAGAGCAAATGTTTCCAAAACTTCATACACACAGTAAATATAATAATAGTCTAAGTAGTAACAATAATAATAATATAAAAACTAACACATT
Source organism: Dolichopus griseipennis (assembly GCA_963082915.1). Taxonomy (NCBI): domain Eukaryota; kingdom Metazoa; phylum Arthropoda; class Insecta; order Diptera; family Dolichopodidae; genus Dolichopus; species Dolichopus griseipennis. The sequence continues at coordinate 111,127,328 of OY720442.1, forward strand.
TATTAATAGTACTAACAACCATTCTAGCACATATAGTAATATTACAAAATCTCACTCAAAAAATTTAACTCAAAATCATGCACATAACAATAACAACTCAAATCAAAGCTCTACTAACACTAACAATGAATCATTCTCTTATCAAGAAATTATATCTATAGTAAATGAATTACTCACTAAATTAAATAGAAATCAAAGCAAACAAATACAATTTCAGATTATTACTGAATTAACATTAAAATTTGTTTTTGACAATATATGTTAATGGCGGACAATAATACTAAAATTTTATTTTGGAATGCACAAAGCTTTCTAAACAAAAAAACTGAATTCTATAATTATGTTGACAAGGAAAAAATTGATATTGCAGTAATAAGTGAAACGTGGTTAAATTCTAGTAAAAGTATTTGCAATAAAAATTATAAAATATATAGATATGATAGAGAAGTTGCTCAACATGGTGGTGTTGCATTAATAATTAAAAAGCCCATAGAACATTGTTTATTGCCTTGTTTAGAAACAAAATGTTTCGAAACATTATCTATTAAACTAATTCTCAGAAATAATGATAGTTTAACTATAGTAGGTGTATATTTTAAAGGAGGTTCTTATAACAGTAGCTTAGGTAAAGATTTTATTCATGATCTGAAACTGTTTAACAGAATACAGGGTAAATATATAATAATGGGTGACTTTAACTGTCGTCATGTAAATTGGAACTGCTTGAAAAACAATCAGTGGGGTATACAACTGAATAACATTTTGACTTGTAGTAATTATACACTCTTATACCCCAGTAGTAGTACTTATATCCCAAAACAGAGCCGCGGGAACCCCTCGACGTTAGACCTCATATTGTCAAATATACCTGATAAACTTTCAAATCCTTATACTATCAATGAATTTAATTCTGACCATCTACCTATTAGGTTCAATTTAAACTTGTACCTTAATAACCCTACTAATAAATTCTACTTCGATTATAATAAAATTAATTGGTCAAGGTATAAACAACTTTTAGGCTCAAAAATTAATTTATCCCAAATTTCTTCTAGTCTGGATAATCCCGACACTAATATAATAAACAGTCACATCATGCTATTTGAGAAAATAGTATTGGATAGTGCACAAAAAGCCTCACCACGTAAAATTATTATCCAAAAACATGAAAAGACATTCTTACCGCAGTCTATTCTTCTATTAATAAATAAAAGAAATAGACTTAGGCGGCTTTGGCAAAGAACTAGAGACAGATTTTTTAAAATGAGAATTAACTTTTTACAAACAGTAATATCAAGTAAAATCCAGGAAATTCATAACCAAAAATGGCAAAATACTCTAAAATATCTACCTAGATACGGAAAGGCTTTTTGGAAAATTACGAAAGTTTTAAAAAATAGAGACAAACTTATCCCCCCAATCCGCGTGGATAATAAAATCTTTATTACTAACGATGAAAAAGCTGACCTGTTTGCATCCTACTTTGAACAACAGCATAAACTAACAGAAAACTTAGGTGACATGGTTACAAAATGCATGGTGAATACAACCATAGAATCATACAATAGTAATAACATCATTAATAATAATAATAACAATAATAATAATAATAATAATAATAATAATAATAATAATAATAATAATAATAATAATAATAATAATAATAATAATAATAACAATAATAATAATAATAATAACAATAATAATAATAATAATAATAATAACAATTATAATAATAATAATAATAATAATAATAATAATAATAATAATAATAATAATAATAATAATAATAATAATAATAATAATAATAACAATAATAATAATAATAACAATAATAATAACAATAATAATATTAATAATAATAATAATATTAATAATAATAATAATAATAATAATAATTCGTTTACTACATTTAGCGCAGTAACTTACAAAGAACTAAATAATATACTCGAAAAACTTAAAAACAAAAAAGCAGACGGTTCAGACCAAATCAAACAGATCTTTTTAAAAAATCTAAATAAATCGGCTAAAATATTCTTAGTAAAAATTTGTAATGCTTGTCTAAAGATTGGATATTTCCCAGACTTGTGGAAAGTTGGCATGGTTATATGTATTCCAAAACCAAACAAGAAAAAATCAGATATTAAAAACTACAGACCAATTACACTTTTGAACAACATAAGCAAAGTTCTAGAAAAAGTTTTAAAATTTAGACTAATAAGCCATACCATAATTAATAATATCTTGCCTAACGAACAATTTGGTTTTAGAAAACATCACTCTACAACACATCAACTCGCTCGATTAGTGAAACATGTTAGGACTGGGTTCGCAAATTCACAAGCTACGGGAATTTTAGCACTTGATATCGAAAAGGCTTTTGATTCCGTATGGCATGACGGTCTTATTTTCAAAATGATAAATTTAAAATTTCCACCATACCTCATAAACATTATACAAAGCTTCCTTAGCAAACGCTCAATTTTTGTAAAAATAAATGAAGGTAAGTCTGCTAAAAAACCACTAAATGCTGGAGTCCCTCAGGGCTCAGTGATAAGTCCAATTTTATTCAACATCTTCACTTCTGACATCCCGAAGCCAGCAAATTGTGAGCTAGGAATATTTGCCGACGATACAGCGTTATTTAGTTCCCATAGGAAGCCCACCACAATTTCTAACAACCTTGAAAAAGGGTATAATGAAATTAAAACTTATTTTAATAGATGGAAAATAAAAATTAACGTACTGAAAACACAAGCATGTTATTTCAGTAAAAAACGCAGGCCTGATTTACTACCAACTCAAAATTTAATACTGGATAACGTTGAAATTTCCTGGGAAGAATCCTTAAAGTACTTGGGCTTAATATTGGATAAAAAATAATTATTTAAAACTCACATAGATTTCGTAATTAAAAAATGCAACATCGTCATAAAAACTTTATATCCCTTAATAAACCGAAAAGCACTACTGTTGAAAGACAACAAAATACTGCTATTCAAATCAGTTTTCCAAAGTTTGCTACTTTATGGCTCCGAAATTTGGGGCTCATGTGCTAAAACACATTTAGAACAACTTCAAATTAAACAAAATAAAATTTTAAAATTATTGTTAGACAAACCATTCTTTTTTTCTACTGCAAGACTTCATGATATTGGAAATGTCAAAACAATAGAAGATATAATCAATGTTAGAAAGAACTCATTCATTATTAGGAGCAACGATTCTGAAAATCCGTTAATAAAAAATTTGTATAATTAGTCATTTTGATATACTCAAAATTTTGGGATAATTATCCCTCTCCTGTTCCCTTTTGTTATTTGTTATTCTTTAGATATAAGTCATAGTATTTAAGTTTTTTAAATTTTAATTATAAGTTAATATAGGTCAAAAGAGGTTTTCTGTTCCTTTCCTCTTAATAAATTTGAATTAAAAATAATAATGTATCAAATAAACAATAATAAACTTTATATTTTAGCTGTAAGGTAGAAACCGATCACTATTTAATATTTAATAATTAAGTCATAATTTAAGAATGTAAGTCTGGAACATGAAATAAATAAAAAAAAAAAAAATATTAGAAGAATTTAAATTAATATTATATATATATATATATATATATATATATAAATATATATATGTAAAATGAAATATATATATCATATACTTAGGTATTAAAACAGATTATACTAATTACAATTTAAAAAAAAAATTTAAATTATAAATTCATGTTTAAATGTTTAGTTGAAGTCAGACATGTGTATATATGTATGTATAAACGTATATATATATTAATACTATTGATTTGTTTAATCTTGAAAATAGAAAAATCAAAGACAATAGAATAAACAGAAGGTAAAATAGAATTGAAATTTTGGATATAAATTCTCTTTGGGTCACTACACTAGACTGTCATTAGTATTATTATTTATTTTTTTTTATTATGTCTTTGTTTTGTTGTTTTTTTTTATGTAAGAAAATATGACATTGGCATTGACATTAAAGAAAAACATCGATTTTTGCATTTACATGGAAATATTCATTTTACATTTTTACAAGGTTTATATTTTATATAGTATATATAGGGAAATTTTTCTAAAGTAAATAAATGAAAAATATTATACACTTTGTGAAGAGTTTCCATATATTTAGATCAATATGAAATTTTAAGAATATTTTTTTAAAATTAGATATTATTTAGAATATAATGTAGTCAAGAGAATAAAACTGAGAGTACTTCAAAACCAAAGGTTATATAAAGTATTCAATTAAACACTAAATTTAACAAAATTGGTTAGATATCTAATAAAAATATATAATTTATAATTGATATCGTGATAGCTTATATCATAATATATATATATATATATATATATATATATACTAGCTGTTGGCCCGTCACAGAATGACGGAAGGTCAGTTGAAAGAAGAACTTCTTCTAATTAAGAACTATTTCTAATTTAATTACATATATTACATATACATATATTATATATCAATACCATTTTCTTAAATAAAATGGTAACCGTTGCATTCTACGTAATACAGACTATGCTTCAATTCTAGTTATGTACAAAAAAAAACAAAAACTTATATGTTGTTGTATCTTAAAAATTTGAAGATGAATAATTTATTTAGTCTACCTTTTTTATGTTTTGAATTTGATAAAATTTTGGGGCTGTTAGTTCAAATCCCTTCTTGGTGAAATGTTTTTTTAATTTCAATTAATATTTTTTTTTTTATTCAATTACGTACTTTTTAAAATTAAGTTCGATAAATTTGTGTTAATAGGAGATGTGAAATAGATTTATTTTGTTTCAATAATGATTTATTTCTCCAACTATTAATGTTTTGTAAATACATTTTTAAAAAATGTTGTTATACATTCTATATTGTTTCCTTTGTTTAGATTCAAATCAAAATATTTGTTTGAAGGCTAACCGTTCTATAATGTACCTATTCAACATGCTAAATAATGTATCTATTTATATGTACGTGAAATTGTATTAAATAAATGTTGATTTTTGAATTGAATTTTGCATTATCAAATGCAAATTATAAATTTTATTTGAAATTTTTTTAATATACCTAACCCTAACTAAGTTTAAAATCTATTTTGTTTGATTTTTATGGTGCATTGAACTTAGAGGTATTGTATACCTGAACCCACTTTCCCAACCGTCAGTTGTTACATAATTTTTTTCCATTTTAACTTTTAAATAGATAAATAATTAAAAAGTTATGAAGGAAGGGATGAGAGATAGATGAGGTAGAGTTGAGAGCGAGATGAGGGGAAACTTTGAAATTACTTTAATACATTCCTTGGTTTATTTGCTTAAGCAAACCAAGCAATGCATCAAAGCATACATTGGGCTTTCGCCCTTATTTCAGATTTTTACTGAAACTTATTAAGACTAACTACACAAATGTTCCTGTGAAGCATTGTCTTCTTAATTTTTATTGACAAAATGTCTTACTATATATTTAAAATTTCCAGAAAATCTTCTGTGATTTTTAAAACTGAAATGAAATTTTTCATAAACTAATAAGTAAATTTTATTTCAAAAAAAAATTTTTTTTTTTTATTAAAAATAAATAAAATATTTTTTGGCCTGCTTATGATAATTTATGATATTTTATTTTCTAAAATAAAACACATCCAACAAAACGTTAATATTTTATTTTTTTATAATTGAACACATCCAACAAAACACATTTAATTGAATGCGTTTGTTACACCTCATTTTAGACAAATATATTAATAATAATAATAATAATATATGTATATATTTTAAACGAACATTAGATTATCCAAAATTTAATAAAATAAAACTAAAGTAGATTTGATTCAAACCATGATTTAAAATTAGAACTTCACACATTAATATATATATATGAATAAATAAATTAATATTCTTGGAAAACGGTTTAAATCTGATTTTGATCAAAGATTAGATAAATTATAATATAATTATTAGATCTGCCCAAGTCATATTTCTTAAGCCAATTCTTCCCCTATTTTCATATTTTTTTTCTGGGGGAGCATAGGGCTTCCACGAAGCTTCTGTCCGAGGCTCTGTTTCCGTTTGGTTAATCGTTTGTTCACTAGGCTAGATGTTTGGTCTGCTGTAGCTAATCCACACGATTTTAAATCTCACTTTGTGGAACAGACGACGCCAAATATCTCCGTAAGATGTCACTGCATTTTTTCTAGATTTCCCGCAAGGTGTCATTTTGCATTTCCCTATTTCTTGACTTACAGAATAGATGTTTGTTCGGTTATGTAATATCGCATATGCATATGTCAATTGTGTCAATTTAGCAGATGCATGTGTTTATATAGATAAAGTTAATTTTTTATTTACTATTAAGGTTTAGGTTATTTCGGGAACATGATTATTACCTATATTTTATACTTTATTTATTTATTTATTATTTTTTCTTTTTTTAGACTATGAGATATTTAATTATAAGTTATTTTTATATAATTTTATATTGCTATATTATATTTATTGAGTTTACCTAAACAGGGTTCGAACCCGGGACCTTTCGCATGAAAGGCTGGCACCACAACCATTGCGCCATCGGCCGAATTCTTTTTATATACCTTAAGCCAACTCTTAAATCTCATCTATGACAAAAAGTGTTTAACTAAAAACCCTTAAAATTTTTGGAACATGTAAAGGTTTCTTTAAAGATCCCAACTATATCAGCTCTATATAATAAGCATATAACAGTTAGAATAACAGTCTAGATAACAGATTAATAACATATACTAAGATTTCAATATACTACTTACTTATATACTTTAACAATTTATACAAATTTAGTACGAGTATATATGAATTTATTTAGTTATCTGAGTTTATTTGAAAATAATGGGATTACCCCCTTCCGCTGAACCGAAGGATTAAAATCCTTATTTTGAACATGACTCTTCAATTTTGAGATACAAAACTTATAATGACTTTAAGATACATTTAATAAGTTTTTGAATTTTCAATTTTTGAATTGTTAAAATTTAAAATATTTAATATAGAATTGTTTCATTTGTAATTAATTCAGTTATTCAGATTTCGCAGCGCTTCCAAAACAATTAAAAACATTTTAAATTATAAAAATAATAATAAAATTAATAAATTTAAGTTGTGATTTAAAAATTATTAAAAATCATAACATAACTAAAAATCAATCATTAAAAAGTTTAAAAAAGTTTTCATTTAAATTAAAAGCATAAAAAATTAAAAATATAAAAAAAGACGAACAATTCTTAACTTAAGTTTTCAAGAACACTATATTGTTCCATAACACAATTTACTTCCTTTCAACTTGTCTTCCATAAACTGGGAATCCTTATTATCCTTTCTTTTTTTTTTATATTTATTAAAAAAATTTTCTTTATTAAGAAAATTAAGAAAATTCTGGGAAAACCTTCAATTGAATTTAAAAAAAAATTTTTTTTATTATCAATTTTTTTTTTTTAAAGTTATTTTCGAAAAAAAAAATTTTTAAATTCAAAATTAAAGAAAAACCCATTTTACTAAATTTTGAGAACATTCGTAATATTTAATTTTTAATATACGAAAAAAAAGTATGTTAGCAAATTTTTTTTATTTTTATCTTAATTTTTCCTAATAATTCTTTCTTTATTGGTTTTTTTTTTTGTCTTTTTTAAAATGAAAATTTTTATTGGCTTCCTTTTGCGAACTTAATTTTCATTGATTAGAAAATGAAATGAAAAATAAAAAAACAAAAGCAACAAAATAAATGAAATGAAAATATATTATTTTCCAATAAGATTGTCATTTTCTTTAGTCTTTACCAGATTCACTCAGACTTTTCTTCTTTATATCACTGTGTTGTAAAAAAAATACATATAAGTGTTTTGTTGATTTATACTCATACATATAATTTGATTGTCACTATTTATACAGGGTGTTTTCTGTGTATGAACATTACTGAAAATTATAATCAATATACAATTGCTTAATCAGCTCATAAAGCTTTACCTTTACAAAGGTAAATTTTAAGGATTTTTTTTTTAAAAGAAGAAAATTCCGAGACTAACAAATTGTGCTAAGCTGTGCTATTTAAGGGACTTTATACAAAAGGTATGGTGTGCGAAATAAATTCCAACGAAATAACTTCCAATGGAATAAGTTCCGCCATTAAATGAAATAACTCTTATCAAAGCACTTTGAAATCAATTACACGAACATTTGAAATAAAACCTAATTTAAAAATAAGATAAGCTTCAAATATGGCTGTACGAAATAACTTCAAACCAAATTACTCCCAATGAAATAAGTTCCGCGATCAAAATATGAAATCAAACACAGTAGCAAATGAAATAACATCGAATTAAAAAAAAGATAAGCCTTAAATGTTCATATGAAATAACTCCCAATGAAAACACCCCGAATAAAATAATTTCTGCCATCAAATGCAATAACTCCTACCAAAAAAGTTTTAAAATTTCCCACCGGCATATGAAATAACACCCAATAAAAAGCATAAGATGAGTTTAAGATAAGTTTCAGCAGTTAATGGATCCAATAATTGTAAAAATCATCAGAAGTAAATGCAACACCCAAAGAAATTAAACAATTTTCATTACAATTTTCAACTGTTGCGATTTATTACAATATGAAATGACTCCCAAGTTTGAATTAAAATAAGTGGGAGTTATTTCATAAGCTCCGTGGTAGTAATTTAATTAGAACTTATTTCTTACAGACATTCTTTTTATTTATTAACTTATGTACAGTCCGCTACCATATACAATGTGATAAGTGAATGAATACGATCTGACCAGGATTTGAACCCTAGACTCTTCGATTGAAAAGCCGCCACTGTAACCACTGAACTATCAGCCAGATTCTTACAGACATTTAGGGCTTTGAAAATATATTATTGGAAATAACATCACAATTAAATACCAATATCTTACATACGTAATGTAATGTGCACTTACATCATACTCATACATTTTACTGCAATTTTGTAGTGCACTTTTTTAAAAATCACCCTGTTCATATAAATTTTATATATTATTTTTTATAAAAAAAAAATAAAACACAACAGAACCATAGAAAAAAACAATAAGACATTTTTATTGTATAATTTATTCAATTGATAATGATGATTAAAGTTATGTTAAAAAATACTTATAAGTTCATTTTCATTTTCATTTCAATTTAATTTTTTTTTTTTATTTTTTCGTTAATTCATTCAATCATTCAATTACAAACAATTTATAATGTTATTTTCTTCATTATTTTTACTGACATAGAGCTTCCTTATATAATTTTTTTCTATACTTTTTTATTATTTATTTATTTTTTATTTTATTTTGTTTTTTTTTTTTTATTATTATTTTCATTAACATGAATTGTATTTTGAACTTTTTTTTATATCTTCTTTTATTCCTATCTTTACTAATTTTTTTCTTCATTCAATTATGTTCTATTTTTTGTGTTTTTTATTTATTTTTTCTTCAAACCACCCATCAAGAATTTAAATCCTTTTGGTATCTTGAATATACGTATGTTGTGTATATACAGTGTAGTACAGTGAAATCTCGATTGATGGAATTTTTAATGGAGAAAAGTTTTGAAATACCTATTAAATTTTAAAAGAATGACAAGGTCTAAAATTTTTCGAAAGGTTCAACAAACGTAAATTTATTGTAAATAATCAAAGTAATTTATAAAGAATTTATTTAAATAATTTTAATTCACTTTTATAAATCACAGATATAATTAACAAATTTAAGCTATTAAGAGTTATTAGTATTAGTTATTAACAGTTTTTTTCTAGAAGCTGATAAGTGGCTAAAGTCGTTTTAGTTTATAACTTAATTTGAACATTTGAAACGAAAAGTATGTGAATATTTATATAAAAATTTTAATTCACTTTTATTTATCACATGATGAAATTAACATAAATAAATTCAGGTAATTTTGTTATAGCTTGTGATGGTTTAATTAACTTCTTTAGGCCTAAATCTTCTTTTCTTATTAGTTTTTCGCTCTTTGGAAGGGTGTAGGACATTCACCAAGTCTAAGCTTCAGTTTTATTAATCATTATTTTAAAAAAACCGTTACCTACTTGGCTTTAGTTATTGTATAAGATAATGAATACACAAACGCCTCAATTATCTTTTACAAGAGGTTTTAATATATTTTTTTACATTACGATATCAACTTTTACGACATTATTCAATTTTTACGATATATTTTTTTATTAAATATTATTTGACTGAGGTTTGAACCTAAGGTCTCAATTGGTGGTGCTAAAAATGCATAAAAACTATTTTGTATATATAATGATTTAAAATTCCTATAAAATGAAAGATTTCAGGTACTACAAGACTTGGTTTCAGCAACAGTTAGCAATTTAATTCTTTTAAGACTATAGACGAACCGTTCGAAGGACTTAACGAAGGACTACGGATCGACATTAAAACAAATCTCCTATTCTAATTGTATGCTTCCAATAGGAGTAAGGTGAAAACTATACATACATTAATTTTCCTTTAATTTCATATTCACTGTAATTTTGTTTTAACACTGTGAAACAAAACTAAAATTTGGAAAATCAAAAGACAAAACAAAAAAAAAACCCAAATAAAAAGGAAACAGAAGAAATTGCGCCTATATCTATGTAATGAAGACCCTGTATGCTTTTCTTTTTAATTTTGGTGCTTTATTCAACAGACGACCCAATTTACGATTTGACGTCAGGGTTGGAGTGGAAGCTTACAGTTAAATAATTTATATATTCTTTTATACATATATATATATATATATATATATATATATACTTAAATATACATATAATATAAATATATTTTATTTGTTTACTAAAGAGTTCCTGATTACAAATGGCAGACATAATAATTGTTGATGTTTATTATTTATTTAATATTCTTAAAAATAAAAAAAGGGTTTTATTTAATAGAATAATATATATATATATATATATATATATATATATATATATATATATATATGTATGTACATTTGTATATTATATATTAAATAGAATTTCCATGTTTACCCTTGTTATTTCCTTTTTTTTTTGTTTTACATTTTTTTATTGGACAAAATCGAAAGAAAATTCGAAAGAAGGAGCTGATAAAGGAAAATTAAGTAAATAATGCAACAAGACAACAATAATAAAGATAAAAAACAAAAGTAATGATGGAATTAAAAATAAAAAAAAGATTTTCATTTTTATTTTATTATACAAATATTATAATGTAAAGTATAACTTATATTTCTTTATTTATATTATTCGACCTATATTCATAGAAATTATTAAGAAGATCATTTTATCCCCCAAAGTATCTACAGTACGTTTTTTTAGTACCATTACCACTAAAGTACTTTTTGCTAGTCTAAATGAAATTTTCAATTCAAATTCCAATAGATCAATTGACGAAAAAAATCCAAGGGTTTTTAAAAAAACATTTTTTTAAAATTATATATAGTGTTCCATACTGGGTTCCTAGGTAAAAAATATTCATCTTGTGTAAGAACGACTCCTACTAATTTATTCTTCTATCAATTACGAAATCTGTTAACAAGTGTCGAAATACAATGTTGGAGCATCAATGTTAATATTTAATTTTGGGAAAATGTACCCTAGTGACCAATTACTGTTTTATAAAACTGAAAATTTTTAATGTTAAAGTCCTAATAGCTCTGTATGGGGCAGGTTCCGAAATTTTTACTAAGCTAATTTATGGTGATTTTCGAGGACCTGAACATAACCTGCCCATGCTCACAATTTTTAGGTTCTAGAAGTTAAACTGTGATTTCCACAAAAATTTGAAATTTTTCTTAAGAATTAATTTATCTAAGCATAAGTGGTTAAAACTAAGAGACAGTTTCTTTAATTTTATGGACCCCCTTTAAATTTAGAAAAAACCTGTCAAACATTTTGTCAAAATATAATGTTGGAACTTTAAATTTTGTATAATACTAAAAAAAATTTTGGACGTGTATTCAAGTTACAGATGTCTAAAAATCGAGAAATGTCTATTTTTGAAACCTTACTGCTCTTAAAAAGTAGGCGGCATGAAGAAATTTTCTTAAACAACTCCTATTCATTTTTGAGAATCCAACTGTTCCCAATTTAATGGTTCCAGCTTGAATAGTTCAAAAGAACAAAAAGGGGCCAGAAATTTCACAAAAATTAAGTTTTTAGGACTTATTCTGACTTTGGGGGACTGTATCTCTGTAACGGGTAGGGCTACAGAAATTAGTTCTTCCATGAAATTATTTTTTTGTCATATCTATTTAAATTTCGTTTCTTATTTGAAACTGCGGAGCCATTTTGTGAACACATGAACTGACAGACTAACAGGGTTGTTTTTTTTTTCAAAATTTTTTTTAAAATGTGCATAAAAATGAAAATGATTTAGGTATTCATGATGTTCAATAAATTAAAAAAAAATTAAAAAAACAAAGTATCTATTAAATATTTTTGCATAACATTTAAAAAAAAAAAACACTTTTTTTAATTTTTCACATTATCTTATAAATTATTTTTAATTTAATTTTTTTTGTTTTAAGTATATAAATTAATTATTTCAGCATTTGAGTGCGTAAAAATGAAATTATTCAATTAGAAAAACAAATTTTTATTAAGTATTTGTTTTGCATAAATTTTGTTTCACTTTAATTACTCTTTTTTTTTTAATGTAATATGTACAGGGTGATTTGTTAAAGAGTGAAAAATTTTAAGAGGGTTTATTAATGCAGGTTAATGTAGCATGAAATGGAATTGCTGGGATAGTGAGATGGTTTAAATTTCAATTTTATATATGAGATATTGGAATTTTTAAGTCTTTCTTGGATTTTATGGCTTCTTTGAAAGCTTATATAGTTCAGGATTTCTTGGGCTTTAAGCTTTGTTGCCTTGAGCCAATTGTGTTTTTTTTTTATTGTTATATTCCTATTTCACTCCTTAAAGGAGTATAGGGTATTCACCAAGTCTATTTAGTAGACTATAGGCTTCAGTTTGTTTAAGCGTTATATTCACTAAGCCATTGATTACTCGGCTTTAGCTTTTGTATAAAATTATGAATACACAAATGTTGATTTTGTGAACGTTTATATTATTATTACAATTAAATTAAATAAAAAGATATAATTATACAATTTTATGATATCTCCTTATTAGATATAATCTGACCGTGGTTTGAACCTCGGACCTTCCACATAAAAAAGTGTACGTCCTTACCCCTACTCCATTGGTCAGATTCTTGAGGAAATTATTAATTTTAAAAATTGGTAGCTTCAAAATACCAGAATTTGATAATCATTAATATGATGTTTTTTTTAAATAATTCTCGAATCATATTTCCCAATACGTTTTAGTTTTTTTAGTTCTAGAATCATAAATCACATGCTGATCAGTCAAGCTATATCCGCTGTTAAATGTGAATTAGATTATAGAAATAATGGACCAGATTATAGAAATAATGGACCAAATCTAAACTATATAAATGCAGGTTATCAGACTGTAGGCGTCAACTTGAATAACTTAAAATCTATCATATATTAAATGTTTTAATTAAACGATGAGGATCTTGTATATGAGAGCTAAGGTGGTTGGTATTCTCTAAAGACTTTGTTACACTTCAGCTTATATTACTGAGAATTAACAATTTGAGAAAAAAATGACTTAAAAAATATTAAAAAAATCTCTTTTTAAATTTTGTCAATTTTGTCATTTTAAAAAAATTTTCCATAATAAGTTTTTAAAATTTACAAATTTTTTGATTTTTTTTGCCAAGCGTGAATTTTGTTTAAGTCAATTATTAACAATATGTGAAATTAATTATGAAATATGTGTTAAAATTTTATCATTTACGTATGTTTCACTATATTTACGTTTTTTTTTATTTCTTTTTTTTTTTGTTGTTCAATATATCAAAATTAATTAAATAATTATACTAATTAAGAATTATTTAAAGATATGTTTAATTATAATTAATTAAATTAATTTTGCAAATTAAAAAAAAAAATGTGCAATTTTCATCGGAATTTTGTGTATTAAAAAGGTATTTTAGAATTGTTAGTATATTTATAACTTTATTAATTTTTATTCTCTTTATATATTTATAGTATATAAATATTTATATATATATTTTGAATTCTATTGCTGTTATATGTATGATAAATCCTATAGTTTAAAGAGGAATTAAGATATTTTCCTCTTTAGAAGACGAGTGAATTTTTGACACTTACTTAAATCGAAACTAGTTCCGGAGTGTATAATGGGATGATTATCTAGATAAAACCTTGAGACTTCGTACGAAACTAAATTAATGAATTTGATAAGAAGCAGAGGAGAAATTAAAAAATTAAAAAAAATATTGTTAGGTCCTGACGAATATTCTTATGCGCAGTTTGATATAGTAATCGCAGGTACTGTATAGTTGGTTCATTATTTGACGTTTCATAAATCTTTCCAAACTGTAATCTTCTCTAATGCACCTTTAGTATCTTTATATAACGCATTTTAATAAAGAAAATTGGATCCATCAAAATTTTAGTGAAATCCATAATTGAACTACTATTTAATTTGACAATGGAATCATATAATTTAAAAAATAATTTTATATTATTTAATTAAAAAGTAATCTATCATAATATTCTTACTCAGAGTACTTATTAAAAAGTTTCGTTCTAAGATCAATTACAAATTGACGTAGAATTTAATCTGATAATGGAATTAAAAATTTCATGATTACTAGAAACCATATATCATGTTAGTAAAAAAACTCTCCTATTTTAAGTTCTAAGAGTACTTATTAAAAAGATTCATTCTAAGACCAATTACAAATTGACGTACAATCAAAGCTGATAATGGAATTAAAAATTCCATGATTACAAGTAATTAAATACCAAGTAACTAAAAAAAACTTTACTATATTAGGTACTCAGAGTAATTGTTAAAAAGTTACATTCTGAGACTAATTACAAATTGACGTATAATTACATCTGATCGTGGATGTCTAAACTTCATGATTACAAGTAATTTACTTTATGTAAGTCAAAGATATTATATACCGTATACACAGAGTACTTATTAAAAACTTTTATTCTAAGACCGATTACAATTCGAATTACAATTCATGGATTACAAGTAATTTAGTATAATTTTAACTAAAAAGAACTTTACTAAGCGTACTTATTAATAAATACTATTTTAGTATCCATAAATTTTTTAAACAATACCTTGTTATTACTAAATAGTATTTGGTGTCTTTTGGATCTCTAATCGAAATTAATTTTATAAACTATAAATCTATAAATATATTAGCGACATCTATTTTTAAGTACAAAAACTATAATTTAATTAATTTTTAAATAGATATTTTTCTTAAACTATACTTCTGTTTCCATTTAAAATTTAGTTAAATAAACTATATCTTATGTATATGTATACTACATTAATATATTGTTAATATATATATATATATATATATATATATATACAATTCTTAGAATAAGACTAAGAAAAGAAAAATCTCAAAATACAATAGAAGAATTAGACATTCAAAAGATTTTTGTGTCTATTTACAATAAAACAACTAAAGTTTTATTCTTATATACATATATATATTTACATATATATGTACATAATTTCATTGAAATATTTCCTCAGGGGTGAATAGCTTTTGTTTTTTTTGCATTCTTTGATTTCTTCCTCATAATTTTTTTTTTTTATTTTTGTATTTAGGAATTCGAACAGTTTGATTTGAATATAAGATGGCAGTAGTGTTGGTGATAGTGGTGGGGGTAGTAAATAAGATTGAACTTTATTAAATTTATATTTGTTTCTATTATTTTATTTTATTTTTATTATCCAACAATTTATGATGGATGAATATCTAAATGATAATATAATCAAATTCAAGCATTAAAATATGGATATTAAATTATAAATCTAAAATGACACAAATACAAAAAAAAATTGAAAATTTTTTATATCTGTTGAATATTTCACTAAATTAAATTAAAAAAAAAATTAATTTATATATAATATTAATTTTAAGAAATTTTATTAAATGAAAAATATGAAATTAAAAAAGATTTGTAATCAAAAGATTTATTTTAAATTTAGGATTTCTTTTGATTTTCAATGGCTTCCTTTGATTTGTACTCAAAAATAGATGGCGCTAATGTATTTATAGATTTATTATTAAATAAAATGATTAACAATTCGAGTTCAAAAAGACCACAAATAGCCATCAAAAACGAGTTTAAAGTTTTGTAAGACAAAAAGTATGAAATTTTAGTAGTGATCACGTTAGTAGAGTACTTGTAAGTAAAATGATATTAAATTATTGGTAATCATGATAGGTTGATGGTCAAATTAAATTGTGCATCAATTTGTTAATTGTTCTATAATAGAGTAATTGTTCTATAATAAAGAATAAAAATTATTAATAAGTACTGTAAAAGTGTTCTTTTTAGCATTTGCCATTTAAAAGTTTCTTTGATTAAGCGGACCACAGATGGTCAACTGTTGTATTAATACAATACTCAAATCAATACCCATAGTTTAGAATTTTCTGAACTTGATCGAAATTGAGAAATTAATTTAAGTTATCATTGGGATTTACTCTTTTACGATACGATTCCGGCGAGGGAATTTAAATTATATATTTTGTACCAAAACTATTTATCCTCTTTTTCTAGGCTTGTACTCATTAGGGAAGCCTCTTTTAGTTCTAAAGCGGTAAGAATATTTGGTTAAAAAGTTTCTTCGTTGTATAATCAGTCATACTTTCAACATAACTCATCGTTGTTGATAACATATATATAATCCATACGCTATCTAGATTTTAAACTTTTGTATATACTAAGTGTTGAAATTATGAAATAACGGTTATTCCTCAAATTTTATTTTTCAATCTAAATAATCATTTCTAGTGAATACTTTTCCTTGTATTGGAACTTTATTACATTTAGTTATGAAATTGATTACTTCGGCAGACTACGGTTAGTCTTACTTTATATAAACAGTTCAATAAATTACTAGGTAATTTAATAATTATTTTCTTAAGTATTACAGGTCAAGTACATTATTATAACGGTTGTTCCCCAAACTCAATTTTTCGTATTAGAAAACCTTTTTTTCCAGTATTTGTCTTTGGGTTTGTGTTATGAACCTTATTACTTCTGGCAGACTACCGGAAGCTCTAAATTTTCTTACATATTAATAGAGTTAACCCCTATTTTAATAATTGTTCCCTACACTACAGCTTTACCGGTACAAAGTACTTTAAATTATAATTCCAATTACATTTCAAAGTACAAAGTACTTTAAAAATATAATTGTTATATTAAAAAAAATGTTTATCAAATTTTTAATTAATTATATTTTAATTTTAATTAAATCCAAAAAAAAAAAAACCATTTTTAATTTAAATTAAAAATTTTAAATCAATTTAATGTGAAAATATCTACGTAATCCAAAAATTAATCGACTATATAATATTGTCAATTAGATATATTATGTTTTTACTTTAAAAAAAAATCGTTTCTTTTTTTTTTGGCTTAATTAACAAAGCGTGTCCATAACCATTAATGTTATTTTAACATTATAAACAAATAAACATACATATATATATATATATATATACACAACATACAAATATATATGTATATATATATATATATATTATGGAGATACAGAACAGTATTTAAGCAAAAAAAAATATATTTTAAATGCCTAAAAGTTAAGTCAATATATTAAATGATTCCTCCCATTTTAGTGGTGAAATTTTACAACAGTACCAATATATGGTTTTAATTTAATATGGTTTTTATGATAAATTAAAAAAACAAAAATAAAAATAAATATAAAAAAAAATAAATTTTAAATCAAAATTAAAAGTTTCGTTCAACAGGATAATTATCAATAAATTTTGAAATTTATTTTAATATCCATTAATGTTATACTTATACTATCCAAAAAAGCTTCTGTCCATCCATCCAGTATTTTTAAAGTTAAAATTACTACACATTGGGAAAAAATTTATTTACGATATTCTTGAGTTGAAACCGAGTTGAAACATACGTCTTTTAAACTATTTTTATTTATTATTTTTAACTTGTCTCATCACTTCTTAACTATTATGCAATTGGTACTATTGATTTGATTATGCTGTACTGTATATAACTAAGTACCTAAACCTTCTGATTCTTAATAGTTTAATTAGTAAAGCTCGTGGCCATTTATTTATTAATTTATTAGATATCATGATACATGAATGAGCCAAGTACTTAAGTACCCTATAATTTCAATTTAAAATATGGGATTCTTTTATTTATTTATTTATGTACAATCCCCTTCCATAAGTGAGTGGATCAGGCTTCCTTTTCAGATGAGGCAAGTATATATATATATTTTATTTCATGATAAAATAGCTATTATAATATAAATTATGAATTTGTTTTTTTTATTAGGTATGATTGGGTTTGAACCCGAGACCCTTGGTTTGTTAGACCAAAATCTTAATCACTGCGGTCGAATCGAGGCTATTGTAGCACAGAAATCAATACTCCATACAATAAATCGGTCGACCATCCAGAACTCGAATATCTTAATATTTTTCCATTTATCTCTACATGATTCCATTTATCCCATCATTAGAATACCAAATTCATGAGGTTTTCTATTTCAATTCTCTCGCAATCCTCTTTCAATTCCCATCCACAAAATCAAGTTTGTCAATTGTATCAAAGATCCCACATTAAAGTTTGATATTAAAAAGAGCAAAATCACACAAAGGAACCGTGTTCAATTTCATTGGGTGGCTTTCGATGCTCTCCATGCCCATCATTGAAGGAAAAACAATGAAACTTAGGAAAGGATAAAATTTTAATAGAATTGCATACTTCTAGGCGGATTATTTATAAATAAAGCAATTATGAAAATTGTCATTTAATAACAGTTTTCCCAAATATTGAATTTAAATTAAATTGATGACTACTGCTAGTGGTTATTTTTACAATGTTGTATATATATGTATGTACATGATATATATTTATAAATTCCAAAATAATTGTCGGTTTGTACTATATCAGTGTTACCTACTTACCTATAAGCAAAAAAATATTATAAATACATAAAAAATAAATGAAGCATTATAAAATCAGTTTTAATTTCATTTAATCCTATCATTGAATTTATATGTAAACAAATATTTATTTTTAAATATATATATATACATATATATATATATCTATAAGTATAAGTGAATTACATTTAAAATAAAACTTCCACATATTTAACCAAAAATAATTTTATAATAAATTTAACTAAATTATGTTTTTTTTTTAAATATGGTTTTTTTTAAGTACCTATCTGTTAATAAATCTAAAAATAGTGGTAAAATTATTACCAAACATAAGTAATTTTATTAAAATGAAAATCTAATTAATTTATTTTAAATTTAAAGTTCAATTAATTTTTTTAAAAAAATTGTGTATAAATATTTATCAATATATATGAAAAATTGATACAATTTAAAAGTAAAATAAAATCAATTTTGAAAGATATTGAGTGTGTAGATTTGTCATTCTGTGGAGTTTTAGGTTTAACCATTATAACTCACAGATATAGAAATAAAAATTTTTAAACTTTTAACTAACACTTACAACTTAAATATAAAATTATTTGAATATAAAAGAAATACAATTATATCAACTAATTAGAATGCAAGTTATTCTACTTATGATAAGACTTGGTATAGTCCTTGGGAGTAATTGAATATCAAATTCTTTAAAATTAATCATTATTATATAAATATGCAAACATCATTTAATGAGTCCTATTTTCGAACAAACTACTGTTCTACATGATTTTTGGGATATAAAAGGTAATGTTTGAGGAAATTGAACGGTTTATTGAACTATTTAGTTAGGACGCTAGTTAAGGAATATATAAGATTCTACATAGGAGGCATACATTAGATTCTACAAACAAATATATTTAACAGATGTTTTGCATGTATTTATTATTAGTAAATTGTTATTTTTTATACTAATGTTACACATTTGTGTTAAGCAAAAGCGGTTGCCTGTAAAGTGTATTATTGAATATGTATGCATAGTTTTTAATAGATTTTCCTCTTTTTTTATTCTATTTCACTTCTTTTAGGCGCTGTTTATTATTTCTAGATTAACCTAAACATTACATTCTGTATTCTATCATTAAAATAAAATTTCAGTATTAACAAGCAAATAATAATACCTAATATTTATCGAAAATATTTATTTTTTAAATGAATATTATAATATATAATATGCATTTAGGTAGTTTCTCTAGATTAACTCGAATTTCGAGCACAGGCCAAAACTAGTATAATTAAGTGGCCCTTTTACTCAAATATGGACCGATCGTACAGATAGGGTTGTAAGACTTAGCAGTTAAAAGATTAATACTTAAAAAAGACAAAATTAAATCAAGTCCCATAGAGAAGAAGGCTAAAAAAAAATACTTTATCATGTAGGCTAGGTTTAGTAATCTAAATTGACCAAAAATAAACTTTAATTTTAATTTGCTAGTCAAAAAAAAGGTTAATTAGTCTTTCAAAATCATAACTTTTTTTTAATTGTGTTCATATATATTAATCTCAGTTTTATTGCAATTGTAGTTATAAATAAATCTCTACTGGATTAAAACATCTTTACTATGAAAATTTTTTAAGGTTACTGAAGTTTTCCGAAAGGATTTCTTAAAAGGAAGTTTGTTGAAAAAAAAAAGTTTAAATTATTGTAGGTTTGGATAAGACAAAGAGATTTTGGAGTATGGGATAAAATAGAATTTAAAAGGAAAGTTGAAATTAAATTGGAAATACATTTGAACAGTTAAAAAGTTTCGAATTTTAAGATTGACTATTGCTATCTATCTGAGTTCATAGTTCATTAGATTGAAGCCACTGAACTTTATTTGGATACGGACGAGAAATGGTTATTTTATATTTAAAAATATATCTTACAGATTATTTAGGAATGACTACATAGTATGAACCTTTCATTAAATTTCTTTTCTTTTTCTTCTAAACTGCAAGTTATCACTGAATAATATGATTTTCCGATATTTCGAAGTCAAATTGAATAATTAGTTGGAGACATTGTTTATACATATTGGGTGTTTCGTAGTAATATAGAATTAAATAAATTTTTTATACTTTTTTTTGTAGTTTTTTTTTTTAAATTAGCATCTATCTCTCGTGTGATAATTCAAAAAAAAAATATCTGCAGAAATTAAGTTCATAAATCACAGAAAATGGTATAAATTTTGAATAATTTAAAAATTACACAAACCGAGGAAGAGTGTCGAGAGTAGACTGTGTCAACTCTGGGATATCCGCATGACCGTAACATATACATTATATCATTCGGTTAATTACTTTTGGCAAAATTTCAAACATACAACTTTATTAAGTGTAGTGGAATACTCATATAAAAGAAGGAGTTGTATGGCAGTTACCCGAACCTTCCCGAAGTTCCTTTAGTTTTTGAGTTATCGTGCGGACGGACGGACGGATGGATGGACATACATAGCTAAATCGATTTATTTTTCGATTCTGATCCGACCCATACACTTGAGTCTATATCTACCCCCTTCCTTCTCTACGTCACAAACGTAATGGCAAATTTATTATACCCTTTGACTATACGGGTCATACGGGTATAAAAAAGAAAGAAAGTTTAAGAAAATCTGAATTAAAACCAAAAACAATAAAAATAAAATCGTTATCCTTTAAGGAAATACAAATAAATATTCAAGGATATTAAAAATTAAAAAAACAAAATATTGACTTGCACGTCTTATATATTATAGTACTTATGAATTAAAAAAAAAGCAAAATAGTTTTAATGTATTATAAGGTCAATGTAATATATAATTTATATATAAATGCTTAAGGATTAAATAGTCCTTCTAGGAAAACTAGGAAGTCCTTTTTTTATATATGCATGTAATATTTAAAAAAAAAAAACATACAACATGATTTTGTTAAATATTTATTTTTATACCTATGAATTGAAGGTTTTATATAGCTATAATATATTATGTATGTAATTTATATATATATACATCTATGAATGTCCTGTTTACACAATAAAAATATCTTTTTACTAAATTTATGCTATAAATATAATTTAATAAAATATTTTTATTTTCAGAATGCATAGCATATTCATGTTAATATCTTAAATTCTTTTTTTCAACATTTTATTACATTGTGTATATATATATATATATATATATATATATATGTATATGTATATAAAAAGTAGGAAAATTTTATTAAGTGTATAGGAAATGTAGGTAATTGTTCCATAGATATTTTTTTAAGTTCTTTGTTTTTTTTTTCTTAAAAGAATTTATGTTTAAGGGTTTCACAAAGAATACTAAGGGTCTATTTAATGTCATCTTAAATTTAATAAATTTTTTTTTAAATGGAGTTAATATTTAAATGGAATGTGTGTAATATTTTGCATACACATACAATATAAATGTTATATATTAATATCAAAAAGGAAGTAACGAATATGCAGTTTATTATTAAATATTAATATTAAATTTTAATATAAAGGGAGGTTTTTTTTTTAATTGGATTCGTTGCTTTTTTTTAAATGTATCCTTAAGAAACTTTTGCATTACAGAATGGAAGTACATTTAAATATGTGATTTTTTAATGTACTAGGAAGTTTAGTGTTTCTAATATTATGTTTTAATAGCTTATGGCTTATTTTACCAGAAAAATAGGATCCTTTGCCGGAATAATTGAAATCAAAAAAATTATTATTATTAAACTTTAAAAAAGTGATTATAATCGTTAATTCGTTAAAAGAGCATTCTTTAACACATTCAGGCACAGCATTCATTTAAAGTTTTATGATTCTTCTGTAGGTTAATTTGCCGAACTATTGAATTAAAATTTTTTATCAGAATGGGCCTAGGTGTAAAAAGGAGTGCTTACGTTCGTTAAATTTTTAAGTGCCGATCAATTAACCCATTCTGGCACGATATGTTTTTTTTAAAGTTATATGTTTCTCCTGTGGCTAAACGTGTCAAGCTATTGAATTAAAATTTTTTATCGGAATTAGCCAAGGAAAATGAAATGCTTATGTTCGTTAAATTTATAAATGTCGATCAATTAACCCATTCCGGCACGAAATTTTATTTTTTTTTAAGTATTATGATCCTTCTGCGGCTGAACGCGTCGAACTATTGAATTAAATTTTTTTATCGGAATTAGTCAAGGAAAATGAAATGCTTACGTTCGTTAAATTTATAAATGTCGATCAATTAACCCATTCAGGTACAGCATTTGTTTTAAGTTTTATGATTCTTTTGCAACAATTTTTTGTGGGCTATTTGATCAATTAACCCAATTAGGCACAAAAGCACTTAGGATATGTATCTTGCATTTTATTAACCCACATGTAATCATGTTCATATTAAATGTACGAATTTTTAAAACGGACTGTTGCAACACAAAATAAACTTTATATTTTCTCTTAATTAAAACTGGGTTGACCCAAATTGTTATCAGGGAACGTGTTACAGTTAATTTTACTACACAAACTTTTTCAAAATTTTATTTTATTGCTTGTTGGGACAATGCTCTTTGAAAATTTATTAGATTCATTTGTAATTTTTAATACCGAAAACAATGGAAGTCTTTGGTTAAACATTTGAAATGAATTTTTAAATATTCAAAAATAAAAAAAAAATAAAAAAAACAAAACAAAAGGACATTCTAATAATTTATTCAAAATGTTTATATTATTTATATATCCGTTTTAGTAGTATGTAATTGTTTTTTTTATATCCATAGGGAATTTTTACTAGTCATGTGATCTTATATAATATCTTTCTTTAATTTTACTTCATTATTTTACTTTTAACATATATATACATATACATATATGTATATATAAATGAACATTTATTGTAGATTTTCTGCTTGAATTTATCGTTTTATTATTATTATTCTAACACTACACCCACTATATAAGGACACGTAATCCAAATAAAATCTCTCTCTGTACAAATAAATTTGTTTGCAGTTATTTATTATATTTATTATATACATATATATATATATATTGTATATATTAAAATATAATACCTTAATAGCCCACATATATTATGTTTATCCAGTATAAAAGAAAAACAAAAAAAAGGACGAACTAAAGTGAAAAATAAATATATATGTATATATATATATATATATATAAGAAATGAAAATACAAAAATTTCTTAATCTGTAATTTTGTTGCCAGATTCATTTCATAGATGGCCCATCAATGTATTAAAAAAGACATTGTTTTGTTTTTTTTATTTTATTTTGTTTCAAATTCAACACGTAAAAATGACAAAAAAAAATTGTATTTCTTCTGTTTTGTTTTTGTATTTTTACGCAATTTTTTTTTTTTTTTCTTAATTTTCAATACTTTATCATTTTTTTTGTTTTTTTATTTTTATATCCAAAGATTTGTTTCAATTATAATATTGTTTTTCCAGAGACTTAAAAAACTAAAACAATAAAAAAGAAAAAAATATCCAGAAAAAATGAGTGGGAGGAGGGCGAGACTGAAGAAATGTGGAAGGGGGAAGGGGAATAAGTAAGGAAGGAGATAAATGACAAATAAAAGAAATTGAAAATTGGGAAAAAAAATTAGAGAGCATATTTTTATATTAAAATTCAATACATTGTTTATAAATACAGGGTGTCCCATAGTTAACTTCCCGGATTTGTTCCCTTTTTTAGAACCTCAGGGAAATTCAACTTTGTTTTTATTTGGGGACTAAGAAGACGATCTACATTGATTTCCGAGAAATATGGAATTAAATGAATATTTTATAGGTATTCTTTTTTTAAAAATTAGCATCGAACTCCCATTCTATAATTCGTGTGACAATTCTCTTATATGTATTTGAAAGCTTGAAAGATCTAATTTTTAGCTTTTCTCCAGTATTAGTACTATAGAAGTGTATGTGTGTTTGTGTGTCTGTGAACATGATTCCTCGCACAAATTCAACCGATTTTCATGAATATTGGTATGAATACTTTCTTGGTCAAAAGTAAGATTAAGTTCGTGTTTCGTAAAATCGAACCACGAGATCGGGAGACTTCCATATAAAAACACCAAACTTTTTGAGAAATCTCAAGTTCTAATATTGGGAATGAGTTCAAATTTGGTACATTGCCTATTGGTGGGTACCCATGAAAAGTAGCTTTCAAAAATTGATTCTACTATCATGGGATCTACAGATTCTAGGAGTTTCAGAACTGTCAAGTTTTAATAATTCATCAAAATCACAAACGATTTTAATGAAATTTGGTATGAATGCTTTGTTTTTTGCCAAAATAGAGAACGACTTCGCAGATTAGCTTAATTGAACCCCGAGATCGGGGGGCTCCCACATAAAATAACCAGACTTTACAGATTTTAAAATACAAACCATATTATGCAAGAAGAAAAGCTTATACAATCCATCTTGGTTTTATTTCTATACGGTTTTTACAAGTGTCAATCTATCTCATTCTATATACGCGTCAATACTATGAGCTTCAAAAATTATAATAGTTTTTAAATTATTATTGTCCCTGTATTCTGGAGACCGGAAGAGGCTAAGCTTAGCCCTCATATCAAAAATCAAATACCTTCTTATAGGGAACTATATACAACTCTTAATAAAGTGGTGCATAAAGGAGCAGTTAGTTTTTATACACCCTGTATATATATAAAATATGAATTGCATATTATATATGTGGATATATACACTTAAATTATTGTTTTTAGTTCGATTGAATTTCCATAACTCTGTATACTTATGAAGATGATTTTTTTTTTATTTAGTTTCATTTTATGTTTATTCATACTCATGTATATTAGGCCCAGTATTATATATATACAATTTATATAATATATATATGTAAAATATAGAGTCTTTTGGGAAATTGAACAAAAATTCTTTTTCATTTTTTTAAATATTAAGTATACTTTTACAGAATAAAATTCACTTTTCAATTATTTGAAAAACCACTTCTATTATGTGCGAGTACGCATCGTACGCATGGTAACAAAATTTTACAATTTCTAAATTTTTATTATAATTTATTTGACCAAATTGTTTTGGTTTTGGTTTCAACTGTAGTTTAAATTTTTTAAAAAAATTTTCATACCTATACGTTTTTTGAACTTTACTGTGGTGAATTTAATAATTTCAATTTAACTTTAATATATAGGTCTCAATTATTTCAAATGTGGGCCAGGCAGTTGATTTATAACCTGTAAAATCGATTTATTCCATACTTTAGCAATATTTAATTATTGGTTCTATTTTAGGGCTTCATATACAACAAGTCTCACTAAAAAAATATTATTTAGTAGTTAACTCTGCATTCTAATAGTTAACTATTTGCAAACTCTACAATTAATTAAATTTTGTGCCATATTTCATAAAAATTGACAATCCGACAATTTACAGGCGAAAAGTTGTAAAACCAACAATTTAATTAAAATCCAGTGTAATTAAAGGTTTTTAA
The DNA here is from genome assembly GCA_963082915.1 of Dolichopus griseipennis. Lineage (NCBI taxonomy): Eukaryota > Metazoa > Arthropoda > Insecta > Diptera > Dolichopodidae > Dolichopus > Dolichopus griseipennis. Next base: position 111,153,930 of record OY720442.1, read on the forward strand.
AAATAAAATTGTCATTAACAATCATGTTACATATTCACCTGTCAATATTTATGAAATGGGGCCCTGGTGTCTTTGTTCTTGAAAGTGTCACATGATATTGCAAGATACAGTACAGGCCTAAGACTGATTATCTTTTTATTATTTAGATAAAACGCACGCTTATTTTTTAAGTGAAAACTGTTTTTTGAACAAATCACGCAATACATACAAAGGCATCACGAGATCCACTGAAACTAAACGGTACTACAGTAGAGCAACCTCTACTCTAAAGTCATATTGATAATTAATTTTTCATTTAATGTTTTAAATAATTTTAATTGGCTTATTGTGTCTTAGAGATTTAAGTTTTAATTTTTAATTTAAGAGATTTAAGACAGAGTTCGACATTATTTGATACAAATAAAGATAAAGTGACGCATTAAAAATCGACGCGTTAGTTGTCAAAATCATTTTTTCAATTGCCAAATATTGCCGCATATCATGTGAGTCTTCTATATAAAATTTATAATACGCCTAATAATTAGTATTTATTCGTATATACTCCAGTCTTCTGAAACCGTATACATTAAATAAAATTACAATTTTGCAATAAATGTCAATGTCAAAACTCATTAGAATGACAGCTAAATTTATTGATAAATACAATATCAAAATTCAAGATTTGATTTGAACGAAATTCTAATTATTATTCAAAAATTTTATTGAAATTTAATACATGCATAGATCAAAATTGAACAATTACACTTTAAAAACATATTATTACCTTAAAAAATTCATTTTTAACCGTTATTATCATATTCTGGAAAAAACACTTGTAAAAAAAAAATATACAAAAGAATATGTAAATTTAAATGTATGTAGTCACGTAAATAATAACCATTCTGCTTTTTTTTTTCAAAATGACACTTAAGAAAGAAAGGAAAAGTTATAAGCACGTTTTTGAAATTGTGAAAGAACAAATATTTTTATTTGAATATTTTATATATATATATAAATATATATATACTCGTATATATACATACACATAAACATATTATTTAATATATATTATATATATATGCATATATATAAATAGGTATAAGTAAAGTTGAATTTGACCGAATATAATTTCACTTAAATAAATCAATCAGTTAATATAAATATATAATACGAGTACATATACATATATATATATGTATTACATATAATCATATATACAAATATAAAAAAAATATACAATTATATAGTTGTAAAAAATAACAAATATATAACATGTAAAATTATAACAATTGTATTCATATTAAAACACTAACAGTTAAGTGAATGAAATCTGATTTTTTTTTATTTCTGTTTCTGTTTTTTTTTGTACGCTGACGTCATTTGTAATACAAAGCAAAACGTGTACAAAAGTACTTTTTCTTTCTTTTAATCCATTATATTCTTAGTTTTTTTTTTTTTCAATTCTTTATTCACTCGTCTCCTCCACGTAAACATATCTTATTCGTTTTAAGTTTCTATTTCATTCGTCCATACAAAAATAAAAAATTTCGTCCTTTTTTTTTCATTTTTTTTTTTAAATAATCAAACACACACACACATACAAATTGCAATAAAATGAAAAATTCAGTCAATTTGAAAAGAAAATGAAACATTATAAGTTTATTTTTTGTTAATACAATAAAAAGCTTTGTTTCTTTTTTTTGAATTGGTTTAATATATAACAGTGGTTGCGTTCAGTAGCATCTAGCGGTACATCGAATAGCCCTCGATCAAATTTTCTACTGAAGGATTTGTTTTATATAGCGCTACAGTTAAAATATTTTAAATAAAATAAAAATATACCAAAAGTCACTGAAAATCAAATGTCATTTAATGTTTCTGCAAATCGTTCAGTACAGTAATGTAGCGCTAGATGCTACACCGCTGTATTTTAGTGTAGCACTAGATGCTACCGAACGCGTTCAGTGTCTTTTACTGTGTGAAATTTGCAAATAAATCACTGGTATATTTAAATTGCATTTTCGTTTATTGACACATTGAATTTAGACTAAGAATTTAGGTAAGGATCGGATTAGTATCGAAAAATGTTAGTATCAAAAATGTGTTCATATCTCAGTGAAAGTTCTAGAGTTTTGTAATTCGTCAAAAAATATTTTTAAAATAATTCCAGGTTCCATATTAATTTTTAAAATGATGTCGACTTCCGCCTTCAGGTAGAATCTGGAACAAATTTACATTTATTCATATAAATAAGATTCAGTTTAGTTGAAAATTATTACGATCTTATTCCCAGGTGGTACAGTATGAAACCGAAGGCTAGAATAAGCCACAATATGAAAAGTTATAAAAATAATAATATCAGCCAACGATATTATTACCAGGTGGAACAGTATGGAAATTAAGGCTGAAACAAGCCACAATATGAAAAGTTCGCTAACAGTGTAATTCCCAGGTGGTACAGTTCGGAACCTAATGCTGAAATAAGCCATAATATGAAAAGTATAATAATATTAGCTACCTAAAAGTACCTATATTTTGCCTTAAACTTTATATTAGGTTTCGCACAGTTCTTTTAGCACATATAGGTATAATTGATTTGAGTTAACATGTGCAACTATACTCTACTTTAATTTTCATTTATTGCATTAATTTATATAAATGTATATGTGTGTGTGTTTGTCATTTTAAGCTGGAAAATTTATATTTCATCTGTTTGTTGGTTTTTTGTTTTTCAGATTTTTCTTAAATTCAAAATAAAAAAAAAAACAAACAAAAAGAACAAAACAGTTTTCCTAGCACAATAAAGAAAATGCTTAACTGTTAAACAAAATATTCCTTAAATTTTTTTTGTATTAAATATTATGCTATTATTTTTTTACCATGAGCATCTAAAGATTCAGAGCGTATAAACAATATGTTAATGGTATAATTTATTTAAAGGAAATATAACGGTAAATTTGTTGTTGTTTTGTTTTTAAATTTAAAAAAAAAAAACATGATGATAAAGAAATAAAAAATCTTCAAAAAATTGCAACAAATATGATAAATATGTCAAAAGAATTTTTTTGTAAAAATATTAAAAATTTTACTCTATATTTAAATTGCGCAGATTAAAATCAAAAAATTTAAAACAGGAAATGTTTATTAAAGTAAGTTTTAAGGTTATCTTATTTGTTCTGGAAACATTGCAGAATAATTTTGGTACATGTTGGATCAGGGGGGGGGTCTATTATATTCTTATTTTTAGAATTGATCTTAATGAATTTCACATACAATTTAAACATGCAGATACAATTCGATTTGTTATATATTGTATATATGGTATTTTTATATCTGTGAGTTATATTCTTCTATTAAATTATTTGTTTATATTGTTATATTAATATGTTTTTTTATGTAAGATGTATAATTATTAATTATTGATTAATCTATTAATTTACACCCAATGACGAATAGTGGCTAAGTCGATTCGAAAACCATATAAAAGATTTTTCACTTTTACTGACATTCACTCGAATCACTTTGCAATCCATCCATATTGATTATTTAAATATTATCGTAAATATCGTAAAAAATTTAAACATTTCTAAAATATCGAATGTAAAACAAATCAAAAACCAAATGTTAACAAAATATATACAGAAATTATTAAATAGCATTACAATATTTTGGTTAGTTACAAAAATATTAAAACATTTAAATTATTTGGTTAAGTTAAATAAATTATTCGAAACCAATCATATGTAATTTGGACTTCTTAGAAATTTTCCGAAATTAATATATCTAAGGGTTTTCCAAACCACATGAAATTTTTGGAAATTTAAAGATATTTTTAAAATTTATTCAAAATTATTATAACGCATATTTAATTATGAATATACTTTTAATTGTACTGGTTGTCTCTTTGTGCTTCATTTCAACGTTTATAAAGTAGAGATAAAATTTTGATTTTAGATTATATTATAAATTCAAATTTCATATACTGCTAATATTTAAAATGTTTAACTGATTTGGCAATTTAATTTAAAAATTTGAATCTAAAGTATCAATATCAAAAAAAAAAAATTATTTATAAACACTTCTTTTTTGTTCAAAAATTTAATAAAGTGGCAAAAAGAAATCATTCTAACAAAGACCTTTTGTTTATTTGATTTTGGTTTTGTGTTTTGTTTTTTTTTTTTTTTTTTTTGAAAATACCTTAAAAAATTTTTACCGGACACTTTAAAATAACAGAAATAAATAGTTGATCCATGCAACTATATAACTGTGATCTCTAATATAAAAAAAAAAAAAATGTGCTCTAATATAATATGCAATATTAAAGAGAGTTGATCTTCTAAAACTACAACGATATTCTAAAATAGATAAAATGAAGTTGGTAACCATAGTAACAATTGAACTAATTACGTAAATAGATGTAGAAAGGGGGAAAATATTCATATGTAGTGATCACCATTCTTCTAGAGATTTGGAAACAATTTATGCCCCCAAACTAAGTAATCCAATGTCAAAGAAGTGGTGCAGCAGATGTTCTTCCTTGTACTCCTGACTAATTAACCTGTATACTCATTACTAATTATCTCTTTCCAATCTCAAAATTTGAATTTCATATATGTACAACATTAGCTACTTTCTTCATAATATTCATCCTAATATAATTTTTTATTCAACACATTTTTAGCTTTTCCAATTTCTATACTTCAATTCTACAAGCGAATTCTTTTATTATCTCAATCTTTAAAATTTTTTTATTGTATTACAGATTTAATCTAAGTGTTAATAATGGGATAATTTTAACTAGCCAACATCCAATTGCCAAGAAATAGACCTACTGCAGCTACTGTTCAAGACTCATAAAAATAAAAAAATTACATATTCAAATAATTTTAAATCTAATTTGATTTTCTAACAAATTCGAGAAAAAAAACAAATTTTTTAATAGCATAAACGAAAAATGAAATCATGAATACCACTTCAAATAATAATATGTACAAATTAAACAAACATTCTTATTTTCGATTTTTCAATTTATTCAATTTGTTTTTGTTTTTTTTTTAAATCCGACTATGATATAGCCGTCAAAAGAAATAATGGAAAAAGGATTTACGAATTTCCGATTCTAAAACTGATGTATATATATATATGTATATATACATATATAACGTTATACATATTATATACAAATATTGATCAAGTATATTTAAAATCATTTGAAAATTTTCTTCTATATACTTTTTCCTTATGTCTGTATATATGTATATATATATATAAATATATATATATAATATATGTATATATATATATTTGTTTGATTGAATTTTAAAAATAGAATAACACGTACATACAGACAATTATTTTTAGCATAAGGATAAATTTAAAAAAGTGTAGAAAAGTGGGTGTTGCGTTTTAAGAGACAGCAACAACAACAAAAACAGAATAAAAAGAAAAAAAAAACTAAGAAATAAGAAGACAAAGAAAATTATAAGAGAAAATCCAGAAAAGTATCGAAAGTATTTTTTTTAATCTTTAATTTCTTAGTTGGAGGAAATTTTTTTTAGCAAGATGAAAATTAAATTATGTTTTTTTTTAACAATATATATATATATTATATATATATATATAGTTATTGCACTTTTAAAATTTTGGAATTTTTGTTTTTTATTTAGATATATAATCTGTTTAAGGACGAATATTGTAGTTTATAACGTGATTTCATTTAAAAAAATTGGCTGGGTCTACCACAGAACCAACCGCTATTACACGAATACCTTAATGTGAACTTTCTTTTAATATAGAAATGCCCCTTGATATTACCCGATTTTCTCCAAAAATTTATCAATTCAAGATATTAAAATCAAAATCTTGAACAATTTGAAAACATTCCGCTCAGCCGTTTAGAATGTACGTGTGTGCAAAAAAAGACGTACCTATATACAAACAAACGGACATCATAAAAAAACACATTTTATGAATTTCTCCACACCGAAGTAATTCATATATATGCAAAAATATCATGGTTCAATTTTTGGTGCGAAAACAATACCTACCGCTTATTATATTTCATATAAGCGGTTGGTAAAAATATTTTGATTGATTAAACCAATTTCAGTATTAAATATTCAAACATTAATAGTTAATTTTTAATTTTAATTAACCAATTACTTTTTAAAATTGAATTAGTTACTGAAAATTTAAACAGTACATGTAGTCACAGAATACTTTACAAAACATATTAGCAGGGGAAAACGTATGATGATTGAAAACGTTTTGCAAACGCTCAAGTTGAGGAAGATTTTAAACAAATTAGATTTAAAAACGAATGTCAAAAATAAAAATGTCAAAATTAACTAATGATTAAACACAAAATTGGAGACAAATCAATTTTGTTTCATTTATTTTATTATTTGGTGTTCATTTCACTTATTTAACAAAACAATCCTTTTTCTTTTTCGACAATTTTCCCAACGTTTTGAATTATATAAACAATAGCACGTTTGACATTTAATTGACATGTAAACTTTTTCTGTCAGTAAAATGATACCAATTTCTAAAAAGTCATAAACTTTGTTTTCTTTCTGATAAATATTAAATTTTTTTATAAATTGTTTCAGATTTAAATTTGTTTTTGATACATGACTTTTAATTAATTCAAATAGTAGGTCCAATACTGTTTATCATTGAAACTTAACCACGTTTTCGATTATAGCTATCGTATAAGCCTTTTAAAAAAATTAGTAAATTTTCAAAGTTAATTAAAATGGGAGGTTTGAAAATTAAACTGTTATATTTCAAGACAAACACTTTTGTTAAGTTTCAAATTATTCGACCTTCAACGTCGGGTAAATTATCCCAAATAAATTTTTAAATCATGTTCTATTTCGGAACTAGTTTCACTACGACGTTATTATTAAAAAAAAATGTCATGTAAAGTAATTATTGTATTAGCAAAGTTACAGATTCTTTGAAACAGGTTTAGAATAATTTTTAAATAGAACCAATGCTTTTAAACCAAAGGCTTTACATTAATATTAAAAACAATTCTCAGAACTCAATTCAGATTAATATTAAACCTAGACTAAATATCGAAGTGAATATTCGATTCTAAAATTACAATAAAAACATATATATATATATATATATATATATATATATATATATATTTAAATAGAATGTAATTGATATTTACTTATCACTTACAAGATATTTATAGATACTGCTTTAATAAATATATATCTATATCTATAAAAGCGAAAGTTTGTTTATTTGTTTGTTTGTTTGTTTGTTTGTTTGTTTGTTTGTATGTAACGAGTTGGCTCCTAAACTGCCCAGCCGATTTTCATGAAAATTTGTATATAGAGGTTTTTGGGTACGGAAAGAAATCGTGGCCCAAAAATTTTGCTCTGACGGACCGCCAAGTTGGGGCTGTGGTGCAAGTATTTAAACTTCTTTGTTCTAAAATGAAAACAGTTTGACCGATTGACTTCAAATTTTGTATACGTGATGCTCCTTGAGAATTGAGTTGATACTATTAACAGTTTTGGAATTTGTTAACCCATGTCGGGCCGACGGGTGGTCAAAAAAAATATTTGGGTACAAATTTTGTCCGATTTTATGAAATTCTGCTTTGGCTAAAAAGAACGCCCCAAAAAAAATTTTATTGAGTTCCATTAACCCATTGCGGCCCAACAGCTTTTTATAGGTTTTTTCAATACTTAACTCTAAAATTAGAAACGGTTTAACCCATTTTCCTAAAATTTTGTATACGTGCTCCCCTGTGAGAACTGAGTTGACACTATTAACAGTTTTGGAATTTGTTAACCCATGTCGGACCGACGGGTGGTCAAAAAAAATTTTGGGTTCAAATTTTGTCCGATTTTTCGAAATTCTGCTTTGGCTTAAAAGAAAGCCCTAAAAAAATTTTGTTGAGTTCCATTAACCCATTGCGGCCCAACACAGGTTTTTTCAATACTTTACTCTAAATTAGAAACGATTTCACCGGTTGATCTCAATTTTTTTATGTGTGAAGCAATTTGGAAATGGAGTTGAGTCTGTTAATAGTCGGTCCTACGTTTGGTCAAAAAAAAATTTTTGGAAGTAAATTACGTCAAATTTTGGAAAGTAGTTTGTACTGCGTTGAATTACAGAAAGTTTCAAAAATTACTCGAATAATCCTAGAAAATCGTTTTAAAAAGATTGCTTTCATACATTTTAAAATTTACATGTGTTAACCGTGTGTAATTTTTGTGTTTACTTTTTGCAGTAACATCAACTTCAATTAAACCTCCATTGAGAGGCGCAGCAACGCGCACCGGGTATTAGCTAGTATATAATAATATTCAAATTAAAATGCAAATATTAATTTTTCGGAAAATTTTCTTTGTCTTTTGTCCTTTTTTTTCTTATATATATATACACATATATACACATATATATAAACATATATACACGTATATATTCAAAAAAAAAAAGAAAATTCAATTAATACCTATTTTACTATTCCTGCCCCCTTTTTATTTGTACGAACTTATAATAAACACTTATTTAACATACACATGCATAAATTGGTTTCCTGTCTAAACGACACAATAAAGAAAACAACAACAACAAAAAAAAAAAATACCTATTCTTTTTTTTTTTTTTATGATAATGGTGACCTTTATTATTCTATTAATTTATTTTTCAAGGTTAAACTGTTAAATTTTTTACCTTGAATAAATTTCCGAAAATAAATTAAGAACTCTAAAAAAAGAAAGAAAACAAGTTAAAAATAAAAAAAAAAGGAAAACAAAAAAACCAACATAAGAGAAAAAAAAGAAAGGACAAAAGATACAAAGTAACGGGACTTTTTTTTTTAGTTAATAGAATTGACCGTTAAATATGGAGTTTTATGTTTTCTAGGTTAAGGTTAATTACATTTCATATTCTTTCGATTTTGTTTCTTATCATCGCACTCACGCCTTAAATATTACATTATTTTGATCTTCGATTTCATTTTAATATATTTATATGTATAAATATAAATATTTATATTATATTAGTTTTAAATGTGTGTGAAAATTTTTATAAATATGTAGAAATGTAGTTGATATACACTGAAGGACGAAATAGAAGTTATTAAGAACTTTTTTTTAAAACTTATCAAATTTAATGGTATTCTAATGGGTCCTATTGAACCAATCACTTATCATTAATTAAATAATCAAAATAAATGATTTTTCTATTATTTGATTAGTGATAATTTGTTGCTGTTGTTGCAATAAGGTTGTGCTTTGTTATCTTATTTTTAAGCATAGCTTAACTCTTGTCCTTAGATCTGTCATACTTTTAGCTTCTTTTCAGTATTAACACTATAGAAGAAGAGGTTTTAAGTTTCTGGGCCTGTTCTAACAAAAGTGGTTCAATTTTGTCAGAAACGGGAAAATCAGAAAATTATTACTGTGTGTTCGTGTGTGTGTATGCATGTGTGCCTGAGGAATCGATAACTCGCATAAATTTCAACCGATTTTGATTAATGCTTTTTTCGTCAATAGTACGCTTAAGATCGTAAATTGGCCAAATCGGATCGTAAGTGGGTTAGGAGATCGATAGGCTCCCATACAAAAACACCATATTTTTCGAGAAATCTTGAGTTCTAACTATTGGAATGAGTTCAAAATTGGAACATGAACTTTTGGTTGGTAGCAATGAAGAGTAGCTTTTATATAAATTGATTCTAGTTTTAGGAATATCAATTTCTGCTAATTCATCAAAATGTCAACTAAAAGAAAGAACGATTTTGCAAATGGGCTAAATTGCGCTACGGCATTGGAGCTCCTCCTTTATAAAATAATAAGACTTTACATTAAAAATTACATTATGCAAGAAGGAAAGCTTATACAATCCATCTTGGATTTATTTCTATATTTTTTTCTATATATGAGTAATCTTAATCAGGATCTATCATATGTCAGGGATATTTTTTGTATAACCAAAGATTCGTTCCTAATTTGTAAATCTGTATCTGTACTTCCTCTTGCTGGCTCAAGATTTTAATGCTTAACAGAGAAACCAGAGTGCTAAAGAAATGTCATTACGAATTTGTTGGCTCAAAATTATTATTGTGTAGTGCAGATGGGCTTGCAAAGAGTATTAAAATTAATCGAAGGCTTAAGGAATAATGATTAATAGAAGCTGATTATAACTTTGAGCTCTACTACTAATTCTCCGGTACATATTAGTAATTCCTCTGTCTTAAAAAAGTTTAATATTAAACATTTCTGTATAACCATCTATTTTTGCAGATTACTATAAAAATAACAATACATATATATATATACCTACATGTTTTGTATTATGAAATAAACTTGTGTGTAATATAGTAAATATATGTATATATTTATGTAAAATTTTTTTTTTAAAATTAATAACTTTCCTTTTAAAACAAACACAAAGTTTTTTTTTGTGTAATAACCATCTGCACAAAATTATTTTATGATGGCATTTAAGTTTTTAACACTATGATAAAACCAAAAAAAAAACAAAGAAAAATAACAAAATAAAAACATTTACACAAAAAAAAAAAAAATAAAGGTTACCCTTAAAAGAAAAATAAAAGAAAAAATGTAATAATATTAAGAAAATTGTTTTAATTTTCGTTATTATGATTACAGTAGAAAGTAGTGCTGCACTAAACCTAAGTAGTATTAGTAGATAGTTATAGTAACTAATTTATAATATATAATATATATATATAACTAAATCTTAGTTTTTATTTTACAAAATATAACGGTATTGACTTTTGGTAACAGCTTTTTTCATAAAAAAAATTTAAATATTTAAAATCCCCTGAAAGTATGCAATAATTTTTTTAGTTTTATTTAAATTAAGTTTAATCATATTAATCTTAAAGAACCGGCTTTACCCTCGGGTTTTATAGCTCCTGAGTATTTCAGATATCTAGATAACAATTATTAAATTTAAAATTTTAAACATGTCCCTGCACTAGATCACTATATAAAACGAACTATAGATGCAAAACTATTCATTGAATATTTTTGAATATGATACTGCTAATGATCCTTAATAAATGTAAAACTCCTGACTTTAGCTTTAAAGTGTATTTTTTTGTGCAAAATAATTATTAAATATTAAATATTTAAAATTTTATTTAAAAGACATTAAATTTACAACTGATTCCATTCTTTCAAGTCTTGTTTTTATATTAAAAAAAAGCTAGATAGACAGTCAACAAATGTTATTGAACTTAAGTTTTCTTTTAATTTTCAAAACAAAAAAGCTTACTATTATGCCTATGTCCTTTTCTTTTTAGTCGTAATCGTTTGTATTCTAGTTAACACGTGAATAAAAACTTTATATATATATATATATTTATATATACTCTTTTATATTTATATGTATACAAAGATAAACACTAATGTAATATTATACTTTACAATTTAGAGGCAAACAATCGATTAGGACAATTTTGATAGTTGTTTTTGTTTTTGTTAACGGTTTCTTAATTTTCCACATATATATATATATATATACCGTTATTACATATATATTGTTAAACCACAATGATTATTAAATAAAAAAAAAAGGACAGAAAATCAATTTTAGGTGTTCGTTTTTTTTATGATTATGTAAGTTAAGAACAAAAAAAATGAACTTGAATGTCCTTTCATTTTATTTAAACTTTTAAATATTGAAAAAATTAATAAGAGAAAAAAAATACAGAAAAGAAGAATATCCGTAATAAATTTATAGTTTTACCGTAATATTTAATAATAATATTAAAGAAAAAAAAAAAAAAAATTAAATTAAAAATTACTATAATAGTATATAATGACAAGTATCATGTTAGTGTATTAAAAAAATAATATTATTATTTAATAATTTAAAGGACATTTGAAGACAGCATATACCGTTATATTTTGTATAAAAACTTTTGAGGGAAGTATATACCGTTATATTTTATATAAAAATACTAGAAGGCAGTATTTACCGTTATATTTTGTATAAAAACATTAGAAGACAGCATTTACCGTTATAATTTTTACAAATACAATTTTTTTTGTGTTTTAAATAAAAAAAACAAATCGTTTAATAGAATAAACTGATGATGGGGTTAAATATTTGCTTATTAATATTTATAAATTTACGTACATATAAAATAAACAAATATATTTTGAAAATAAAAAATAACATATGATAATCTAAAATATAACTATATGAAAATTAATATTTGGTAATTCTTGGTAATTGCGCAATATTGCAAGTTTTTTATATGAAATTTTATTTATTTTTTTTTTTGTGTGTATGGGAAAGGGTTGTCCTTAAGATTGTAATAATCCATTTCCGTTTATAATTATTATAATAATTATTAAATATTATTAAGGTTAAATAATGGGTATTTCTTACCATATAAAAGATTATTTGGTTTTTATTTGTTAAAATTTTTGTGATTAGAAAAATACCAAAAAAAATTTTAATAAAAAAATAATTGTTTTCATAAGAATTGAGAGTTTTTACTTATAATGTGTAAATTATGTGGGAATAATGGATAATTATAACAATATTATGTTACACTTGTGATAAGTATATCACAAATTTGGAAATTTTAATTTTGTTTGAATATAAAGAGGTGAATTAAACCGTGTTAAATAGGATATTGGGGATTCAAAATAAAATTAAGGATCTGACGATCGATTTTTAATTTAGTAACAAATTTTCAGGTAACGTTTCGCAACATGTGTAACTTGGTATGGTAATGATAAGTTATTACAGAGTATGTATTACCCTAACATCTAACCAATGGCGTAGTGGTAAAGATGCTATCTTTCATGTGGAAAGTCTCGGGTTCAAACCCTGGTCAGATTATTTCTAATAAAAGAAATGTCGTAAAATTGTATAATTATATCGTAAAAGTTAATATCGTAATATAAGATAAGATTTAATATAAATATATAAATAACTCTTGTGTTATGTATATAGGATAGTAAATGGCGCACTAAATAAACATTTGTGTATTCAAAAGCCACAGCCGAGTATCAATTGCTTAGTGAATACAACGATTAAAGACGCTGAAGTCTAGTCTAAATAGACTCGGTGAATGCACTACACTCTTTAAAGGAGTGGAAAAAGAGAAAAAAAAGATTAGTACTTGATGGGTAAGCAGGCATCTAATGAAGATTCAAAGTAATTATCTATTGTTAAATAAAAACAAAACGGTAATAAAGTTCACTTAAGTGAAAATTTTAAATATTTCAATTTATAATGGAATTCATATTTATTATATATTTAATTTATATTGATCTTAAATTTAACTTTTATTCAAATAAAAATATCAAAAAAACAAAATTTTACAAGGTCAAGTTCAGTTTAAAAAAAAAAATCTAGTTCTAGATGGCAACCTTGGATAGTTAAAAAAACATTTGATATTGATATTGAAAGGTTAATCAACCATTTTTGTATTATTAGTTAGATAGATTAAATATTATTTAAATAATTAATTTAAAAGAATATTTAAACTATGAATATTGAATTTAATATTGTTAGCAATTAGTTTAAAATTTTCAATTTTCACGAAATAACGGTATTTATTAATATTTTAATTACATGGTATTTGTATTTAACCCCTAAAATAATTATAATAGTCCTTGACTTGACTTTAAATACATCAATATTTTTTTTTATATAAAATTATTTTATTTTAATTATGATTAATTTATATAAATATTATATTAATATATAAATAAATTATATAAATTTATATTTAATATAAATATAAAACCAGAAAACCTTTCATGAAAAATTAAAGAAGAAAGAAAATAAAAAAAAAAAACACCTTGAATATTACCTTTATTGATGTACATGTATATGTGTAATGGACTTTACTTATGTACAACTATGGTTTTAAGTCAAATTCTTTTATGCATTGAATGATACAAAGAATATTGTGTTTTAACTCAAGAGTGGTGTTAGGAATTAAGTGTTATTGTTTTTATCAAAAAGGATTTAAAGAAAAGTTTAAAAAACAAGTACCTTCAATTTAAATATCCTGGAAAGATACAAAAACTTCCCGGTTAACTATATTTGTCCAAAAATTTGATGTACATAACTTATTGGATTCAGTTACATATGAAAGTGAGAATACAAGTTGTATCGAATATAATCGAACCTATTGCACAATAGATCACTCTAGATTAATTATATTTTCGACAGATGCTGGCAACTAAACTTAACTATCTTAGACAAAATTTTGATACTAAGTTTCATTAGATATTAAGCTATGCTCATTTTAAAAAAGGAAGTATGGCAATTGACAGCTATTCAATTCCAAAAAGGCTCAACATCGATGTCGACTACGGCTCGTTAAAAAAATGAATTTTGTAAAAATTGTAGAATTCACTTCCTTTTTATTATTATAAAGCCGTAAACTTTCTTTTCGCTTGTGATCCGATCCATACATCAGATATCTATATCACCCCGCCTTTATAGTTTCACAAACACTAAGGTAAATCTTTGAACTACGTTCATGCAAGTATAAAAACTGATTATTTGATTAGTACTCATATAGTGTTTTGTGCAAAAGTCCATTAAATATCCCGGCGATAACTTGTAGGATCTTTAAGGAGGAACGTAGTTTTAGATCAACTTGTTTAACCCTGTCAGCGAAGGTATTTTAGATGAACGTTAAAACAAGATATAAATTTATACCATTTGATTAATTAAATCTTATTTAATAAGCTAAAATTTAACCATTAGTATTTTGTCACATGAGAAAACATTTTTCATCATCCTTGTTTAAACTATTTTATCTATGTTTAGCTCCTCAATCATTTCTCACGGAACTATCTTTCATTTAGTTAAAAATCTAATTCAAAGGACCAGCTCTATATATTTCGCATTCTACTATATATATTTGGTTACCATGGTGATTTGTAAAGAAAACTTATTTGTCAATATTTTGTTTCCAATTAAAAATTTATGATCCGTATTGGATTCGAACCCGTACCCCCTTAGTTAGTAAGCCAAATGCTTACCCACGGACTTACCTAGGCCCCTCCAGCATTATATTACATTAAAAATTATTTAAATTTAAACTTTATAACTACTTTAATTTAATTCCAATAAAATTTTTGTTTTATACACTTACAAATTAATATTGAATTTTTTTAAAAATTTTGGATAAGTGGATGCTTACCTGAAAATATAAAAAAAAAAATTAAAAATTAGTTTTATTAGAATTAAAAATTTTAGTATGTTAATTTATAAATTATAATAAATATTTAATTGCAATCAATATTAATTAACTTTATACCTTATATTTTTTTTATTAAAATTTTATCAACTAAAATTTAAATAGAAATAATTATGTGGGAATTAGAATGAATTTTTCAAATTATTCCAAATCATTTAACTACAATTTAAACTAAATAATTAAAATTCAATTTCTTTTTAATTTTAAAATTGTTATTCAGAAATCAATATCAATACCAATCAGATTAAATAATTTTACATAAATTTTGAAGGTCAATATAATAAAGAAATTCTTCTGCAAGGCGGGTCATCCGTCATTCGAGAAATATAAATTAACTTATCGTAAAATGGTAAAATTACCATTATTTTTTAAATTTATAATTAAAAATTAAAACATATCAGTTTTTTTCTTAGATTTTAATATAAAAAAAATCGAATCTAAAAAACTAAATAAACAATAATCATCTACTTTAAATTCACTATCTTGGGTATAAAAATATAGAAATATTCTGGAAAAAGGAAATATCCTGATTTTGAAAAAATTTCAAATGCCTTCGTTATGGTTTTTTTCTTCTGATCCTTTTGAAATACATTTTTGGTTCTCGTCCCCAAACTTCTCTTAAGCAAATTAATTTAATACTGATTTTGAATTCAATTCTTATATTCTAACAATATTGCATATACAAATAGGTTAATATTCCGGAAAAGGAGGGAAACCCAAATTTAATAACTAACTATAAAATTCCTTCTAGTTTATAAATATTCTGAAAAAAGTTTTCCAGAAATTCTGGTTTTTAAGAGTTAGATACCAAATCAGGGTACTTCTCTTTTCCACAATATTTATATCCCTATCTGCTTTTGAGCAATTGTAAATTAGTAAGAATCTTAAAGTTGAACTCAAAATAGGGTGAAACTTCCGGAAAGGGGTTGTGAGCTATCAAGATGACGTCATCACATAACGGTACTAAATATCTCAAAGTTTCCGAATATATATACCATTAGTGGCGATGGCGCCATCTAGTGGTCGAAAAATGCATTACAAAATGTTCCTAAGATTTTGTAGCATTTTTATTAAAATGTTATATTTTTCCTGTTAGTCCATAAACTGGAACCAAAATCTTACAATATTGTAGGGCATGATATTGTCTTTCATAAACATCTTGTTTCATCTGGATCGGTGCTACCATTTTTGAGATATTGCAATTTAAAGTGAAAATTTAAAAAAAAAAAAAAAAAAAAATCCAACTTTCAAAAAAACTACTATAACTGTGAAATTTTCAAAAACACCCTGTATTATTATTATACCATTAGAAAGGTCTCTTAAAACTCTTTCCAACGGTATATAATAAGTATGGCATATGTTGACAAATAGCTCCACCAGAGAACATAAATGCAAAAATGACGCAACAATTTTATTAAAAAATACATTTTCATACTTTATTTGTCATAAATTTATTTTGCCTTTTTGTTTTCCATTTGAAATATTTATTTTAAAATTTAAGAATGTACTTTATAGTTTGATACAATATTGAGTTGGGTTTTGTTTAGAAGATTTTTGAGGTATTTATATGTATGTAAAGTATAATTAGAAAGGACCTTAGAGTTGGTTATAAAGTCAGAATTATACGCTTTTTCCAGAATATTTATATACTAAGATTTTGAAGATTGACAGGGTTTTGAGTTGGATATAAAATTACGCTTATACTGTTCCAACAACCTGTATAACGTTTTATTTAGCCCTTTCGTTGGTTGGGCGAACAGGTTGTTCGCATTTGAATGCGAAATAAAGCCATATCATTTTCTAAAATTTTACGAAATAAAGCCATATAGTAAAATTGATACAAATTCTAACACTAAAATGAAAAGAATGGTATAAGAATTCGGATACCTAATTCATTCAAAAAATTAATAAGTTCATAATTTTTTTTAATACACTGTAATAAAACATGTTAAATAATATTATATTTTCATTACGGGGGCTGCCGCCCCCGAACCCCCGCTAACTCAATTATTGAAGCTAGATTTTGAATCCAACACTAAAATGAAAAGAATGGTATAAGAATTCGGATACCTAATTCATTAAAACAATTAATAAGTTTCTAATTTTTTTAATACACTGTAATAAAACATGTTAAATAATATTATATTTTCATTACGGGGGCTGCCGCCCCCGAACCCCCGCTAACTCAATTATTGAAGCTAGATTTTGAATCCAACACTAAAATGAAAAGAATGGTATAAGAATTCGGATACCTAATTCATTAAAAAAATTAATAAGTTTCTAATTTTTTTAATACACTGTAATAAAACATGTTAAATAATATTATATTTTCATTACGGGGGCTGCCGCCCCCGAACCCCCGCTAACTCAATTATTGAAACTAGATTTTGAATCCAACACTATAATGAAAAGAATGGTATGAGAATTCGGCATAGCTATTTCATTCAAAAAATAATCAACCCTAATTAATAAATATAAATATTCTGGAAAAGGGGGCAATCCTGGTTTTGAATCCAACTCTAAAATCCCTCCTAATTGAGAATCCCACTTATACACATATATAAATATTCTGGAAAAAGCGTAAAACCCTGCTTTTGAAACCAACTCTAAAACTCCTTCCTAACTATTTAAATAAAAAAGTTTGGAAAATTAAATTGCTTCTATTTTCACAAATAAAATTACTTCTGATTTTGTAGCCTAAGGGCCTTTCTAATTATATTTTTACATACATATTTAAATAAAAAAAATTTTAAAACTTTGAGGTTGTCACCTCCAAAATCCCTCAAAACAAATTGTCAGAACCAAACTCAATATTGTATCCAAACCTAAAATGCATTCTTACATTTTTAAATTTGCCAAAAAGGCAAAATAAATTTATGACAAATAAAGTATGAAAATGTATTTTTTAATAAAATTGTTGCGTCATTTTTGCATTTATGTTCTCTGGTGGGGCTACTTGTCAACATATGCCATACTTATTATATACCGTTGGAAAGAGTTTTAAGAGACCTTTCTAATGGTATAATAATAATACAGGGTGTTTTTGAAAATTTCACAGTTATAGTAGTTTTTTTGAAAGTTTGATTTTTTTTTTTTTTTTTTTTTAAATTTTCACTTTAAATTGCAATATCTCAAAAATGGTAGCACCGATCCAGATGAAACCAGATGTTTATGAAAGACAATATCATGCCCTACAATATTGTAAGATGTTGGTTCCAGTTTATGGACTAACAGGAAAAATATAACATTTTAATAAAAATGCTACAAAATCTTAGGAACATTTTGTAATGCATTTTTCGACCACTAGATGGCGCCATCGCCACTAATGGTATATATATTCGGAAACTTTGAGATATTTAGTACCGTTATGTGATGACGTCATCTTGATAGCTCACAACCCCTTTGCGGAAGTTTTGCCCAAAATAGGGTATTCTATGTTTTTGGTAATAAAGCCGATTCGACTTTATTTCACTCCTCCAAATGTTATACAAGTTCATATAATAAATCGTGTTGTTATTTATTTAATTAGTTGAAATATACATAATTAATAATATAAATTATTAAAAAATTTCCAATTCCTTCAGATACCATTGAAATTAAATTTAAATATTCAATAGTTTTATAATAAATTGCATACCAATTAAATATACCTATAGTTACTAATATTACATATCACCTCAACTTCTTAATGCACGTACATTTGTATGTATGTATGTATAATGTATGTCAATCTTACATAGTATCATACAAAAAAAAAACAACAAACAAAAAATCCTTTAACATGTATCAACTATTGATTTTTTTTTTATATTATTTGTAGTGTCCTTTAAACTTAAACCCTTTTTTAGTGACTGGGATATTTAAACCCTCAATTAAAAATAACTACTCCCATACCAAATTTTATTAATTTTATATGCATAATTATAAAAAATTTTAAAGTTTTTTGTATATATATATATTTTTTTTTTATATATATGTATGTATAAGAATAGATTATAATCGCATTATCCTGACATCTAATAATCATAAATTCTTAATATTGAATACAAAATTATAGTTTACAACTACAACTACTTAATAAAGAAAAAAAAAAACTTGAAAGAAAAGCCTCTTTAAAAGAAACTTAAATTTAAGTTTTCTTTTTTTCTATTTCAACCCTATTTTCAACCTTATTTCAACCATTTTTCTTTTTACCCATAATATCGGATAAGTTTTGTAAAAGTTATTGTATATAAAATGCTATTTAATTATATATAATATAATATTAAATGCCTGCTATAGGTATAGGTATAACGGTATGTAAGAATCAGTAAATCTATAATTTCATATATTTTTTTAAATTCGAAATTGAATTGTATTGTTAACAGTTTAGGGTTTATACTTCAAAATGTTTGAAATGTCGAATCTCAAGGTCTTACTTTCAGGTAAGCAGCATCAATTTGGATCCTTAAATTTTTTAGGTTCATTGTGAGGGTCGGATGTGTTTTATAATCTTAATTTCTTAGCAAGTTTGCATCTGCAAACTTTGACGCTATGATTCAATGCCAGGGGTTATTACGTCGGCAATGACTTTGATTTCTACAGTTGATTATTAATCTTGATTCTGGGTGATGATTTTTATTTTTCTTACTCTAACACTCTGATTAAATCCCATGGGTTATTTCGTCGGGTACGTCTTTGGTTTTTTCAGCAGTCCTCCATTAATCTCGAATTTGCGTGATGATTAGCTCTGCGTCATGTAGATAATTTCTTGGAGAAGTTTGCAGATTTATATAGCTTACTTTGAGGCTATGATTTTACGCCAGCTGTTATTACATCGGCAATGACTTTGGTTTCTTCGACGGTGTATTAATTTCGATACTGTGAGTTGATCCTGATTTTTCTTACTTTGGTACTCTGATTCAATGCCAGGGATTATTACGTCGGGTACGTCTTTTGTTTCCATAAGGTCTCCATTTATTCTGTAATCTTTAAGGGCCATTCTTGCTGTATTTTACGACCTTTTTTTCCTGAGTGCCTTTTATCGTCTAATCCCGATTCAATAATCCCGGTTCTTAGCAATGATCTTGATTTTTAAGGAAGTTTGCAGGTTTATTCAGACTCTCTGATTTAACGCCAGGGATTATTACGACGACCATTACTTTGGTTTCCTGGCTGGTTCATTAATCTCGATTCTGTGTGATGATCTTTATTTTTTAGCAAGTTTGCAGATTTATGGCTTACTTTAATATTCTGATTTAACCCTTCGGTCAACAGTTATAATTGCTATATGTTACGAGCATTTTCCTGCGTGTGTTCTATGGTCTACTTTAATAAACTCGAATCTTTGCAATAATTTTAGTTTTTAAGAAAGTTTGCAGGTTCATTCTGACACTCTGATTCAATTCCACGGACTATTGCGTCGACCATATCTTTGTGGTGGCCCAATTTATTTGAAGACATTTGGAACCCTTCTTGTTTAGCAATAATTCAGGGTTCTTTTCAGGGAGTGTCTTATCCCTCTTAAGTTTTTAAAGAGATTTTTGAATACTATATGCTTTTGATAAGTTGTTGCAAAAATCCTCCCTTTATTCTAGTTGTTAAAGGTGGAAATATCAAATTATATTCATTTAAATTAACAAATCTTTGGTAAATTCTTTTTATTTGATTGTATATATATATATATATTTCCGACTATTAAATCAATTACAAGAATCGAAAAGTTATGATTTCTTATCTAAATTATTCTAAACATTAGACTAGACTAGACTAGACCACATAATACAAATTATAGTTGTAGTTATTAATTATTTTTTGTATTTTTTTTGTTCTGTTTTTTTTTCCATTTTCTTTAAGATCGATTGAAAATTCCTATTTGATACTTTCACATTCTTTATTACCGTTTCTTTGTTATACTTTTTACAATATTTGATTGTGGGTGTGTTATAATATTAAATAAAAAATGTTTTTCTTTTCTTTTTTATTGTTTGGAGTTCGAAAGGATTCAAAAGAAAATTGAAAACAAAAGAAACTGAAGTTGAGTGTGCCTAAACAAAAGATGAATATGAACTATCGGTTCATTGCAAGCCATTCTAACTGCAAATTTACTCTTTGAAAAATTAAATTATTTTTAAAAGTAGTTATATTGAGAAACCCTTAGTGCTTCCAAAATTAAAGTAAAACTTTTACGATACATGTTCCTTGACTGGCTTTTAACAACTTGACTATCTAAAATCTGTTTGAAGATCAAATGGAAACTAAATGGGCTTGGTTTAAACGAGGCAAGTTTTTTACAGCCTACTGGAAATATTTTAAAGTTTTTAGAAAATAGTAGACGCTTCAAGTTAACAGGACTCTTCTATAGAAACTCCATTATAGTATCCTTGCTTGTAGAAGTTGAAACTGGGTAAGGGATACCATTTGAAAACTCATACTAAATTCTTAGTTTAATTAGAAATGTGTCTTTAGTGAATTGTGCATTTATGTCAATTGTCATATAGAATATAAATTAATTCACTGCAGTGGATGGTCTACGTAACCTTACTCATATGCTTCGGAGTTCGTTCAGTACTATCCTATTCTAAGAGTCTCTCGTATTGCAAACGCGTCTCCTTGAGTCAGGCTTTTCTGCTAAAGAAATAGATTATCACCCTCTTTTAATCCTTTTACTACTTATAATTTTTCCCAATAGCTCTTTTCTAAGAGATTCTTAACCTTATGGGGTGTCTTGTATTAAACAATGACATATTCCACTTCTTTGCCATAGTCTCTACATTCTATTGTGGCATGCCGACCAATTCTGACCTCGTCGCTAATCGGTCTTAACTTGTACTCCTACAAACATTTCCATGTCCTGTTAAAAACTGTATAAAATAGCACGTGTACACAACAGTACGTATATCTTAAAGTTTATTTTCCAAAAAAATTAACGTAAAAAATCACTCTTTTTCAACTAAACACTAATGGACTTAATAATATTATTCTTGTTGTTGTTGTAGTTTTCGTATTCGCAATATGATTTTTACCACCTTCTCTTGGAGTCCTTTAAAAAGGATTTTTTTATTTTATATTTTCCGTTAGTTTTTTTTTTTTTTAAAAAGCGAAAAAAAAAACAAAAAGAAGCAGAAAATTGTATATAAGGTGTATTACAACATTTTTTTAAAGAAAAAAAACGTTTTTTAAAATATACATGTATCTGTATATGTGATTATAATTTAATACGACCACTATTAAACCACGACGACGTATAATATATATATATATATATATATATATATATATATATATATATTTTAAAGAAAATTTCAAGGCTAAAAGATGAGGAGGTTTCAATAACATATTATGTATATAAGTATGTATATAGAAAATTATAACAGTATTTAATGTATTCAGATGTTATTTAAAATGAAAAGAAAAACCCATAACTCACGGAATGAATGGAATTCAAAAGAATGATGAAATTATATTATGTATATATACTTACATATGTAATTATAATGTGTATTCAAAAGCTTCTAGATTGTAATTTTTATTAAAATGTGAAGATACTATGGTTAAAATATATTATATTTTATATATATATATATTATATATATATATATAAATATGTATATATATATAAGTATAAACTACATAGTACAAGTAGGTATATAATATTAAATTACAAAATTACAAAGGTAAATATATATAGATGAAAAGTCACTTAAAAAGACGATTTTTTTTTCATATATGTATATAAGTATATATATATATAAATTTTTTATGTTATAAATGTCGTATAATTTAATTATATCCTATTCACAGACACTAATAAAATAAGAAAAAAAATTTAAGTAAAAATAAAAAACAAATGGTAGGTTATACCTACTTAGTGTTTAAAAATATAGAAAACGTTTTTTTATTTTTATATTATTATTAAGTTAATTTTATACAAATATGAATTTCTTGTGCTTTTAATAGAATTAAAAATTTTTTTTTTTTTTTTTTAGTTGCACTTCTATTTTTGTAATTTGACAGCGCTTTTAAATCACTTGTTTGATTTTACTAAATTTAAATATATAAATTTGTTGGTATGTTTTCTTAGAATTGGTTGATTTTTATTTTTAGAAGTTCGAAAATCATTTAAATTAAATTAATAATTTATAATTATATTAATAAATAATTTAAAATAATAAAAGCAGTATATTATTGACGTTTAAGTTGTCAAAAGTTTAAAAAAAATCTTTAATTATATTCGAATTATAAAATTGATTAAAAAAATTCAACATCAAATTTGACATTTAAAAAATTTTATTAAAAACAAAGCAAGGGTTATGTAAAGTTTTTTTGTTATAAATCAAAATTTCAGGGATGAACTACTCAATAATTTGAGTTATGTCGTTTAGTACATTTATGATGTGTCATTATGTTTTCGATTGATTTTTTCAGATTTAGAGTAATATTTTGGTTCCAATCGAATATAAAATGAATCTTAAATTTTTTTATTTTGTATATATTGGTGTACCGAAATAAAATAGACATTATAACTTATAACCTTAGACCTTATATCTAATTTTACAAATGTAATTTACCACGACAGTTAGCACGGCAAAAAAAGTTATATATTTTGGAAAACAACGACTGTTTGGTACCGTGGTTAGAGAGCCGACATTTCGTGGAAAAGACTTGAATTCGAATCCCAGTGAAAAGGAAAAAATTTTGGTTTCCGGCTCGACTCATGTACTATTTGTCAAATTGAAGAAATTGGGTTCTACGGCTGAGCCCAATTTCTTCAATTTGACAAATAGTACATGAGTCGAGTCGAAAAATAGACTGGGATTCGAATTCAGGTCTTTTCCACGAAATGTCGGCTCTCTAACCACCGTGCAAAACAAACAAAAATGAAAGATAAACAAATAA
The DNA here is from genome assembly GCA_963082915.1 of Dolichopus griseipennis. Classification (NCBI taxonomy): domain Eukaryota; kingdom Metazoa; phylum Arthropoda; class Insecta; order Diptera; family Dolichopodidae; genus Dolichopus; species Dolichopus griseipennis. Next base: position 111,178,030 of record OY720442.1, read on the forward strand.
TTTAATTGAATAATATAACTCACAGATATAGAATACAATTTAACTCAAATACAAAGTTATTGCAAAAAAAATTTGCAAAATATAACTGTATCTATTGAAAATCTAAGAAGTTTCTACATGTTGGACTTATATAGTACTATTTCATGTTTAAATTGCAAGTGGAATTCATTAAGATCAATTCTAATAACACGAATATAATATGACCCCCTGTTTTAGAATGTATACATATGGTATAGATAGGCTTATTAGTTTAACAGTTGAACAGTTAACACTTTAAAAAACAAAAGAGAGTCGTCATTAATATTATCTATTTTATTAAATTTCAAATTTAGGGTGCTGTAATAATATAAATTACAAAATATATATATTTCTATTAGATATTTTCTGAGCTGTGTTTTTAGTTCTGAACTAATTTTCCTAAGCCTGTCACAAGAACCTTGTAATCAAAATATTTTTGGACACGGAAACAAAGAAAAAAATCTAAAAGATGGAGATATCTAATTTATCTTTGATACGTAGCCAAAGGTTTTTATCTTTGGAACAATATTTGACTCTATGATATTGCAAAATTTTTCCTGGAAATTTTTTTTCATAATAAATATTTTTTTTATTTTGTTACTACTGGTAATTTAGCTAAAAACAAAATAATAAACATATTTTTTCAATTATACCATTCATATCTATACTGTCTTATATGTAATAGTCAAATTAATATTATAAAAAAAAGTATAATAATAATAGTATTATCCTTTTAAATCCATAGAAAAGCTTTTGAAATAACAAAAAAATGATAATGATAAATTCAAATTAGGAAAACAAAAATGTAAACAATAAATTAAAAAATAAAGAAAATTTTCTTCCCCCACCACATAATTTGAACAAGTTCTGTTTTTTTTTTTTTACAAAAGACCATCATTATATTCTGATTATCCTGATGGTTGTCCTGTTAGTGTATCAGTTGTCAAAGAAACGTCTTGTTGTTATTTTTATTATTTCTATAGAATTTATTTTTACTTTGTAATTTTTGTTCGTATTTATTTACTTAAATAAGAAAATATTAATGTATACATATATATATATCTAATATATATATTTTTATATAAAAAAATTTGTAAGTATATATAATTATTTTTTCAAAAAATCACTGCCACGCTGTTTTTTTTTTTGGTAATATTTACCTGAAAGAGAACGCATACGTACAGTGACGGACAAAATTTACTATGCTAAGTGGAGTATTGATATTTGATTAATTCATAAAAAGGGTTTCTAATATATCTTTATAATCTTAAATTATTTATTATATCGAATTAATAATAGTAAACTAATAATATCTCATATTCGTAAAGATAAGTGACATTTTGAAAGTTCGACGTTGCATTGTTAAATATTGCTTTAAAATAAAGTTTCATTTAAATTGGTTTCAGGAAAGTTGCAGAGGAGATTCTAACAGAATTTCATTCAGTTAATTACTAAATTTGATTAATAACAATCTAAGAATAAAGACATGCATCCCTATTTAGAATTCTCGCGTAGACATTTAAACCTGCAATGGCAACTTTGACAAAATTGTTATATATTTCATATCATTTTTTCAATTTTGAGTGTGACAACGATTAGTTCTTTTTATATATTTACCCTTAAAGTCGGTTTGTAACTTTTTATTTATATGTACAGAAGCAAACTGATCGCTAAATAATATTAAGTACGAATATGCTACGAATGAATATTTCTTTCGTAGATTTTTGCAGTTTTCGTAAAGTTAAATCGGAATTGAAACTAGCTTTTTCGTAGATTATCTCCGACTTAGCTGCACGAGGGAATTTATAATGGGAGTAAAATCTATTGGATATGGATAAGATAAGCTAAAAAATGGGAAATCAAGTTTAGTGGAGTGTTCCTATAAATTATAAGCAAGCATAATAATTAAAACAAGATTCCACAAAAAGTATTCTCTCCATAATTTTGGACATAACTAGATCATTATTTAATAATCTACAGTTCCACTGTAAAGTAAAAGTTATCGATTAAAAAAATATATAATCTGAATTCAATTAAGAATCAATAAAAAACTAAATTCAAAAAATTATTTTAAATTATTCTAAAATTTTATACTACTGTAAATTTTTTAAATAAAACATTTGTTCATTATATTTTGTCAAATACTGTATGGGTTTATTAACACGCATTAATAAAAAAAATAAAAAATAGTTAAGTTTGTTTTCCTTTTTTTTTTAGTTGTTTACATTGCAAAAAAAGTAATAAAAAAATAAACAAAAAATTTCGTCCTGGTTAATTTAAACGGCATTATAGAGATAACGGTATGGAATTTAAAAAAGAAATATAATTTTTTTTTTTATTTTTATTATTTAAAAGAAAAAATTTTGTTTATTATAGAATTTATATTTAGGAAAATGGTTATATTTAAAAGATTTCTGGCCGTCTGCCAATTGACTTGTAAAATTTATTATTTTGTAATTAAATTCATATGAGATTTGTTTTGCAAATAAAACCTAACAGTAACCGGCACTTTTTTAGCTGTAGACACTCCTTCCAGTCTCCCATTATACATCGGAGGGTGCGTTTATGTTGGAACTGCGATAATTGATAAAAGCGTCGATAAGAGTATAGCGTAAAAAATTATATTAACATGATTTAAATAGAGGTGTTTATATTGAAGTATCGCTTTGATCATTGATAAACAATATAATTTTTTTGTGCTATGGTCTTATCGACACTCTTATCACTTATTGTACCTCCAATATAAACGTATACTTTACTCTCATTAAATTTGAATGGAAAACAATTAATTATTTGTAAATTTCTCAAAAACAAATTTATTTTCTATTACTAATGCTTGCGTTCCTTTATCAAAAGTGAACTACTCTTTTCTACTCTCAACTACTTTTAGCTACACTAGCTCTTCTAAAAGAGTAGATGAGAGGTATAGATAATTAAAAAATTTCTTAATTTAAATTTTTCATAATAGATGGATTTCCACTGGAATAGGTTATGTTAAATCACATTATTTATTAGATAAGCAATTAGCACTTACTTCTCTTATTTCAAAAAAATATTATATAATAAAAACAATAAATCGCAATTTTTTCACTTCATTTTCAATATCTAAATTTATATTAAAAATAATGAAATTTCTTAAATGACAGATAGTTTTTAAAAGTCAAATATATATGACAATGAAAGTTGAACTGATAATTATCTACTCTTGAAACAAAAATTAGCGTTCCATTTATCAACTACTCCTATCTACTCTTCATTTACTCTTTTTGCTACGTGAGCAATGTAAATGATTCATAAATTATGTGCGCCATCTATTATCTAACACAAGAGTTATATTTATATAATTTTATTTCATAGTATAGTATAATAACTATTAAAATATAATTATACAATTTTACGATACTTTTTTTATTAGATTTGGTCTGACAGGGGTTTGAACCCGAGATCCTCCACTTTGAGTCGGCGTCTTAACCCCTACTCCATTTATCAGATATGTATTATAAAAGTGTCAATATTTAGTAGTAATTGGCAATTAAGATAACCTTTTAATTTTTAAATAACAAATGCAAAACCAGATATGAAATTCATATCATGAAAATGATGAAAAGATTTAAAGAAAAATTCTTTTAAAAAAAAATAATAAATTTGTTTCACTAGTAAGAAAAGATGAATTGGGCATAATAATAAAATTACACAAAAAAAACATAGCAACGGTAAAAAAAAACGGAAACAAAAATTGGTAAAAAAAACAACAACCTGAATTGAATTAAATAACAATCCCTGGTATCAAAAATTTTTCGTAACCGTCCATTTAAAGCCCAATAAAATTTCACTTTAACTCATTGTCTCTTTCTCTTATACACTGATTTTTTTTATGTTTTTTTTTGTAGTTTTCTTTCTCTAATTTTTTCTTGATTTTTTCTATAATTGAATTGAATTTTTCTTTTCGTCCTTTAAAAATTTTTATTTCTCTTATATAATTATATATACATATATATAAATATATATACATTTATAATTTAATGTAAGTAGGTACAAAAGTATCTTTTGTTGTATTTTTATATTCAATAGTTGTATATATATATATTTTATAAAATATATATGTATATATATATAATAATAAAGATAAAGAAAAACCGTTATAAATTGATGTTTTTCCTTATTTTTATTTAATTTCCTTTTAGAAATTTTTTCTGACATTGCTGCTAAGCATCCATTTTTGATCCCGAACTAAAAGTTCCTTATTTATTTTTTTTTTAAATCAATTTAAATATATATATGCATGCATATATATACCCACATATGTTTCTCGGTTCATAAATAAACAACATACATTGTAATATGTATAAATTCAATTTAAACATTAAATATAAGGATCTGTTTCTATGTATAAGGGTGTATGTATATATATATATATATATATATATATATAAACTAAAAGGATGTTTATTATTTGTATTTTTAATTCGATTATTTGATAATTTTAAACAGGAAACTATAATTTGTTTTTTGGCCCCAAAGTATCTATAAGATATTAAACATATTGTTGGGTTAATATGGTTAATAAAATAATTTACATATGTGTTTATTTTTTAAATATATATGTAAAAAAAATATGTAACATAAATATATTCATAAAAAAAATAATAAATAAACAAATTTTAATAAATAATTAACATATATATTCTAATATATTATATAATGTGAAAGAATTCAAATTATATAATAAAATTTGTAGTAAGCATTATTCTATAGGTGTATATGTATATTAGTAATTGTAAAAATATAAATGTAATTATTTGCAAAAGTATTCTATAGATTTATTAGTTTAATTTAAGTTTAATAAAAATAAGTCTTGAGTGGATTTTTATAAATTTTATATTTCATATTCTAATAATTCAACTCAGAGATGGGAATTTTTAATTATAATTATAATGCATTATTTTTGTTAGTTATTAATTAGAAATAATGCATTAATTTCTTTAATAATGCATTAGAATAATTATTTTGAATTATTTTTTCACACTAATTCATTAAAATACTGCATTATATTCAAAAATAATGCATTACTTATATAATGCATTACCAAAAATAATTCAAATTAATTGAATTACTTTTGAATTATTTGAATTACTTTTGAATTAAAAAAAATAATTCATTGAATTACGTGGTCAGTCAAATATCATCTATAGGGCTGGACAACAGATAAAATAGAGCTTAACGCAATAGATAATATTCTGAAAAAGCTAAAAAAAAAAATCAGTTTTGAATTGAAAGCTTTTATAAATAAGTATCTACTGTAATTAGTACTTAACAGAGTTGAAAAAAAGTATCTAGTGAAGGATTTATGCTCCCGGGAGCATATAATTCGGAATTATATATTTTGATTTTGTTGCAAAGTGATTCCTTACGGTTCAAGTACTCGTAATAATATTTTGAAGTACTATTTAAATCTCAAAATCATATTACTGAAGTACTCGATTACTCAAATTCAAATTACTAAAGTACTCAATTACTCAAAATCAAGTAATTACTTAATTTATTGAAAACTTAAATCGTACCTATATTCATACTTTTTCAACACACTGTATTTTTAACATACATATATGTACATACTTATTTATATAATAGTAATTGAAATATATAAAAAATGATTGAATAAAAACAAAAACATTGTAAAAATTTTCCGAATGAGTAAATATGTCAATGTGTTTGTTCAAATTTTAGTTTTATTTCAACACTCTAAGAGGTTTTTCCTTATGTCCGATTTTTCTTTTTTTTTTGAATTTTTTATAGTTTTCTGTTCTGTTTACTCTCCTACCCCTACCCACGGTTTTCCATTTTCTATTGTTTCTTTGAATCCTTTTCTGCATTTTACAATCATTGTTTTTAGTGGGAATTTAAAGTAATAAAATAATCAGAAAAAATAAAAATAACTTGTATGAAACTGGCAACACTTTAAGTGTTCAGATAATAAAATATTAAATAACCACCAAAAGAAAAAAAATATATATATAATTTTTGTATATATATATATATATACATGTTTTTTTTTTAAAACTATGATTCGGAAATTTCCATTTACAATATAGTATTGTAATACAATGCCATCTGTGAGGGAAGATATTAAGTATATATACATATTATAGAAATCAAAAAGTCACATAATAATAGGTAGCACTATTATTTGAAAATATAAAATCTTCAAAAGAAATAAAGGACTAAAGTTATATTATAGTAGATACATATATTCCAGTTCAATTTCTTTGTTTTATTTTGTCCATATATATATATATATATATATATGTATAAATATAAGACAAAAACCCATATACCAAAAAGCAAAGCAGGTTAATAGTTCTCAACAATTAAAAAAAAAAAAAAATTCGAGAAACCACTATCCAAGACCTCATTTTCAATTTCTTTTTCAATTTTATATATATACGTTTTTCCTCTTCTACTTTTTTGTTGTTTTTGTTTTTTTGTTTTTTGGTATCAAGAGCACTGTCACACTGATGAAAAAAAATGTACAAAGGACACTTTACTATTTCTTTCTTTATTACAATTACATATGTAAAACTATTTAGACATTAGAAAGTATAAAAAAAACTGACCTGACTAATTTCACATAAAAATTTCATTTGTAGGTATATCATTTTTTTTGTTTTTTTTTTTTTTTATAAGATTTGTGGTTTTATGTCATATAGGCACTAAAAACCAACCACCTCCAACTAATAACCAGTTCATGCTTTATCTTTTGAATTAATTTCAATTGAGGTGTGTTTTAGTGTTGAAAAAAAAAATTTGATGTATATATGTAGTAAAATAACTACATTGAAAAAAACCCATTAACATTATTATTTGACAACAATCAAGTCAAAACTTAAAAATTGTAATAAACTATCTATAAGTGTTTTTTTTTTTTTTGTATTTTACATACCTATGTATGTATGTAGAAATGTATATACATACATATATGTTAAGTCAAGACTTAAGTGTTATACTTTCTAATGAAATTGTGCCACACTGATGATAATAATAATAATAATAATAATAATAATAATAATAATAATGTCTTCAATGTTGATTATTATGATTATAATGATGATGATAATATGATGACACAATACCCTAGCTAGAATATGACAAAATTTAAAAGAAAAACATATACGAGACAAGGAAATGGAAAATGTACAAAGAAAATGACTAAAAAATATATATATATACACTAATATTTATATATATGTAGGTATATAAAAATTATAATCATCTAGTGAAAGGAATGCGTTATTAATGAACAAAAGGCCCTTGAGATACTTTTTAATATATACATATAATATGTTCATATATTATATACAATGTTATATATTTTATGTACGTACATATGTACATATATATAATACATACATATATTATATTATACCATAAATAAAAGTAAAACAGGAAATTTGTTAGTTTCCTTTTTCCCTTGAACTCAACAACTATTAGTAAGTCTTACAATTACAAATATATACATATATATATACATTATAATTATATAAAACAAAGAATTAAATATATTACATAAATATATATATATGTATAAATTCAAGTAAAAGTACCCTAAATACGATTTTTCTTTTATTATAAGTCATATGACATACTTAACATTTGTATAGTACATAACTGTACATACATTCATACATATCCTTTATAAATGTTTTCTTCTATACAGTTAACTATATATATATATATATATATATAAATGAATATTATCAGGTGGAAATTTTTTTTTCCTTTTATATTACAATTTATACAATTCTCATTTTCTTTTAAAAAAGTTTTTCATTTTAAATTCTCTTTTTTTCTCTATCACTTAATATGTAATTTGTTCGTAAGTTTTTCGTAATGTTATGTATCCAAAATATGGTGAACACTAATATTGTACATATATACTTTTAAATGTTTAATTTTCTTATTTTTTTTTTTAAGTATTTTATTTACTATAGTTACTTTCTTTTTCAATTTTCATTTTAATTTTCTATTCTTTGAAATTTGTATAAGTTTATTCCGAAAAAGGGCTTGTAATTTTTTTTGACTATTCGGTTTTTGTACGAAATTTTATTGCGAAATGAACTACTGCTTTCCTATATATTCAAAAGAATTATTTTGTTTGATTTAAATTTTAAAGGATCAGAGTAATTAATATGGGAAGTGATGTTATACGAAATTTAATAAGATACCTGTATATATTTCAAGTAATTACAATATGGTGTGTAAAGACTACAATATGCAGGGTTGGTTGGATTCAAAGAAGTAGAAAAAGAAACATTTTCCAAGTATCGCGTTAACAACTACTATATAACGGTTTTTTGTTTTTCTTAGTTTTTAAAAAAAGTATTGTATAAAGTTTTTGAGGTGTCGGAATATGTAATATGAAACCAGGTGGTTCTTAGATATACACAACATGTTAAATAATAACTATGATAAGTACTTCTAATTAATTTATTATTATGCTAACATATTAATTTTTCAAAGAGTGTTGAATAATAGTGAAAATAATATTTAAATGTTCATTTATTTTAAGTACTAACACCATATTTAAGAATAAATTAGTTAATATGTTTTACAAATGAAAATGAAAGAACTTATTCTTTATAAATACTTTGAATTAATATTGAAATTAATTAAAAGTTTTAATTTAAATTTTTATTTTTTTATTTTAAAAATTTTTCTAGGCCTTGGAATTGTTTTTTTTTTAATTAAAAAATAAAAAATTAATTTAAAAATTAATCAATTTGAATGTTACTGTAATTGTAATAAATATATATACTGAGTTAAATGTTTCATATATGAATAGTATATTATTATGTTTGTAATACGTATATTAACATGTATGTAAAATTTTTGAAAATATGGTATATTGGCTTATAGGCATATTTGATTTTTGACAAGAAAAAAAATTTATTACAAAGAAAAGGGTACTGTCAAAACAGTTTCTGTTTTATTTTGTAAATTTTAATTCTTGGCTATAGAATTTAAAGTTCAATAGTAAAATATTGTAGTGACCTTCACAATATGTTCTTATAGTATATTTTTCAATAAATTTTCAAATTAAATTCACTTGTTCTTGTTCTAAAAAATTTTTAAAATTAAATGCCCAAAATGTTGGTTTTGTGAAATGACTAATCATTTCTGGCTTCACGACCAAGTGCGAAACACGTTTATTCTAAAGTCAAGTACGGAACAGAGTATTGATGGCTAAAATGATAAATATTAAATAGGTACTTTTTTTAAAAACTGACGTATTGGTTCTATAAATCAAATTAAATTCAATAGTTTTATTTTTACGAATTTAGCAATAGGATATTGAAACTTTTTTTAAAAAAATATTAAAAATTGTTCAAAAATGTGCATATATTTTGTTTAAATAAATTAATAAAAAATTAATGGCTAGTTAAATTTAAGAGACTTTGTAGTGACGAGCATGTGTATATGAATATAACATGTAATTACGGAAGCTTGAAAAAATAATGTAAAATACTAATAGCATTATTGTAACTTTAAACGAAGCCTTGTGTGCTTTGTGTATTTCAGTTTCGCAAAGGCGAGTCAAAAGTTAAAAGGTTTAATAGGATTGTAGCTATTGTTTTAAGTACTAACTGTTCAACTGCTAGCTAATAAGCCTGCCTATACCATAGTTACATGCTGAAACAGAAGGAACATATTATATTATTATTATTAGAATTGATCTTAATAAATTCCACATACAATTTAATGATAAGATAGTACTAGGCCTTATAACATGTAGATTTTCAATAGATACAATTCTATTTTGTTATATATTGTAATAATTTTGTATTTCAGTTATACAGTACTTCTGTATCTGTATGTTATATTATTAAATTAAATTATTTGTTTACATTTTGTGTTTGTTTACATTGTTATATTAATGTAGTTTTTTTTTACTTAAGATTATTGGTTATGTCATTCATTTTTAAACACAATGACGAATGGGAACTGAGTCGAGTTTGAAAAACATGTACAAGTTCTTTTTTCACTCTTACTGAGAATCAAAGGAGGGCTTTTCAATGAAAATACAGCACTGTAACCACTGTGCCATTCATTTTTAATTATTATTCAATCAAATGTGTTGTGTTTGGTAAAAAATATATTTACAAATAAGATACATAAGATATACCTAAATATTTATCTTAAATGGAAACTAGAACTTCTTTGATCAAATAATAAATTTTTTAAAATCAATAAAACTACGATCCTACTTCCTATCAGTCCTACTTTCATTCTTGTCATAAAAATTCTACTCCAATAATCATATTTTACATATAGGTACCTTCTTATTTATTTTAAAAGTTTGTTAAGAACAGTTTAGAATAAAAAAAAAATAATATGAATAATCCGAATAAAATAAATTAATATTAATTAATAATAAATTAATTAACATTTTTATTATAATTTTATTTTATAAAAAAATTTAAATAATAAATCGAAGTTGTTAATAATATTTGCAAAGATATCATTGACAGTTAACATTTTTTTTTTAATGTACACACATGCATATGTGTTTTAATTATTATATACCTATACCTTATATACAAAGACATACATTTATAACTTGTATATAATAAAAATTTAAATAAACATTAAAAATATTGAAAAAAAAAAAAAATTTTTATAAAAAGCCAAGAAAAAGAAATCTGCAAAAATGAATATGAACTTCTTATAAAAAAAAACACAAAATGCTTATCATAATATGAATGAAAAAACAAAAAAAAACAAAACATGACTCCGCCATTACTATATGTCTTTGTATCTGTTTCTGGTCTTATCAAAATTTTATTTAAAAAAATAAAACAAAAAAAAACCTCAACAAAAAGACAACAACAAACAACGTCAATAAGACGTTTAGCAAAAAAAAAAAGACAACAACAACAACAACAACAACAACAACAACAACTATTTTTCTATTTGTCTAAATTAATCAAAATGCAAGAACACAAATTTATACTAGTCAAGACAACAACGGAGACAACAACAGATACTTTAACAACAACAACAAAACTAATTTTCAATAGCTATCGCTATTTTTTGTTTTTTTTTTCTTTAATATAAACTTTTTTTTTTTTGTTTTTTTTTTTTTTAACTGTCATATCATTAAAAAAAAAAAATTCAACAAGTTTCCCTTCTGGCGTACGTTAAAAACTCCACAACGACGATTGCATATAGCTATAAATTCAATCAGCAAAAGATACTTTGGAATAATAAAAAAAAAATAAAATAAGCAATCATCAAAGCAACAATAGCAACAACAGCAGCAACAGAAATAACAACAGTAACAGAGAACAAGGAACAGCATTATGACAATTTTTTGTTATTTTTGTTTTACTTTTTTTTAGCGAAGGAAGAATCAAAATCAATAAAAAAGTTAAAATGAATAAAAATGAGGCAGCTTTACTATAGAACTGCAAAAGTAAGATAAAAATGTTAATGTAAATGGAATTGCCTATAATAAAAAATTATTTTAAATTTTGAAATTTGGGTTTTAGGTAAGAAAATGTATTATTTATTTTATACATTATATCAAATACAGTTTTTATTTTATTTTATTAAACAGTCTCATACCAACGCAATAAAACAGTGATACCGGCTGTACCATTCGGGTGCGTCGGGAGTATCAAACACAGTTGTGTCAAGAAAAAAATTGGGAATTTTAGTTGAAAATCTATGTGAGAAGTTTAGATTTTGGTGAAGTTCCAATTAAAAATTGTGAAATTGTCAATAATTATCCAGACACTAAATTTATGAAGCCATAGCCTTAAATAATGACAGCCATGGCCTTAAATAATCATAGTCATGACCTTAAATATTGATAGTCATGATATGAAATGGATTACTATGTACTCTCAGTGTATTTTTAAACAATTTACATTTGATCTCCATTAATCACTTGATAAACTCAGCTTAATTTTTATTTTTTTTTTAAGAAGCTTGACGCTATCACTTTAAAAATTTTCAAAAGAGAAGTATACTAGTATGAAAAACAGCTTTCACCAAATCTAAACTGTTGAAATTCTTAAATAGAATGGATTAATAGAGTTATTAGAAAAAAAATTGTAAAATAAATTGCATATGATCCTATATTAGAAATGTAAAAGTTTAAAAGTATTTCCAATTCAGATGGGTTGCCTAAAATTGGAAATGAGTATATGAGACATAATTGTTACTTACAAAAGTTTAAATATTTAATATGGTATAGACAGGCTTATTAGCCTAACAGTTAAACAGTTAGCGCTTAAAAAAAAGAAAAATCTATTGCCTGTCATGGATATCAAGGCCATGACTATTTTTTTTTAATGCCATGCCTTTAGTTAATGAATCTTTGAATAGTCCATTGCCTGCCATGGATATCAAGGCCATAACATGAATATAATTTTTTAAGGTCATGCCTTAATGAATGAATCTCTGAATAGATAATGGATTAAAAAGATTTTTAAAAATTATTTGATTAATCAATTAATATATTTCAATTGTCAAAAAAAAAATTTCATTCCATTAATCTTACCTAAACTCGGTTTTTCATTTCCAAAAATACCCTAAACTGTTCATTTTCAAATGCTTTAAAATCCAAAATATTGGGTATTGTAACATTTTGTTTTTGCTTTTGTCTAATTTTCTTTTTTTATGAACATTTATTAATAAATCATTTAACACCATTATTTACATAACTGTATATTATTCAAGAAAATAATCAATAGAATCACTATATTTCAAGTGCAAAGGTTAAAAATCAATAGTGGTAAAATAAAGTAGGATAAAAAAAAAAAAAAAAAAAAATTAAGGTATGTAAAAAAAAGCAAAAACAAAAAAAAAAACAATCATACATTATTTATTTTTACTGAATAAAAAAAAAAAACTTTTTTTTTTTAAAGAAACCAAAGAAAAAATTAAATTAATATGCGTTAAAAATCTGTATAATAAAAAAAGTAAAAAACTTGTATTTAAAAAAAAAAACAAAATAAAAAACAACAACAACAAAATAAAATTATCGATATCAAGAAATACAAAATATAAAGAATAACAATAAAAAACAACAACTATGAAGAGAAAAAAATATAAGAATACAACATATATGTATATATATATATACATACGTACAGCAAAAAAAAAAACCCGAACAAAAAAAAAGTTAAAAAAAAAAAAAATAACAAAATATGTAAATTTTTATGCGGCACTTAAGTCAAGGTCAAGAAGGTTCTAAAAAAATAATATGGAAGTTTTACTGGCGATTTTATTTAACTTTGTTTTTTTTTTCTTTTTTTTATATTTTGTTTTGTTATTTTTCCCTATTCTTCTTCTGTCATACCAAAACATTGTTTTCTCTTTCTTTCTTTTGACATTTTTTTTTTTAAACTTTTTAACTTTTTATTGTTGTAATTTTTTTATATGTATATATATATATAGGTATATATATTTTTTGTTATCATTTGAAGCGCGATTTAGTTAACACTCCAATAATTTTACTTAAATAAGTTTATATATATATATACATATATAATATAAAAGGTATTTATGAATAACATATTATATAGATAAATAAGTACTATATAAAACATATGTATATATTTTGTACTATATAGTACTAGAACATTATTTCATATATAAATATTAAGTAATGTTACTAATTTTTTTATTTGTACTTGTATTTTTTTTTAATTCTCTCTTTTAATTTCTTGTTTTTACTATATTATATTTTAAATACTTAATTTGTTTTTTTTTTCTAAATATGTGTAGTTTTATATTTATTATTTTCTATTCTTTTATTCGTTTTTACAAAATGTTTTATTCATTTTATACTATCTATATATGTTGTATTCCTTTTATTTCTGTATTTGTTCATTTTTTTTTAATGTGAGTATTTTCGTATTTATTGAGTGTTTTTTGATTTTTTTTAAGTTAAGTTTTAATATAGAAGAAAGCGCGATTTAATATATCGCTGATCGTTCGCTCATTACATTTGAAATGTTGTATACATGTACATTGTTATTATCATCAGTTTTTATTGTGTTTGTGTATGCCTGAGTGGTATGACATTTAATTATATTTATTATTCATTTGTTGTGTTATTACTACTTATTATATTTACGAGTATTTTTTAAAATTAAATTTTTATATAATTAAATTTCATATATATATATATATATATATTTTTTTAATTTTTTTTCAAATATATAATTTAATTGTTATTTTATTTTGAAATATGTATATAAGAGAAGATTCATATTAAGCCGGGTACATAATATTATCATTTAAAAATTACTCGTATTGTGTATATACTATAGATAAAGATACAATTGAAAAGAAATTAGAAAAAATAAAATGGAAAGTAAAAAGAAACTAAACAAAAGTAATTGAAAAAAAACACATTAAAATAAAAGTGATAGAAGTAACAAAACAATAAAAAAACAGAAAAGTCAACAGAAGATAAAATTAAGAAAAAATGATAATAATCATTATAATAATAATAATATATTGAAATAAACACAACATTTTTGTATTAATAGGAATATAAAAATATTTAAATACAATAATATAATACTTGTAATAATGTAAAATTGAGTAGTAAATAAAATATATTGTAATTACTAATTAAGATTAAATATTAATTGAAAAAGAAATTGCAAATCGAAATATCATAAAACCATATTTACTTAATCGCTTAAAATAACATTTTTTTTTGGAAATTCACATATGGGCTATGGCGCTTACAGTTCAATTATTAAAACAACAAATATGTTCAATAAATTAATAAAATAAAAAATTTATTAAAAACTAATTAAAAATTTAGTAATTACATTCAATAAGAAATTTATTTTATTACAAAATGTATGTAATAATAGAATTAAATAACAAAATTCTATTTATTGTTCAATGGTTTAGGTGTCATACACTTTTCTTGCTAAAAGTTACCTATATTTTTTGGGTTTCTTATTTCCACATATATATATTTTAGTTATAAGCAAATAGTCTAATCATTAAACAAAAGTATTAATAATTATACATACATTAAATCATAAGTATATTAATTATTATTAATTAAATTGAAGAGTGCATATGAACTTTATTAATTATTGATGGAAATAATGAAAACTATAAAATTGACGAACTATTGACGTTTAATAATATTTAATTAAACTCATTAATCAATCATTAACACCACCACCTTTTTTAAATAGTTTAATAAATTATTTAATTGCAAAAAAAAATTAATTTATTTCTTTTTTATAAATTTGCATAAATATTTATTTTTATATTCCTTTAAATAGACTTAAAATTCTATTATACTTTAATTTATTTTTTAAATTTAATATTAGTTATTTAATATAAATGTATATATGTATTTGTATATATATAATAATTAAATGATTAAAAGTATATACTAAAGTATATACTATACAAAATACTATATTTATTATTATTATACTAAATAATAAACTAATTTTTAATCTATTTAAATAATTATCAATAATGTCAGGCCAATCTAACTAAAATGAGCAAAACAAAATAAAAACAAAAGTAAAATTAATTAAATAAATAAATAATAATAATAAGTTAAATACATATTAAGTACAAAATA
Organism: Dolichopus griseipennis; assembly: GCA_963082915.1. NCBI lineage: Eukaryota > Metazoa > Arthropoda > Insecta > Diptera > Dolichopodidae > Dolichopus > Dolichopus griseipennis. The sequence continues at coordinate 111,193,682 of OY720442.1, forward strand.
TATTATACTCATATGATAACATATTGTTATTTAAAAATTAATTAATACTTATACATAAAATAGGTATAAAAAAAAAGGAAAAATAATTAAATATTAATTTATATTTTATTATTATAATTATTATTTATTATTTACTTTTAGAGTTTAATATACTTCATTATAATCATAAATATTTAAAGGGAGCTTTATCATATCATCAGAATTAATATGTATTTTATATACGAGTATATATGTATGTAAGTTAATAAAATAAATTAATCGATTGAGACTAATTAAGTAATATTATTTTCTCTTATATTATACTTACTATACAATTTTCATTAACTTTTTAACTACTCATTTTTGTCTGTTTGTCATTTCCTTTTCAAATAAAACCAAAAACTAGATAACTTATAATCTAATAAAGATAAAATTTTTTCTTATTTGATTAGTTTCGATTTATGGTATTATTTATATAGTTATTAAATTAATGATAAGGGGTTTTGGTAGACTATCTGTAAGTTAGAAACACCTAAAAATTATCATCTGAGAGAGTATATGGGTTGGGTGGAAATTTTGTATTATTAACCTGGCTGACTTCCGGTTAAACGAAATTCGCATTATTTTGTGATTTTAAATACTCGATTGCAGTGCTTCTGAAACTAAAAATTTTGCATATTACTATAGTGTAAAGGCACTGTTGAATAACGGGTGGGGTGGAGGGAAATATTGGTTTAGTAAATTTCGTTTTCACAAAATCGTGTTTTTCAAAAACCTAGTTTTTAGGAAATCTTGTTTTTGAAAAATCTCTTTTTCTATATTCTGGAAAAAGATAATAATTCTGATATTGTATTTAACTCTAAAATCCTTATAAACAATTATAATTTTAATGCAAAAAGCATGACACAGTAGTATGCTTAGAAGTGTTTACAGTAAGGTTGCATGGAGCAGCCATTGATACAGATCTTGGTGGTGGTAGCAAATAATCGAATGAGACCTTGGAGGGCTGAAGTCGAGGAGGGTTTCATGTGAATAGCCCTAAGCTTAAAGCGCAAGCCCATAAATATTTTGAGTTTTACTCTCTTTGGTAATATAAAATACTTTAAGTATATAAATTAAGCGAAAGGGAATACAGTTCCAATTCCGTAACCTTTTGAGTATACGTTTGTAATAAATATTGTCATTATGAACTCCGCCTGGTTGCATTACAACCTGCCGGTCCCAAGCCCGGATAAAGGAGGAGGGTTTGAGGTAAAGGTTCTAGACCTAGACCGATCCTCAGTAAAAGATAAACCCAGTGCCTGGGGGTATAACTGGGCCACCCTCTCTATAGGGGTATAATACTTAGAGCTGGTCCTCCTGGTAGGGGGTTGAGCGTAAGGCTTACAATCTTACCTCGGAAAACAGAGTTGTATCGAGACCCCAGAAAACGCCTCGGATAGGGGAGGCCAAGATTCATTTTGGATCGCCGAGCCAGCTATGATGATGATTGTCATTATGATCATCCTGGTAATAGAAACAATAATAGAGAAGCCGTCGAGAGGTATTGCAAGAGTTTTAAAAAAAAACTAGATTTTCTAATACGTACGAGATTTTTAAAAAACGGAGACTTTCTAAAAACGAGATTTTAAACAAAAGATTAACAAACCGATATTTTGTTTAAAATTTAAAGAATTTAAAATTTTTTGTCTAAGATTTGAAAGGGTTAATATCAAAAGTAATGATTTGCTAAGTATTGATTTTTAATATATAAAGCATAACAGATTAATACGAATATGTATAAATAAGTACCTATTAAAATAATAATATGATGTGAGTTACTCATAATAAACTTTTTAATTTAATAACATTGCATGTGTATACATAATCATTGTTTCTAAATTCAATTGTTTTAACCAAGTGTTTAATTCAAAATAAATAAATAATTAGACCTATTTAATACTATAGAATTTTAATAACAATTATACGTACTATATAGATAATGGTAAATATTTAATTTAATTCAAAGACATGATCATCTGCACAGAATTTAATATGTTTGTGCATAGAGAAGTATATTAAACCAGCGCCCTTAGTAAAAGGGTGTACAAAAACTCGAAATCGAAATCGTGACTGTTACCATTTCCTTCTTTTTCTTTTCGTTTTTTTTTTTTGTATTTTCCACTATCTCTCACTTTGAAAATAAGTAGGTACGTATAAAAATTTAATCATATATTTATTACACTATGGATAAAGTTCTCAAAAATTGAATTGTTATTATTGATATTTACTTAAATATATTTTTTTATTAATGTTATTGCCCCAACAAATAAACGTAGACAGACACACACATAATGTCTATATGTTTTTTTGATATTAATCTAGTTCCCATATGAGTACCTATATATTATGTATAAACATACTTATATACCTGTTAATTATGCATTTATATACAGAGTGTTCCGTTGTATTTGAAAAATATCGTAAAGGAAGTGACGGCTTGAGGGGGAACTGGGAAGCGATGCTTGGATGCTATCTCTAATAATCAAAAAGCAAATTAATCTGTAGGAATCTCTTTAAATATGAATTTATGTACTATTATAGTTGAGTGTACTATTATAATTGATAACTTATTAAATGGCGGAAGGGAAGGCATAAGAATAGTAAATTAGAATTAATTTCAAACACCAATGAGAATCATTAGCAATTCTTAAAAAACTATCTCTCGGAACATTTAAAATTCTTTATTATTTTTTTTCAAAAACAAAAAATTGCAAATATATAAGATATGGAAATGGTTCGGAACTACACTAAAACTTGTTGAAAACTTCACTAAATCACGTTTAATTGATTAAATATAGTGACAGGTTTACCTATGATTACCTATGATTTCCTATGATTAAATATAGTGATAGGATTACAATAGATCTGTAGTACACACTAAGACCTCAGCATTAAAAAAAAATATGTAGGTATATACATAATATGGCTTTTAAGATTTTTGAATCAAATAATAGGTTCTATATCCTGTACTAACAAAATAATCAATGAAAACCACTTATAATCACGTCTCATGTCACTTCGCTTTGTTTATTATCACTTTGTTTATTAAAATAGAATTTTGCATTTTTAACTTAAATTTTATAATACATTTGGATAATATAATACCTATATCCGGATCTACATAGATACAATTTAAAATTTAAATATTTTTATAGATAACGCAATTATAATAAAATTACTAAGTTCTAACTTATATATATAAATATGTAATCCAATTTATGTAATCACCTATTGACTTGTTTTAAGTACAATATGAATACTGAACGATTTATTCATATACCTATACATTAATATTGCACCTATATATGTATATAACAAACTCCTACGATACTTATTTCTCATCTATTGCGTAGGCATCTTGTAAATAAATGTATATATATATATAAATATATATACAATATGTAAATAAATTTATAAGATATGAATTTATTGACATATAATTATGACAATTTTTTTTTATTATTATAATTATTATTATGTTATCACTTATCACCTCTCAAAAGTCAACTTATATTTCATTAATAATATTATATGCTGGCGTTTTATTTATTTTCTTATTTTTTTTTTTTATTTCATTTGATTATTTTATTTTTTTTATTGTTATTATTGTTGTTGCAGTTGTTACAGTTGTTATTATTTTAAAATTTTATTCTAAAAAGAAAAAAAAATGATTAAATTTTGAAAAGCTTTTGTCTCATTCTACCCCTCCTAGACAAATGAAAGTTATCAAAAACATATAAAAGAAGACTTCAAACTTTCAAATGTCAAAAACAAAAACCGTTTTAAGTACTTCAATAGTTTTAGCATCTTATCAATAAGTTTTTATAATACTTTTAAATTAAATTCAATGTTAAATAAGAAAAACAATAATAAAACTCAAAAGTTTAAAAAAAAATTTAAAGTGTTATGATTTAAATTTAATTTTTTTTTAAGTACAAATTATTTGTGTTTTTCTTAACTTTTAAAAAACAAAATAAAAATAACAATTTAAAAAAAAATCGATTTATCGAACATGAAATGTTACTTGTTTTTTATTATCCCTTAACTATATATATATATATATGTATATTGTATATGTACCTACTCGTATATATTTATACATTAGTATATATATATACGTAAATATGTATGTTTGTTTGTGTATACTAACTATACTTATATTTCTCCTGCTTCATTATTCCCTCCTCCAATCACCTTCTTATATTTTCAACACTATTTCTTTGTCACTCTTTTATTATCATATATATTTATACACTTTAATATGTATGAAAGAGAAAGAGAATACAAAAACAACAAAAAAATAAAAAATATAATAAAAAACTTGTATATTTAAGTTTTTCGACTTTTTATCAGTAAAATTAATTTGCGGTCAATAAATCGAATGAAGGTAACAAGTTCGCTAAAAAACTAGATTTTCTACATACTAAGTATTCATTGCATATTACATGTTTTTTATTATATATATTTATTTTATATAAGTACTATATTAAATATGTATATAGCATATTGTGTATAAAAGTTTATTTAAAGATAAAACTTTAAAAAAATAAGATGTTAATAAATAATAGAGCATATTGTAATCAACTCACTATTCACTAATCACTTATCAGATATTAGATAATAAATAAATTAGACTTAATAATATATAAATAGAGACTTAATAAATAAATAAATAAAATATAAATTACATTTTTTTATTAGATATGATCTGGCTTAAATTTGAACTTAAGTCATCGGAAAATGGAAAATTAATATTGTAAAACACCATAAACAAAAAAAAACTTAATTAATTAAGCTCATAAAACATATAACTCTAATTAATCTAAATCATCATTAAGAACTTTCATATATGTACATCTAGAAACTATATGTTTCTTCATAATTCTGTATCTAGAAACACTTTTCAACAGCAAGCTAAAATATCCTTTACTATATTATTAATTGCAATTTATTTGAAATCAATAAGAAAATTTTAGCCAAATTTGAATAAGAACCAATTTAAAAAAGGTTACCCTGTTTACCCTGTTAGTGAGATTCAAAAGTGGGGTTCTCTCTAAATGAGAAATCGACACTTCAGCCAACTTTAATCTTCGGGCGTAATTTAAATCAAATTCATTATTATTTATTATTTTTTATTATTATTTATTATAAATATTTCTCTATTGAACCGTCATTGAATAGCTGAGGATAGAAGAGGAAGCTTTGGGCCCATAGAGAGCCGTAGTGAAGAGAATTCTCTTTATAAAGAATAAAAAAAGAATTCTTAAGTTCTGTACAAGTTAAAAAATAAATTTAAATAAATAGTTTTTGAGAACTTTTTGGAGTTTAATAACAAATTTCGAAAATTCATAAAGCAAAACATTAAAAAAAATAAAAAAAAAAACAAAATAACTAAAATAATTTTCATTTAGCATTTTATTTATTATGATTTTTTATAGCGATTTATTAAAATTTTTTGGTAATTTGGTGGTTTTTTTTTATCTACCAAAATGTTATTTACCTTTAAACAGGTAGAAAAATTAAATAAGTAATTGCACAATTACTTACATATATATACATATATATAAAAAATTATCTTTTTATCATATTTAAATAAAAAAGTAAATGGTAGGTAATAAAAAGTTTATTTTTTAGTAAGTATTTATTATTAATTAAATTTATTGTACAATTTTTTTGAAAATCGCAAAATAAAAAAAAACTTGTAAAAGATAAACTCAATTATTATATCTTTATTGTTTTTTTTTAATTAAATCCAGTTTATATTTATATGCTATTAAATGTAATTAAGTTTTCAATATCAAGTTCGATTTTTATTTTAAAAGTTAAGGTGTTTTGTATAAGAACACACTTATACTTTTTGATTTTTAAATATTGATGCAAATAACTATTGATATCTGATATCAGAGTTAAAAATCTGGGTAAGGTCAAGGTTTTTAAAAATTATTATATAAAGTCTTAAAACTCTCGTATTTTGTTTCCTATATCCATTCAAAGAAATTAAATCCAAAGTATTGTACTTATAAACTTTATTGTATTTTTAATATTTTGGAATTTCTTATCGGTTCAAAATAATAAAAATTAATGAAACTAAGTCCTATGACAAATGAATAGTTAAAATAGTATATATTATTCTTAGTTTATTGGAAATACTCAAATAGTGCTATGGAACTTATCAATAAGGTATCTTTTTTTTTTTTTGATTCCTTAGTATTCCCCTAGCCTAACCAATTGTCAGTATTTAGCGCTAGTCTCTTTATTTCTGACCAGGTTTTTCTCGATAGATCACATTCTCTCTGAACTGTTCTCCTCCAGGTTGTTCTTGGTGTTCCCACATTTCTTCTGCCCTGTGGGTTCCAGTTATTGACCGCCTTACAATTTGACTTCCATTTGTTCTTTCTGATTTAGACCAATATCTGCTCCAATTTTGTCATCACCCAAAGCTCTTCATTCATTATTCGTCTATGCCAGAATATGCGGCATATTATTCGTAGACATTTATTCACAAAGACTTGTATTTTCTGTATGTTGTTTCTTGGTACAAGCCATATTTCACTTCAATATAGCAGTATTGATTTGACACATGCTTCGACAACTCTTATCTTTGTTCCGCGTGCTATGATGTGTGTTAACTTCCAAACTGCCCATTAGGTATATAGAACTTATCAATTAAACTTTATCTTATATAAGTTTTCATTGATAAATATATACGATTTATTTGATTTAATAATCAGTTTTACTTTAATATTAGAAAGTATAATTTTTATTTAAATATATATAGGTACCCTTAAAAATTAGTTTTATATATTTATAGTAAACTTTTTCTAGGAACCCAAGGTTTTTATAGATTTTTTCAGTTACCTTTTTCAATAGAAATAAAATTGTTTTTTTCTAGGAAAGACTTATGTAAAACAAATTTGATTATAAACTAATATAAAGTAGGTAACTATAGAAAATTTTAGTTAAAAAATAAGTACTTATTTTTATAAAAACTAACTTTTTAAATGAATTTTTTTTTTAAATTTAATCTTAAAATTCTAAATAAGTTCAATAATAAGTCTTCTTTTTATATTAACTATTGGAAAGGTATTGAATGTTTAAAAAAATAGTTATTATTTAAATATACTATAAAAGTAAATGCAATATTTGTTTGAATAAGAAATTAAAATTATATAAAGAGTTTTAAATAAAGTTTTAAAAGTTATGCCAATAAGTTTTATTATAAACTTTTATATTTTGCAAAAAAAATTGTAATATTTTACAAATAACTAAGTACTAAAGTTTTAATAAAATAAAATTAAAAAATTTTTATCCTATTATATAGGAACTTAGAATAAGTTTTTTGGTGTTGAATCAGGTTCTGAAAGATAAAGTTCCACTATTAAAGTGTTAGGTGTACACAAATTTAAACACCACAAATATGGTATCCAAAGCTGCTTATCACCCCGATAACAGGAGGCCCTTTGGCTTATTATCCCGATTATAAGATACTTTATTCTATTAAGAACGCGTTTTTAACCAAATTAAGATTCAATGCCGTATGCTTTCTGTTTTTGATATTCATTACCCAGAATTTTTGTGTTCGGAGACCCGTAGACTACTTAATTATTCATCGTCGTTACTTATCATCGAATTTAATTAAAATCGACACTAATTATTATATTCAGAATATTCAGATAAAATTAAAAGAATACTTTACAACATTTTTAATATCTTCTTGCATTGCATATAAGTAGGAGACAATAAAAATTTTGGGATTTTCATTTTCCTGGACTGCTCACGATTATGAATACACAAATGTTAATTTAGTACGCCATATATTATCTTACACAAGAGTTATTTATATAATGTTTTATTAAATCTTATCATATATTACGATATCATTATACAAATTTAAGATATCTCTCTTTTATTAGATATAATCTGACCAGGGTTCGTACCCGAGACTTTCCACATAAAAGGCGACATTGGTCAAATACGTAGGAAGTTTAGTAGTTATTAAATGACTCTTCCCTTTATTTCTTACATTAAATGGGCTTTGTTCGAAAGGAAATTGAACTTTGGCAATTTTTAAAATAAAATGATAATTATTTATAACGGTATACTCATACTATTGTCGCATGTTATTACAGAATATTGCATATAAATCAACTTCTGGTAACACTGAATTAAAAACAATAAAAAAGATGTAATTAAAAAATAAATAAGATCAATTATATATTTAAAATATTAAATTAAAATGAAATATTAGAATGAGTTGTTCATAATTATTCTGGTTCATAATGAATTATATACTTTAACTATAATTCAAAATTAAAATTCATTAAAATTTTTCAATTAATTAACAAAAAAAAAAAAAAAAATTAAAAACAAAGTCGAATAATAATTACATATTTGGCCACTAATTAATTCTGTGGCTAACACCTATTGTATACTGTATACATTGTCTCTGCTATTGTTGTGGTTATTCTGACAGTAAAAAAATTAAATTTTTTTTTTTTATAATATTATAAATTATAATATTAATTTTTAATATAAATTCGGTGAATTCCCAATTTTTAACAAATAAAAAAAAAAATTTAGTTATAGCTCAGATATCAGAATTTAACTTTAATTTTCATTTTATTTAATATAATTGCATAATAATTTATGTTTTAAGTACAATAACGCACTATAATATTCTACTTATGCACTTATCAATGAAATGAAGAAATAATAAAATTAAAAAAAATTTTTACATTAATTTTAATATCTTACAAAAAAAAAACATTAAATTAAAATTTATCTTTAAATTTTTTATCATTTAATTGTATTTTATTCAATATTTTGTTTTTTTTTTATATGTTAATAACCTTTAATAAAAATTTAAGAAAATAAAAGACTAGAGAAAATTTTTTGTAAAAAAAAAACATATTTAAGTTAAATTAAATATTTGTTTTAAGAATTATGAGATTTAGTTAGCAGAGATTCAACTGTATTGTCTGTCAAAATATAACTATTATTTTTTTTTTGCAAATTTAAATATTTAGCATGTGACTTATGTAATTCTTTAGAAAACGGTTTTTTAGTTACGAAATGTAATAAGTACGATTTTCTCCTATAAGTATGCAAAATGTAATAATATACTAATAACTGATGGTTTTAAAATATTGCATTATCATTAATGATAGTATATGTAATATTATTTCATAAATAATAAAACATGTCAGAAATATGAAAAGTCAAAAAAATCGCTAACAAAGTTATTCAAAAGTCAATAAAAACTTAATCCAACAATTAATATTAAATACGCATTATGCGATTAGCGAATATCGGTAGAATTGATTAAACTTTTGGCAAATTGTTAAATTGAATAAACAGCTGATAATCATCAGATAAAACCATTTTTTCAATTAATAACTTCATATCTTACAACTTTTATGTAATGAAATGTCAAATTGACTTAACAGCTGATAATCAATTAACTTATATAGTTCTTTTTGAATTAATTAACAGCTTATTTCTACTAGTTGTCTACTGCCAAATTAACGGAACACCTCATAATTATTAGATAGCGATATCTTCTCAAGTGATTAACATTAAATTTTAAAACTTGTTAATTGTGATAAACTGTCAAATTGACTAAATAGCTGATAATCATCAGAGCTATTTTCCGAATGATATTTATTATATTACAACTTGTAATAAACTGTCAAATTGACTGAACAGCTGATAACCAGTTAGCTGATATAGTAATTTCTAAATTAATTAACCATATAGTTTATTACTAGTTGTCTATTGCCAAATTGACGGAACACCTCATAATCATTAGATAAAGATCTTTTCTAAAAAAAGATGAACATCAAATTTTGCTACTTGTTAAATGTAGTAAACTGTCAAATTGACTAAACAGCTGATCTGATGAAGCTTTTTTTTTTCAACTGAATAATTAAATATTTTATAACTAGCATAGTTAACTGTCAAATTGATTAAACAGCTTATTAGCAACTAATAGAGCTCTTTTATGTTTTACAATTATTTGTCAAATGTCAAAATGACTGAACAGCTGATGATCCTTTCATTTTTAAAATTATCCATTAACTAGTATTTCAGCTAAAAGGTATATTTTTGAATTCCTTGGTACAAGTACAAAAAGTGCATACATCCACACCCGAATACTATGTGTCAACAGTTTTTTTCATTTTTGAATGTTTTTTTTACGCACTTAATAAAATGAACATATATGTAATAAAAAAAATGTTTTTAAGTGTCCGTAAATTGTAGATTTATACAAGAATTACAACTTAAATAAATGTTATTTTTTTTTTACAATTTTTTATTTTTTTTTTAATTTTTGATAAGAACTTTATACTCGTATTCGTATATCAATGTTTTATTTCTTTTCATTAAATAAAAGTTTAAAGATTAATTTTACACTTAATTATTATTTTAATTTCTGTTTTATATTTTTTTTGTTTTAATTTTTTTTTTTAAATTAATGATAATAATTAGTCTGGTGCAATTAAATAAGAAATTGGTATTAAAACGCCACAATAAATATTCTTTTTTTTAAATCAGTTTTGTACTTTGATTTTAATTAAAGAAATTTTTGTTTTGCTTTTTACAAAATGGCCAATTTTAAAATTGCGTGAAAAGGAATTTTATAAAAATAATAATTTAATCAATATTTATCTTTATTGTACTTGGTATTTTTATTGTAATTATTGATAATTAATAATGATTATTTGTTATAAGTATTTATAATTAAAGTATTTTTTATTTAATTTACCGCTATTTTTTTTACTTAAATGTCAAAGTAAGTTTTACTTTTTTGTCTTCACATAAGGAAGTTTTTAATCTCAAATCTGTTAAGTATTAGTTTTTAAGCTTGTGTTATTCAGTTTATCCGCGTGCTTTTCTTATTGAGTAATATACTAATTTAATATTGCAATCTGTGATGTTGATTAATATTTCACATAAATAAATATTCAGAGATGTCACAAAGTTGTCATAAAATAAAACGCAAATTTAAGAAAATTATTACAAATATTTTGCATAAGACAATTAGAAAATGGCTTCAAGTTGGTAAAAATTCATTAGAAACAATTAATATATTTATACCACATATATTACATTTATTGGTAATATAAAAATTAAATAGTTGCTAAACAATTCAATTAATGATATTGGTAATACTTTTGACAGTTTAAACTTTGGGCGTTTCTTCTTCAATAATTAACGTCAGATTAACGGTTAAAGGTTGTCATGTGTTTACTCTTAGAACTCGACAATCGCTTCGATTACCAAACGTCCACAATTAAAAGTTCTCCCAACCAAAATTGGATCAGATCACTAAATAAAAGTTTTTAATATATAATTAATTAATTAAATATAAAATAAGACAGTATGACAGATGTCAAAAGAACACAAGTTTGTGTCTGTCAATATAATAGAAGAGTAAAGATGAAGTTTAGTAATTTTTAAAACTGATTTTTTGAAAAATTTATATTTTAAAGAGATTTTGGGAAACTGATATGAGGAAATTATTTAAAAATTTTTTTATTATTGGCTCGAATGCATAAAAATAAACTTGTGCTCAAAACTCATCAGCTATTTTTCCTTAAAAAACTGTAATTTGAGTTCAAGTACAGTTGTATGCATTCGACCAAATAAACCAAATGAATAATAATTAATTTTAAAAAATTTCAAACATTTAAGTACTAAGTCGAAAAATAAAACTATAGAAATACTAAAAGGTATTTTTAAGTTAATTATGTATTAAATTTTAGAATTAAATTCTTTTGCGATCATTTAAAATTAACGTGAAATATCGTTCTAAATATTATAAAACATTCTAATTAATTATAATTATGTATATTATTTCTACAATTCTAATAATTTAGTAATTTTTTTTTACAAATATTAAACAATTTAATTGCCATATTTTATATAAAAATCTTAATTAATTAATTAAAAAAAAATAATTAATTTTTTTAAATTAATTATTATTAGACTTTAATATTTTTAATATTTTATTGATAATTATTATTTTAAAATGTAAATACAATACATTAAATAAGTAATTAATTGTTAGACAATTAATTAAAAAATTAATTAATTATTTAATTATATATGAAAAAAAAAATTAAAATTAAAAACTTATTGCAATAAATTATATTAAATATTTAATAATTAATAAAAAAAAATGTATTAAAAAATGAAATAAATTTCACAAAGAAATTCATTTACTTAATTATTAAAAATTATATATCGCATTACTACTTATTAATTATTATCACATTAATAAATTAATAACTTAAATCATAAAATGTCTTAATTACTTTAAAAATTATGAGTATTTAAAAAAAAAAAAAAATTAATTCATTATTCTATGATTCAGTAATGAATAAATTATATAATTAAAAATTATTTATAATTTGGTAATAATTAAATTAATTTTTTTTCAATTATATTACTCACATGATAAAATTATGACTTTTGTAAACTTATTGTACCCTATATAAGACGTGGAAGATATTGTCAAATAGACTGTCCCAACTGTAGGATATTCGCACAAATATATAATAATATGAAAAATATATGATCCGGTTAACTACTTTTTGAAAAATTTCAAGTACACAACTTTTTGGACTCTGATCTTAAGTTGAATGGCTTAGAGTTAATCGAATCTCTAACTCCAAACCATCTATATATTGTGCAGACGTTGTCTATTAAACCTAACCACTTTTGAGAAAATTTCAAATATTCAGCTATATTAGATATTAAGTTATGCTTATGCGCAACAAGGAGTGCAACAGATGCACATCCTTAATGCGTCGAATTGTTAAGATGGTGAAACAATTCCTATGGAAATTCGTTTGTTATTCGTATGTCGAGATTATGGAATCACATTCCGTCCAATTTGTTTCCTAAAGTTGATAATTCGCACGTGTACGACTTAATTAAATTTAAGAAGAATATTAATATCCTTCTCCTCAATATCCATCCAAATTTTCCCCAGCCCCCATAATTCTAAATTCCCAAATAACCTCTTAAAGTTGTGTGCGACTTTAATACACCAAAACCACCCTTTGATTCAAAAAGGATGTGGTTTTGGTGTATTAAAGTCGCACACAACCCAACGAAATACCGCACAGATTATAATGGGTGGCTTTCGAGCGTTCTATTCCCTTGCAAAAAAAAAAAAAAATTTAGTTTTTACAATATCGTTCGGACGAATGGACGGGAACCTACATTTCGATTCTGATCCGATCCATACAATAGAGTATATATCCATCTCCCCTCCTATAGAGCATCACAAACGTAATGGCAAATTTAGTATACAATTAGAACTATGTTCACATGAGTATATAAAATAATATTTTATTAAATACTTATTAAGTACTGATGATTTTTTTTTGAATATTGTAATAAGTCTTTAAATTAATCACTTTTTTAGTCAACTATATACTGATTAAATTAAAATATACGATTATATTAAATGTTTTTTGGAAAATTTCTTAATACTTCATTTACGAAAAAAAAAATGTAACATTAATTTACACATCCTATAGTTCACAGATGATAAGAAATATAAATATTTTGCAAGTACTTTAAAGAGAATTACATTAAAAATCTCATTTAAAATTTCTGTAAATTGTTATCTAAAAACATTTTAAATTTATTATTTCATGTTTAATAGTGATAATGAATATTTCTGTAATGTAAAATATAAATGTAATCATAAATGTACAACATTGTAAAACTTTTTTTAAATAATTTAATTTTTCAATTTGTAAACATTGATAATAAAAACCAAATCAATATTTTAAGATTAAGTACAAGTACTTAATTATTTAATCAAAGTTCTATAGGTTTAATTTTATATTTTTTTAATATATATATATATATATATATATAGAATCCGGACCTTGAACAATAAGTAATTATAATCTTTAGATCACTAAAATAAATTATTCCAGACTAGACCGGTTAAAATCATCTCTATCATAATTGAAAATCTATGTACATTCATTATCTAATAGGAAAAATACTATATGTAAGTACTTGTTATATGGTAATCATTTTTTAAGTAATTAATTACAAATATTCTATAAGTAAACTAATGTGTGTTTTTTTTTTTCATAATTTTGAATATAAATTGCTTAATTTAAGTTTTATGTATTAAATAAATATAAATATTGCAAATTGCATTATTATGCATCCATAATTATGCATTAATATTTAATAATAATTAAATTACTTATAAGTATTTTTTTTTTAAATTACTGTGAAGTCGACCTTTTAAGTTTATCCAGATCAATATTAAGTATAATAATTTTTTAATATATAATATTAATTTTCTTTTTAATTATGTACTTTAAATTTATGACTATATATGTATACTTGTATAATTAATTATATATATTAATTATATATTTTATATTTTAATTATGTACTAAAAATTAAACATTAGACTCATTAAATAAAATAACAAAATATCCATAAAGAACAGTGAGTTGAACTAATTATAATTAATGATATTAGTTATTATTTATTTCACATAAAAAAAAAAACGTTTTTATTTTATTGTTTAATTTTCACGTGGATTTAACAAGTGATTATAATAGGTATTGGCTTTATATTATAGCATAATTAAACGTGGTGTATAGTTTATGCAATTAGAATCATATATATGTATATACGTTTACTATTTGATTTTAGTGTAAGTTATAGAACTTTCTTTTCGAAATTCAATTTTATTCAATTTTCTTAAACATACAAATTAATGCAAATTTTATTATTTTGTAATAAATTTAATTGAATTATTTATAAAGGTTGAATATGTGTGTAGGTCTACGCAATCTACGTCTACGGTAGGATACACGAAATTTTAATTTAAGAACAAATTTTATTTAAAAACTTATTATATTATTATACATAAAGATTAAATATTAATAAAATTATCTTAAGATAATGTGCATTGCATGTTTGGGTATTTCAGATTTGAATTAATGCATAGGTTAAATCCGAAATTTTTGGTATTAAGGAAACTTTGGTATTATAAAAGGACGAGAAGGAAGAGATATTCAAAATATTGTATATCTTGAATAAAACATAATTACAAGTCATAAGAAATTCGTTGAAAATGTAAGGATTTTTTAAATAAACTTTGGTGCTTTCCACACTGCATATACATTATCTAGGATATTAAATCTTACGTAATATAAGCTCTCTTAGAATTTACAGATCTCATTTGATATAAGTATGAATGGAAATCCTTTCCCATTTTATAAACCGGACCTTTAAAAGATTCTAATTTTTACATCGTGAATAGGAAGTTGGAAAAGACTGTAGTAAGTTAAGCAATATCATACATATAATACTAAAGGGTTGGCGAGACCTTACAAACATGTAAAATAAATTTTTCACATCATCAATTATTATAAATACTTCAAACACTAAATAATGATTGCAATACTCATAATTTTAAATTCATAATTTTATTTACGTTTAAATAATAGAATAAAAATAGAGTCAAACAAAATCGAAATTCGAAAATAAGAGGAAAGAAATTACATGAATAAAGCAAATTAAAACTATTTTATTGTACAGGAGTCTTACTAAGTATATAAAATTATATAATATAAATATTGTAACACTTTTTGGTACAATTGTATTAAGTTTCTAACTACAAAGAGGCTAATTTTGCGAATTTTATCTAGTCAGGTTCGTAAAATATTTGAATAATTTTAATCCGGATTAGAGAAACTATACTGTTATTTAAATTTAAGTTCTAAATAATTTTATTAAGTTTTGAATTAATTACAAGTAGATTCCGCTTATGAATCTCCGTTGTCCGAAAAAGGCTACAACTGAAAGTTCTGGGAAAATTTTAAGTTAATGTAGGGCTTCCTTCAAATATTAAAAAATTTTATACAAACACTATTAAATACCTAACAACCCCTATATATATATAGATATCTGTACCATATAAAATGGCGTTCTATATTATAAAAAATTTTAAATTTAACTTGATAAATTAATGCGATTATTAAAATGATATTTCAAAGATAGAATATGTGATAAGGTAAAATTAAACAGGTTCAAAATGTAAATAAAACATTCTATATACATATTACAAATAAGTATTTACTTATTCTTAATTTTCTTTTATAAGAAAAGCTTTTAATTAAATCTTATTTGCATATCAAGTTTAAAATTTACAAAAAAAAAAAAACCGAAAAAAAGTGAACCAGTAGGAAAAAACCCTTAAAACAAGAAAAAAATAAATACAAAAATAACACAAAATTATATCAGAGGTTAATAAGCTTTAGTATCAGAACGACTCAATCTTATGTTTTAAAAGTAATGCATATTTTTTATATTTCCGAATTTTTCGTCAAACGATTAAAGTACGCGTCATAATTTATTACTAATGGGTTGTACTAACTCAATTTGCTAGCGCAAGAGTAAATGATGTTGGAAGGAGGAATTTTGAAATGAAAACTCAATTTCGATACATTTTCGAACAAATTATTGAATTAACAAACTGAATTTCGATATTTATATTCTGCCAATATATGTACATACATATGTAAGGTGTAAGATATTTAAGTTTGACGTTTTATTTCATAAAGTGGCGTGCAAATCAAACATTTAAAGTACGTAGGCTTCACTCGTCAAATAATATTATTAATTTTAATAAGTGCACATTTTCTTAAACACAAACCTTGCTTGTTGAGTTTAAAAATATAAATTTCGTTGGTATTGATTCAAATAATTGTGAAACGTATTTAACTACATAATTACCTAGCTAATTGACGATTCAACCAGTGGTTCGAAAACAATACATTTAGAATACTGCTCTATCCATCTAAGACTTCGAAAATGCAAATATAGAGATTGGGTTTTTTTTTTGCGAGCAAATTGCCATATAATTTTGTGGCTCTTCGTTGGTTATGAATTATATGAACTTATATGAACAACAATTTTTCTCAAAAATCTATCGCTCACTGCTATGTTCCCGGGGACTTCTATACAATTTTTATTTAAGGCAAAATTTCTTAAAAATAAAATTCGGAAACTAAATTAAAAACTGATGATCGCTACTTGCTCAAAAAATTATAAAAAATATTTAACTAGGTATTTAAAGTTATGTATATTTATTAAAAGTGGTTCGCAAACACAACATTTTTAACACACCTGTGCCAGACTTGTCTATATAATAAAAATCAACAGTATTTTTATTATAATTATTTTTTTGTGAAAATCATGTGAGTGTGTTGAATATATACAAACTGTAACCTGTTAATAATTAAGAATTCAACAAAATTTAAAATTATATATATGTATATTTACATATCTATAATCAAATAATGTACAAATATACCTGAATATATTTTAATATATCTCATTATTAATTAATTTAAATTTGCATACAAATACAGTAACCTGAAAATATATCTTATAGATATTATAATAAATTTTAATTAATTTTTTTTTTATTTTAGATTTTTCTTAATAGTCGCCCAGTGCAGCTTTTTGGGGGTTTTTTTTTTTTTTGAAATATCTAAATAATTCGCCGATTTTTTGAAACTTATGATTCATTTATTGAATACATTTATATAATAATTAATTAAATACATATTAATTTTAAAATATATATACATATATTGTTATGTCTAAATATTTAAATATACAAAATTATATACACTTAAGATTCACACTTGTAAAAATGTAATATCATAATATTACCATAAATATATTTAAACGCTTATAAATTAAATTTTGTGCGCTTTTTTTTTTTAACTATTTGTTCTTTTGTTGTGTTGTTCTGGTATTTGTTGTACTTGTTGTTTAATGTTCATTTTGAAGCACATTTTAACACAACAACAGCAAAAAAACAACAAATTTAAGTTTCATCTTAAAAAACAAAAAAGAATCTACAGAAATAAGAAAAAATAATTCACTAAATAAACATGAGTTAAATAAAACATATTTCAGATATTTAGTGCTACTTGAAAATATCACCATATATATGTGGGTATGTAAGTAATAGATATATTTATATACAGGGTGATTAATTAATGAATGTCGTCATACAAAATACCAACTTCTAGGGTATTCCCTATAATACACAATAGTACACAAATACCCCAAACTATATATACTCATAGGGCATAAAATCATATGAGTTTTGTATTGAGATAGATTATGGGCTCAATAGTTTTGGAGCTGTGTAATATTATAACGGAAATTTAGTTCAAGTTTCTTTGAGTTTCTATTAAGAAACTAATCAAGTTACCGTCCGTTATGCATTAGGGTGTGTTTATGTTGGAGCTACGATAAGTTATAAGAGCGTTGACAAGAGCATAGCGTTGAAAGCTATATACATAATTTAAACAGAGGTGCTTATTTTGGAGCATCACTTTAATCATCGATAATCAATTTAAATTTTCTACGCTATACTCTAATCGACGTTCTTACCACTTATCGCAGCTTCAACATAAACCCACTCTAATAGATTAAAGCAGTTTATAAAATAGTTTTAAAAGCATTAAGCATAGGTATAGCAAAGTGTAGCAACAGTGGCTCTAGAGCTTTAAAAGTAATCGGCCACACAATCTAGCTTCGATGCAAAAGATACTTAATTTTCACATTTTTATATTTACTATTATGGTACACGTATTTGTAATCAGGTAAATCTGTATTTGTGAATGAATCACCCTGTATTAATATACTAATGAATATTTTTGTATTCGTTTAGTTTTATAATATTTTTTCAACTTTATTTGTATTAAAATTTTTTTTTTATTTATTTATTTTTTATTATTTATAATTTTTTTTTATTCACAGCGTTTTTATTTTTTTTTTTTTTTTTTTTTTAATTCAAATGCGGAAGATTTTGTTAAAAAATCACGAGATTAGGCGGCGTAAAACGCTCGCTGCAAAATACAATAAAAAAAAAACGTGTACTTAAAACAAAATAACTTTTGGATAACTTTTTAATATCAACTTTTTGATCTGCAAAAAAAAACGATCAATTAAAAAAATTAAGTAAAAAAAAAACCCAAATCAATTACTAAGTAATCGAATATATGTTATGTACATTGTATCACATACATATATGCGAGTACATGTACTTAGATTTATTTCAAAAAAAATTTTATCATGAATAGTTTAAAATTTTTTTTGTATTAAATAAATAATAAAATAGTTATTAAAGATAGTAACTTATGATATAGTTGAAAAGTTAGTAATTTTTTTATAACTTAAAAAAATACGTTTTGTTTTTAAAATTGGGTTTTCTAAAGCTTTTAATTTTTTTTTTAATTACTTGATTAGGGAAATTATAAACAATATTTAAGTAATTAATAATGAAATTGAAAGTAAAAAATATGATAATTATAAAAGTTGTTTAGCAAGGTGTCCAACTGTGAATTGGTAATCTTGTAATGGGTGACTTTAACACCCTCGATTTAAAAGTCTGAAATATTCTTTTCATTCTACTGACTATCCACTACTGGACTTTGAGAAATGTATGATTCAATTAAAATTTTTTAAACTACTCCCACCTTTTAAAGAGTACTTTAATTTTCTTATAAAAATTTGGATATACTCTCCTTTATATTCCAGTTATGTGGGTACTTACTAAAGAAATATTATAGTATAATGACGCAGTTATTGTTCGAGTTATTTGATTATTTTTGGTTAAAAAAATGGGCTACTTTTTTGAGCTATCAATCATCGAATAATCAAATAATGTGATTTAAGTAAATTTCTGAAAGTACTCACTCCTTCTAAAGAGTACTTCAATTTTCCTGTAAATATTTGGAAATACTCGCCTTTGTATTCAAAAAGTGCGTGTACTTACTAAGGAAATATTATAGTAGAATGACGTAGCGATCGCTTGAGTGGTTTTATTATTTGTGGTTAAAAAACTGGGCTACGTTTTTGGGCAATCAATCACCGAATAATCAAATAATTACATTTTTGATAAGTGTTTTAGATAAGTATATCATATCAAAATTTTTTAAAATTTCTATCTATTCACACAAAGTTTAAATACAAGATAAACTTATCAGTTATTATTTGATTATGTGGTTATTTGACCACAATGATAACTAATAAATAATTTGGGTAATAAGCCTAAGAAAATCACGGAATGTTATAATTGATAATTAAGTTTATCTTATTTTAAACCAATTTAATAAACGACTCAACAAAATTTAATTAGTTAAAAATACTAAAAAACCAATTGATCATTTAATTAGTGGTTAGTGATTGGTGCAATAGAGTTTTAATTCAACTAATACAATTTATAATTTTGCTGTAAGAGTAAAATTATGATGTAAAACTAATACAAGGGTTGAAAATTGATAATTTCAGTAATTAAATATAAGTACTTGGCCCTTATTTAATTAACTAATTTGTCAAAATTAATTGAATCAATTTTATTTTATTTTAAATTAAAAAAAAATATCTTTAAACTTAAAATTAAAAAAATGCGTCGGTAATACCTACATTTGTCACATCAATTACAAAATAAAAAGTTTTGTCATAATTATTACAATTTTAAGTTTTTTAATAACATTAATTGATAAAATTAAACTCCAATTGCAATAATTATCTCAATTTGTTAAACTACAAGAAAATTAAAATATTAATTGATTACAAAAAAATTTTTTTTATCTGTTTAAAAAAAATTAAATCAAAATTTTTAATTTATAAAAATGTAGATAAGTTTTTCATAATTTGGTATTTTTCTTAATAACAACACGCTTGTCCACTCAACTTTAAACTTAAAATTTAATGCAAAAACTAGACAACGGATATATATGTACATACATACATACATTTATATATATATATTAATATTGTATATGTACCGTGTATGTACATAATGTACGCTAAGAATTTTGTTTAAATGATTTAAAGAATATAAATTTACTTTTCAAATCAAAACTTATTTAATTATTACTTAATTATTAAGTAAGATTTTAATCAAATTCATTTAGATTAAGTGTATATTTTGATATTCCGACACCTTATATGTATAAAATTTAGTTAAAAAATTACATTAAGCTTTATATACTTATAATTGGGATTATTAATATATGTATAGTTATGAAGATATCATGTGTATATCAGTAATAATCTTATCAAAATTTTTTTTTCTTATCATTTTTAAACTTTAAGTTCGTGGAAATGTCAAAACTTCATCACACAGTTTATCTTTTTTGGTTTAATACTTAAGTTATTTGGTTGTATATCTATATATAAATATATATATATATACTACATATTATGTACATGTATGTAAATAATTATGATAATAAATATCTAGACAATTACGAATTGTTTTTTATTTAATAATTGATAAAAAAACAGTGTTTCATTTTAATTAATTTTTTTTTCGTGATTCCCTTCAAGTTTCCTTCTTGCACCCAAATCCAAAAGCTGTAAATATATATTTTTTCTATATGTATAAACAATTTTCATACAAAAAATTGAAAAGAAATTTCATATTAAAACGTTTAATCAAACAAATTAACAAAAAAAAAAAGATAACAAAATTAATCATAAGAAAGAAAGAAAGGAAAAAAAAAAAAAATTTGTATAGGAAACGCGAATAATTCAACTTTAACACTTAGAGCTATGCGCTATATAGAATATTCAGTGATATTTAATTTCATATATAGAATAATAACAAAAAAAATAAGACAAAAAGAGCATAAAGATATCATATTACTGGGGCACTAATAACATTTTTAAAAGATATATAAAAAAAAGAAAACTATGTTTAAATTTACTGAACCGAGAGAACATTAAAACTACTGTGTTTAGTGTATACTGTTCATGTATACTTATATGCATATGCAGTAGAACTATATATCCATTTCTCGATAATATCACTATATACTGTAGAGTTTCTTGGATGGTGTTCTATTTTTTTTTTTTTTTAATTTGTATCTTTTTCCCTTTTCTATACAAAATATGGATGACAGTCACAAGATAGTCAATATTCAAAAAACAAAAAACAAAAGAAGATCTGCTGTTTTTATATGTAAGTATGATAACACAAGATTTACATGTTATTCTAATGTAGGCTTAGATACATTATTTATCTATAAGATTCAAATAAGTTCTAAATGTACACTGTATATGTGAACCATTAGCCGGTAGAAGAACATATAACATTTTAAAATAACTGTATTATTTTACGCTTAACTTTAAATCCAGGTTCCCTCATCAAAGAATCCAAGATTTCGAATCCCAATAAAAATCAAAAAAAAAAACATTCTTATGTGGTTTCCTATTGGACTAAGATATCATTCGCAATTTGACTGAAATTTATGGATCAACGACTGTTTGATTGCCGAACTTTTAGTTTAGAGGCCCGATTTATTAACCTACGATTTGTCATTGGGTTCATATTAATGGCTTATTCAATAATTAATAATTATTTATATATCTTTAATAAAAATTAAATTATAATATTAAGAAATACAAAATACTTATTAAAAAAATATTTTAATTGAATAATATAATTCGCAGATATGAAAATACCTTATCTTCAAATCGAATTATTACAATATATAACAAATAGAATTGTATCAATTGAAAATTTAAGATGTTTCTACCTTTCTACCATTTCAATCTTAAGAATTATTCATATGGAACACTGATTACATATAGTAATATTCTTTATTATTTTTTAAATGAAACGCGTCTTCATAAAGTAAATCTGAATGCACAATGCGTGCCATGTTATAGCATACATAATACAAATATGTTATTGACAATCTTGACATATACGAGTATGTATGCATTGAATTCATATTTGAAACACAATAAATATCAAAATGAACTACTTATAAACTAATTAATTAACTGATTGAAATATAGGTAATATTATAATTTAAATTCGTTCTCTCCATTTTAGGTATATTTTTTTTTATTAAATCTATATTTTAAATGCATTGGCACTTTTTAACTTCATTTAATATTCTAGGTTGTCAAATGAATAAAAATATCATCATCTGTGGTATAGCTTAAAATCTATGCTATTAATATTGCACATTCCAGTCATTATAAGTTAACATCATTTTTACAATATATTTTTAATTTAAAAAATATCGATTACAGATTAATTCTTTTTTGAAGTTTTGACAGATAAAAATTTGCTCTACACATTCGGAGATTTTATCATGAGCGCATATCTGGGCGCATTTTTATTGGAAAAAATTACCATAATATTTATACACAGAATTCTTCAAGGTAATAAATTAATTGAAATCAGTAATGCCTAACCACTCTTCTAGAGATGCTTTGAATTAAAACTGTTTTATTTTTTATTTTGACAGATCAATGCTCTGCTCTAAGAATTAAAAATGAACAAAACGTCATCGATTCTTATCGAATCTGACAGATAGAAAATTGTATTAGATATATAATTTTATGAATAACTGTAGATTACACTTAATGGATTTGTTTTAAAAACTCCAAAATGAAATTCTGAAAATGTCATTTGAGTATTAGAACAAATCGAAAATGAAATAGGGGAATTGTCAAATGAAATTCCAAAATAAACTTCAATGCCTACTGCTGAATCTAGTAATGTTGGAAAGACTAAACACTCCTAACAATTTCTAATATTATAATAGAACTTTAATTTAAAATTAATAATTAAATATTTTATATTTATTACTTACACCATATACCGTATACCGTAATAAATAAAGTTACCAGATACTAAGTATTTTTAATTTATCATAACTGAGATTCTCTTGAAACAATAACACTTTACTCCAACAATTCAGTTCTATTTTTTGTATATTGAATTAGAAAAAACAAAGAGTTCAAGGTTTTATAACATTGAACTTCCAATTTTTGGGAAAAAAAAAAAATTATATTAAAAATTAATAATATCACATTTTTAATAAGTTATATATATTACGATATTAATAATATCGTAAAAAAAAAAAAAAAATTGTGAAATTATATCGAACTTATGTTTATATTGATTTTTTAAACAATAAAACCATAAGAAAATAATAATAAAGAAACAAAAACAGAGAATGGTAAACCGCGATCAGTGATTCTAAAATGCAAATTAAATCGATTTATATATTTTATTAAATATATATAACTAATATCAAATAAATGTAGGTATATACCGATTCTTTGTTATATTAATTAACAACCTTGAACAAACAAAGGTTTTGATTCACAAAAAAAAAAAATTCCAAATTATTATAAAAGATTAAATAAAATATTTTTTTAAATATTTTTAAGAAAAAATTCTATATTAAATTGTATTTTTCAGAATGTATTAAATACATATTTATTTAATTCGATATTAAAAATTAAGTAAAAAAAGCGCATAAACTTACAAGATTTAGTAAATTTTATATACTTATCTACCGACGGTTTTTCTCAAATATTTAAATTAAATAATAAAATAGATATTCTAATTTTTTAATATTATTAAATTTTATTTATTTTTTTATTAATAAGTTTAGAATTGAATAACATTTGTAAAAATTTAAGTATGTACTGGTATATATATATATATATATATATATTGATGCAATTTAAAAAAATATATTAACAATTTCATAAAAAGTATCTACAGATATGCTAGCAACTTTGTTTAATTTTTTCAAATTATTAGATACTGAATATATATTTTTTATATATATATTTATATATATATATATATATATATATTAAATATATAAATCAAAAGTGTAATAAAATAAAATTAATTAAAAAAAAAATTAATGTATGTAATTAAATTTGTATACACAATGTACCTACTGTATAATCATAAGATAATAAAATGATCTAGTTAGTATATTAATAATAATAATTTACTAATGCACCTTTAACTAATAAAAAAAAATTAGAATATAATTAAGATGTTAGAAACAGGACAAAAAAAAACAAACAATCTACAGATAGTTATTGACAAAATATATTAGCAGTTGTATAGCAGATATGTTAAATATTTTTTTTTTTTCAGTTTATTTTCAATTTAAAATTTGTTAAGGTAAAAAAATAATGGATAAATATGTTTAAAAAACTTTTACTAAAAAACATCATATGAAATTAATAATATTAATTATATAATATGTAAAGTGAATGGGATTTTTAAAAATTAAATGTTCTAATATAATTAGGTTTAAAATGCATTATAAGAAAACTGATCTCTTGATATAATCTATATATAATATATATATATATATATATATATTAGATTAATCATCTCATGAACTATTAAACATTTTTTGCGCAAACTTTAAGTTTTTAATTAAATGTTATACTTGAAACTACTAATGAGTAACTTTCCAGACATATATTACAGTTATTTGACTTAATTATTTATAAATTCTTTCGCTCTCGATTTGTATGAAATTTTATTAGGAGCTCAGTACTAGAATGGCCTAATTCACAATAAAAAAGCTTATTTACAAAATAAGTATACTATACATATATAAATTTTGATTACTTAATAATGTAATGAAATTTTTAGAAGTAAAGGTAGACTTCAGAAGATATTATTTAAATATACGATATAGTTTTTAAATTTACTTCTATTATAATTGGTTCATTACAACATCTTTAATGTCTGTATTTGAATAATTTACTTTTTCCAAAGTATTCCCTAAATCTCAAACTTGGTTTCACGAGATTAACTTTTAAATATGCAAGGAAGTTAGAAATAGTTAACATACGGTAACAATGGTTACAAACAGTATTACAACTCTTGTAAAAGAATTTGATAGATTTTAAAACATTTATCTGATGATAAGTTGTTTACTTTAATAATTAAAAATAATTTATTTCAAGTTAAAATTTTACCGAATGATCGTGTTCGTAAGATTAATTATGAAATACATAGTATATTTCATATTAGAAAAGGTTTTTTTTTTTTAAGTGCTAACCGTAAATATTTAAATTAAGTAATAGATATTCTAATTTCTTGCTATTATTAAACTATTATTATCAAATGTTAGGCCAATAAGCTTGTCTATACCACATGCACATGTTGGAACAGGGAGTCATATTATATACAATTTAAACATAAGATAGTACTAGGACTAATAACATATAGAAACTTCTTAGATTTTCAATAGACCTAATGAAGATTTTGAAAATCGAAAAGGTTTTTATTTTTTAAACAACCTGCACTATATTATTCTTAATTATTACTTATATAGTATTTAATTTAAATTATTAGTTTTATTATATTTATATTAATTAAGATTGAAATAAATTGGCTTCTCAAAATTAATATGTACTTCCTATAAAATTGTATCAAAACTGTGCATATAATAAACCCATATCAAAGACGTTTTGAATATAAAACAGTATTCGGATTGATCCCGAAAGTTCTATGTGATAAAATAAACTATTGAAATATCATAAACCAATATAAGGCCCAAACATTTAAGATTTAATTTATTTAAAAACCTGAATGATTACAATTTTCAAAATATCAACGGTGTTTAATAAGTTACTTACAGTTACACATTTGTTATTTACGATATAAAATACAAAATTTTACGATATTATATTATAATAAAATAAAAAATTAATACTTACATTGTTATTATTGTGTTTTCCCTCGTATTAATTAATTTTTTTTTTTTAATCTTTTAATTATTTTTATTTTAAAAAAATAAATTATATTTAATTAATATATATATTTATTAATATAATATATATATAATATATTTTGTTTATTTTATTTGTTTATTTATTTTCTTGAATTTATTTGAAAAAAAAAAGAAATTAAATTTTCTAATAAATTTTTAAATTAAAAAAAAATTATTAATTTTTATTAAATTAATAAAATAATAAATAATATTTGTATTGTTTTATTTTTTAATTGCATACTAATTTAATTAATTTTACTAAAAAAAAACAAAAGATTCTGTTTTATCTTTATATTTTTGTATTAACAAACTTTTCATTAATCAAATTTTTTTATAATTTATGTTTTAAAAACTTTTTTTTTTTTTAATTAGTATTAATTGTATTTATAGGTTTGTTTTTTTTTTTTTATTTTTTAAATATTTTAATATTTTGTATTTTAATATTCACTTTTTTTTTTAATATATAATCATTTCATCACTATAAAAATTTTAAGGTATAATTAACATAATTTCATAAGATAGAATTTTTTTTTTAAAACTTGTATTTTAATCATTATTTATTTATATATATATTAATTATATAATATATAATATATGTATATATTTGTTGTATGTAAATATATTTTTTTAATGATTATAATTTGTATTAATTGTATAGTTCAAAAATAAATTGTTTATTTTTTTTTGTTTCATTTCAAAACACATTTTTAAAATATAGGTATATATATAAAATTGTATATTATATTTATTATGTTATTTAATAATATTAATTTGATAAGTTTTTTTTTTTTGTATATATATATAATTTATATTTGATTATTAATTATATTTGATAATATATAAATTTTTTAATGTTTTAAAAATATCAAATATAAATGCACTTTTTTTTTTTTTTTAATTAAATTTATTTAATTATATTTAAATATATATTATTTATTTTATTTATTTTTTTTTTTTTTGCTTTGTATATATATACAATTAATTAAAGATGTAATATTATATATATAACTTTTTTATTTTATTTTTTATGTTTGTTGAGTTTTATTTTGTTTTAATTCCCAGGTATAAAATTTTTATTTAAAATATTATGGACTACTTTGTTTTTAAAAGCTTTGGTATATGGTTGAGTGCTATCCTTCCCTTTTTTTTTAGTAATAATAATTAAATTAAATTAAATATGATATTTTAATATTGTAAAATATAAAAAAAAAAAATCATTTTTTAATATAATTTAATTGTTTTTATTTTTCTTTTAATTTTTGTTTTAATTGAAAATTATATTTAAAATATAATATAGTTTTATTATTATTATAATTATAATTATTAATTATTTTTGATAATATATAAATTTTTAATGTTTTAAAAAAATCTTTAGATACCTTTAAAAATCTTTAGTTACCTTCAACAGATCAAAAGTTGTTAATATTGATAGTTTATGGTAATAATTGTATATTGTAGGGAATATTATTTATTTTTAGAAAATAAGTATATAATGTATCTAACGAGATTATAAATTGAATAAGTCAGATTCTGAAGTAATACACCGGCTTTCGAAAATATATACCGGATTCTGAAATAATATACATGATTCCGAAATTGCAAGTCAGGTTAAGTTTCTAAAGGCAAAAATATTTTAGTGTTGTTTATATATTTTTACAAATAACTGCAATTAGTAAATTGGGCACGTTCAAGTTATCTTAATAGATCTTTTGAAATGATAAAGAACATATCGAATCTGAAGATTGAAACCTATTGTTTTTACATAAAAACAATTTTTCGCATTCGTGATTATATTAAATGATAAGATCAATTAATAATTACATTATTCTAAGGTATGACTTTTGTTATACAATTCTTTATTACTATTATTATTATCATTATTATTATTATTATTATTATTATTATTATTATTATTATTATTATTATTATTATTATTATTATTATTATTATTATTATTATTATTATTATTATTATTATTATTATTATTATTATTATTATCATTACTATTATTATTATTGTTATAATTATTATTATTCACAAATATGATAAAAGATGATTATTATTATGATTATAAATTTTAAATATCTTTTTATATATAATTAAATTATATACATGTATTATATACTATTTTGATATCAGTTAAATTCTATTAATTTTAAGTCATTATAATAAACAGGACATTGGAAAAAAAAAAACTTTTTTTTTAAAACCTCTCTATAATGTATAAATTCTAGTTGGTCGATTATATTAATATATATATATATATATATATATATATATATATATATATATATATATTAATATTATATTATTATTTTATTTTTATTCTTATATATTAATTCCATTTTATTTAACTGTATGTTTATATCTATATTAACTAATTCATACTGTAACTAGTTTGTATCTATACAATTTGTATTACTTTAGTTATTTTATAACTTTATAAGTTTACCTATATAATATATAGATACTTATATATATATATATATATATACATATATATGGTTAGATATAGGTAGAAATCTATCTGTCATAAAAAAAAAGCATAAAAGTTAAAAAGTACAACAAAAAATAAAAAAAAAAAAGTATAAAAAGCTTTTCAGAATAAGAAACGAGAAAAATATGAAAAAAAAAAAAACTGAATTCTCTTTTATTTACACATAATATTAATATATATATATATATATATATATATATATATATTTATATATTAATTTGTATATTTATTTCTATTTACCTATATGTAATATAGATTAATATAGATTTATATATGTTTAATATATCTGTATATATACATATTTATAAATGTGTTTAAATTAATATACATATATATTTTTGTATATAATATTATATCTATCAATATATAAATATATATTATTTACGTCACGAAAAATAAAATAAACTTAATACTTATATACATACTGTTATTGTTATTTAATTTCTTTGATTATAAAAGTTAAAAGTATATTTTCTTTCAAAATTATTTTAATATTTTCTTTCAATCTGCATAGTATTAAATAAAAATTTAAAAAAAAAAAGTATACATTTAATTTAATTAATAAATATTTAAAAAATATATAATATCAAATGTTTATATATTAATTAAATAATTATTTGATAAAAAAATTTATAACAAAATCAAATATTATGGATAATAAAGATTTTCTAAAAAAAAAAAAACAGAAACATGTGTCATTATTACTTTAATTTAATTTTGAAAACGACATACCAATCGAATATTTATTAATACTAAGGTATCAGAATGTATAAATTCAAAAATATTTTATTTGAAATTTAATATTAAATTAGAATTGAATTATATAATAATTAAATAAGTAAAGCACAACATGTAGTATTCTAAATTTCAAAAATATTTATAAAATTGGAAAAATGTCTTACAGAATTTTATATAATATTCTTCACATAATGAAATTAATATATGATTATTAATTAATAAATATAGATAGTATTAATACCTAAGTAATTAATAACATATTTATACCGGAAATCGTTGTTTACCGACGCAAAATTACTATCTGTTCTTACAGAATTAATTCTTTTTAGAATATATATACATTTAATATATGAAAAACTGTTTTGAAAAAATATTTAATAAGTTAATTAATATAATTATAATATATTAAAATAAAATTAATAATTAATTAATATATAAAATGTCTATTTTTTTTTAAATCATGCTACAATAAAATACCTTTGGAATGTTTTATAAGTACAAAGTTTTATAGAAGAATTTATTTATTTTTTTTTTTTTATTTATCAATATCCGTCAAGTAATTTCTCCCTCCCCCCCATTTGAATATATAAATTGGTTTTATCATTAATTGCGAAACTTAATGTAAGTTAAAACTTAAAAGTATATAACTTGCACTTTTTTTTTGATAAGTATAATTTATACTTTATACTAATTAATACTTTTAATTTTATATTTTTTAATTTCATTTCATTATTTAATTAATTAATAAATTATATTAATTTTAAATAACGGTATTAATAATAATAATAATAATAATAAAAACTTTAAATATGATTTAAGAAAAAAACGCGCAAATTTTTTTTAAAAATATTTTAAATTTATAATACAGATGATATAGAAAAATAAAAACAATTATTTTAATTATTATTCATTTTTAAATTAATAATTTAAATATTAATTAAATTTTTTTTTTATTTTTTCAAACTTTGTTTTTTTTTTTTTTTTTTTTTTTATTTACAAAATGTCAAATTTTTGTTTTTAATTTTTTATTTATATAAAATATTTTCGTATTAAATTGTTATAAATACCAATTTTTTTTACAAATAAAAAATAATTCTAATTTTGTATTAATTTTTTTTTTTTTTTTTAAATAATTATTTTTAAAATTTTATTATTTATAACTTTTTAAATTTAAGTATACTTTATATTGTATTGTTGCTTTGTTTTTTTTTTTTATTTAATATTTTTTTTTAAGTTAATTTTAAATTAAATAAAAAAAAAAAAAAGAAATAAATTTTAGTTTTTTTTTTCTTATAATATTCTTGTTAAAAATAAACCGGACTATTTTCGCGTTTTTATCTCTGCTCACGTTCAGATACTTAAGACATCTGAGTATTAAAAAAAAAAATGTTCTTATATGAAAAATATATATATATATTTTTTTTTTATTTGTATAATAAAGTGTTGTGTAAAATAACAAAAAAAAAAAAAAAATTATTCCTACATATGTTCTAGGTTTAGAACAGTATAGCAAAAAAATAATAAAAAAAAAAAAACAAAAAAACTGTGTGTAAAGTAGCGCCGCACCATATACACAACAAAATTATAAAAGCAGAATTGGAGAAAAACTTTTTTTTTTTCTTTTTTTTTTTATTAAATATTTATTTCGTTGGTTTCAGTTTTTGTTGTTGTACTGTTATTAAATACTGATACAAAATGTATAATAATATGTTTATATACTTTTTGTATTTACCTTTTCTTATGAATTATATAGGTATATATAATAGATTAGGTATATAATTATTTCGTAGAGATTCGTGTGTGTGTATATAGAAGAACGAACAAAAACGAATTGTTTTTTTTGAGAGAATTTTATTTGGAGTGAACAGTACGAGTATTTAAGCAAATAAAGTAAGAAAGAAAGAAAGAAAGGAAAACTTTTAAAAAGAAAGAGAAAATGCGAGAGAATAACGAACAAATACCGATAGTGTACTGTCAAAATGTGTTGTAAAAATATTCCATATAAAATTTTATACTTCATTATCTACCTTAATGTATGCAATATTTTATTTATTCAAGTGTTCATTTACAGATGTATTTGTGAGATTTTCTAATATAAAGTTTTATTTTACAGTACATACTAGATATATTTATACATATAAATTTATATTATATAGAGACCCTAAACCTCCTCAAGTGTCACTCCATAAACTACTTTGTTATTTTCTTTTTTTTTAAAGTAGAAAAGTTTATTTTTCATTTGATTGCGAATTTTTGTGTGAGTGTATGTGTGTTTGAGTATTTGTATATGTGAGAAAATATTTTAAACTTGCATTTTCAATTGTTGAAAATATTGGAATGTATAATATGTAAATATAATTTTCATTAACTTAAGATACTTTTTTTATATGATTGTATTTTTAAATCCGTTTCATTTAAACACATATCCATGCATATATGCATATATGTATATAGAAATGCTTTTGTGTTATAATGAAAGGAAAAGTTCTTTTTGGCAAAAAAAAACACATAACAAAAGTCACAATGTGTGACACAACACGACAATACGCGATTAAGTGAAATGAAAATGAATTGAGTGAAATAGAGAGAGAGAGAGAGAGAGAGCGAACTTAAAATAGAATAAAAGAGAGAATTACGTATATGAATTGCTATGGGTATTGGTCATTATTGGGATTTTCTGATTTGTAAAGTATTATGATATCGTATTCGTATGATGATGGAAGTCAATAGAGAGAGAGAGTACTTTTGATAGAGAACGAGCACTTAAAAAAAAAATCCATAGAAAAAGAGAAGAGATAAAAATATAGAATAGATAGAGATTTTGGAGCTAAATAAAATTCAATTTGCTTTACAAAAAAACAAACAAATATTAACACACGCATTCAAGTCCAGTTTAACTTACACCACATGCATTATAAAACTTTTGTTTATACTTTTTGGTCAACATACAACATACAAATGTCAATATAGAGAGTAAAACAGTAGAAAATACAGTTATATCTTTCAAAAGAGATGACATTTAATTATCTAATTAAATTTCTTTTTTTTTTTATTTTTTTTAATATTTGTGAGATTGCAAAATTCAGTAAATGAGTGAGAGAGAAATATTAAAACGCTGTTACTAACTATTAAAACCAAATTAATTACTATTACTAACTTAGTATGAGTCGATTTTAAATATATATAAGTATGTATTTAAATATGTATAAAAATATTATTTTTTTTTTTTTTTAAATTGTATACAAAATCTTTCAGTTTTTTTTTTTTGATTGATTAAATAATTGGTTTTCTTTTTTTTTAAGTGAATCCATGCTTTTCTATTCTAACATTTTTATATACCGTTACTGTAGTAATACCGTAATTTAATTTAAATTTTATTCTTCTGTATATAGTTTTAATTTTCTCATCACTTTTTTTTTATCTAATTAATTTTTTTTTGTAATTTTGTGTAGAGTTTTTGTAAATTATTCTTTTAATTTACTTATCTTTTAGAAAGGGACGACTATATTGTTCCTATATATACGATCAAAAAATTTTATATTAAATTGTATATTGAATATAGGTGTTATAAATTTAAATGTATTTAATATATTGAATTGTGTTTTTTTTATATGAATTTTTTTCAGAAATTTCTAGATTGATTATTATTTTTTTTTTTAAATTTTTTTACATATTTTTAAATTTAATCATCGTTTGATTTTATTCGAATACTGGACGTTTAAAAATGAGTATTAGAGAATTTAATAGTTTTTTTTAATTTAATTTTTTTTTTTTATTTTATCTAAGGGAGTTATTGAGTGAAGTTCAATCAAATTTTTTTGAGTGAGAAATTAAAGTGCAAAAAACGGTAAAAAAAATACCTACAGTATTTTAATATGAAACTATTAAAATGTTGACTTCAAACTTGGATTAGAAATTTGAGTTTAAATTTTGAAGATTTGAGTACAAAAACCGAAGATTGAGTGAATGTGTATAAAATATGTAGAATAAAATTGTACTAAGTGAATATTAAAAATGATTTTAGGTACATTATATATATTAATTATTTATAAAAAATAACAACTTTACAGATGTACCCAGAGATGCAAAAATAATTTGTCTAGAATACATGGTGTTAAACATTCGATTAAATAAAATAATTTTTTAAGCTTAAAATTCTTTGGTTTTATTGTAAACATTAATTTAATTTATATATATATATATAGGTATATAAAATATATAATTATTAATATATAATATAAAACTAATACAATTAAAAAAATAAAAAGCTCTTCTATATAGAATATATAATACTGTTGTTTCCATTGCGTTTTATTTTCATAAACAATAAATTTCATTTTTGTAAATTTTTCCCATTTCTTATACAATTCTAGATATAGTATATGTGCGTGCATGTGTGTATAAGTGAGTATTTCAAAATAAAATATACAAAATAATAAGTAGGTACTTATTATATAAACATATAATCTATATAATATTATGAAACAAATATATATATATATAAGATTATAATTGTATGAATTTCTGTATTCAACGACCACATGATATTGTTGTAGGTGCTTTTGAAAACGAAATTTGAGTACTTTCAATTTTTATTTTTTTGTTTTTTTTTGTTTTTCTATAGTTGGTTACCTAAATACCAACCCACAACACAATATACAATACAATTCATAATTTCATTCTTCTATTTAAATTTATATATATAGGTATATCTATCAATTATGTACCTAATTATATATAATATTTGTTTTTAAATTTTTTTTTAATGTGATATACGAGTTTTACTATATATTATATATACATTATACATGTATATTATATATGTATAAACTTATATATATATAATATATATTTATAAAAATTATTTCGTATTTGTAGAGGAAATTTGATAAAAGTACATAGACATTCATTTTATATATTTCTATTGATAATACCTATCATACATTTTTTTTAAATTCAAAAATTTCCAATTTCACTCATATAAATTTGAACACGTTTTATAATTAATTTCATAGAATAAAATTTGGTAGCTTTTTTTGTTTTTTTTTTTTCAAAAACATACACACATGCTTTTTCTATTGTTTTCCAAAAAAAAAAAATGCTTTAATTAAGATTTTTCTATAGGTTAACTATGAATTTTTCAAAATAACAATTTATTAAATACCATGAGTGAAAAAGTTGGAAAAATCTTGTATTTTGAAAAAAATTAGTACATAATTAAAATTTCCAAAAATTATAAATTAAATTTCAAATAAAATTTTTTGAAAACTTTAAGTACATACAAACTATACAAATACAACAAACACGTGCTCTCAAATTTTCTGAAGTTTCGAAAAAAAAAATCATAATTTTCATTTAACTTTTTTCTTCTCATATATTTACAATTGAAAATTTGAGTGATTTTTGAGTGATGATGTAGAGCTTGATTTTTCAATAATATACTCAAATTTACACTCATTTAATATTTTCTTTTTATATGTATTGTTATGCAAATAAAAATTTTTAGTACAAAAACTTAAAGGATATTTTTTTTTTATTTTCAAATTTTAGTACTAAGGATACAAATTTTTTCAAAACATATGATGAGTAAAAATATAATTGAGTTATTTTATTTTAATAATGACCATATGTTTTAAAACAAAAGAAATATACCTGAAAATTTTGTTTTGAGTGTTTTTACTTTTGTTGTTGTTGTTGTGTTGTTTTTATTGTTAGAAAATGATCCTTAATTAAATAATTTGTGTTAGTATTAAAATATAAGTGAAATTATATAG
This sequence comes from Dolichopus griseipennis, assembly GCA_963082915.1. NCBI lineage: Eukaryota > Metazoa > Arthropoda > Insecta > Diptera > Dolichopodidae > Dolichopus > Dolichopus griseipennis. Next base: position 111,229,354 of record OY720442.1, read on the forward strand.
ATATTTGTAAAGGTATATATTATATACATATAATATCATGAAGTAAATAGGTTTAAGAGATAAGATTTTAAGAACTCATTATATAAATATGTATATACTATATATACACATTCGTACGTATTTATATTTTTGAATATTTTTTTTTTCAACCCACGTATTATTGAATAAGTATAAAGAGTCTGGGATTGTTCAATGTGCTTTGGTATCTGAACAAAGCTGAATGCATTTTCAAAATTTATGTATGTATGTGTTTTTGTGTATTTTTTTATAATGTGAATGAAATTTTCTTTTAGTTTTCCCATAGAGAAAAACTAATGTTTGGTTTGGGATATATTATTAAAATAGTTTGGAAATTTTTTTTTAAAAACTTCTTTTTTAAATTTATCAAAAATAAATTTAAATAAATTCATATTTTAAATATTAGTATAAAATAAAAAATCAATTTATTTATTGATAAACTTTAATCTATGTGGTATAAAATACTAATTTTGGAAGACAGGTTAATGAAATATTATGAATTTAATGTAGAAAGTTTTAGAATAAGTCAAGAATATTCTTAAAGTATTGTTAGGGATAGGATATGAAGAGAGTTTTTAAGTTTTAAAGATAATTTCATAATTTTTCTGTATTAATATTGTTTGTCAAATATCTGTCATGTCATTGTCATATTTGAAATAAAGCCAAAAAACGAATTTTTACCTTTTGGTTTTATTTCAATATGAAAAATTTTAATGTGCAAACAATTGAATTGTTATTTATCAAAAATTTTGTAATATATAGGTTTACATTAGGTTATATAGAATATTTATATGTGTATTATGTTTATTTGAATTTTTGAATTAGAATGGACTTCACAGTTGGATTCAAAATCAGGATTGCGACTTTTCTAGAATATTTGTATATATGTAAATTTAAGATTCTGAATTAGGAAGATTTATTTTCTGTATGACATAGGTATTCGAATTAACACACAATACTTTATATTCGATAATAAAAGTTTTGGATGTGAAATCTGGCTTCAAAAGTTTAGTTAGCGGTAGTTCCGATATTAAATTAAATATTTTCTAACTGATTTTAATTTTAATTAATTTTATAAAAAAAAATAGAAACTTATTTAAACCTATTTTTGAATGAAATAGGTATGCTGAATTCTTATACCATTCTTTTGATTTTAGTGTTGGATGCGCGATCTAGTTCCAATAATTTGTTTAGAGGAACTTTTGGAACGGTAGCCCGCCCTATTTTAAATAAATTATTGTTAAAATATATACATAAAAAAATATTTAAAATGGTATATTAGAGTGGGTTACAAAATCAGCGGTATACGCCTATTACAGAATATTTATATTGGTTTGTATGCGTTTAAACCAAGTATTGCTTTTAAAGCTACTTGTTAACAAATATTTTTGACTTTATTTCATTTTAATTTTGGCATTATTAAGTTTTTGAAAAATGAAATAAAGTCAAAATTTAACTTTTCAGATGTTGAATTGAAATAAATCCATAAAAGTGCTTTTTGACTTTATTTCAGAGAACCAATATTATATTTATATAAAATAATTGATAATACAATATTGTAAAACATCGTTTAGCTCTACAACTCTGAATGGACTTTGGCCTACTTCACAACATTCCTCCACGCTTCTCTGTCTTGAGCAACAGCTTTTTAAATTTTCTCACTCCTAACACCTTTGCATCGTTTTCGGCGTTGTTTGTCCAATTTATTCTTGGGCGACCTCTTGTTCTTGCAGTATAAGGAGTACTTGTTAAGCATTTATACTATGATCTTTTTCCTTCATTCATGCAACAAGACCTGCCCATCTTAATTTTTGAAATTTTACAAAACGAACTATATTCTATTGCTTTATCATTTCGTTTAATTTATCATTACTTCTTCTTTCGTATTCATTTTCATTTATTTTTAGTGCGTCAAATATTCTTCTTAATATTTTTCTTTCAAAAATGCATAGCTGGTTTTCATCTATTGTTGTTAAGGTCCATACCTCACATCCATAAGTTAAACCCGTGGGTTACCGAAACCATTCCAGTTTTGGAAACTATTATTAGATTACACCAGTCCCGTAACTATAATTATTCAATTATTTTATAAACTATTATTATATTTGATAGTAAGGGGGGAATGAAAATTCGGACATATCGAAACTTAAAAACCAAATATTTTAAATCTTTTAATAAATTATTTTGTGACTTCGATTAACAAAAAAAAATTTTTCTATTTATAAATAATAATCTTTAAAATTTAAATAACTAATCAATATCATAATATATACCTAATGAAACGAAAATTTTCAACACGTGTTTAAAAAAAAAAAACAAACAAATAACTTTTCATCAAATTATAATTAACAAAAAATATATATATGTATTTTTTTTTTGGTTTTTTTGGTTTTTCTCTACTTATATACAAATATTTGTATATAATACAAAATTTATAATAATAATAATATTTAATTATATTATAAAGTATAATAAAAGTAAAATGAATAAATTTAAAATATAATATATTGTTTAAAATTTTATTTACCACATTACGAAGGTATATATATACATAAATATATATATGTATATAAATGTCATAGTAATTGATGTATGCATTATTATTGAAAAAATACCCATAGTGTCAAATAAATGTAAAATTATAATAAAGTGACCAAATTAACTAATAATAAAACAGGACTTTGAGTCGAGTTGGTACACTGGTGTTCAAAAAAAATTTTACAGACACACTAAAAGCTTTAAAAGTTAAAATTGGAATTTGAAAGTTAACTGAAAAATGTATAAGATTTTTATAGCATAAAACAATTCTTGCGTCACCTTAAGCGCACTAAAGATAGTAATATATGCCATCGACGCTCTGTTTTTGTAATAACAATTAAAAGGAGAAAAATTAGAAAGAGAGGTGTGGCAATTTTGAAATACCTCATGAACATAATTTAAATATTACAACATCCGGTTAATTACTTTTTCCAAAATTTTAAATTTGGAAGTCAACTAAAAAAAGTAAAAGGTGTTTGAATGAATTATGTCTGAAGCTTATATGTTAAAAATGTAACTGTTATTTGAATATATAAACCTCTTGTACAAGATAGACTAAATTTGGTGCAGATGTTGGCCATAAAATTTATTACTTTGGGCAAAATTTCAGATAAACTTATGAAATATAGGCAAATTTAATATATCTATTGAACTATGTTCATGTTTTAATAAATTAAAAAGCTACTTTATTCTGTTATCGTTAAGTTTCAGTGGTTCTTGTTGCGCTTTGTATTTCGCAAGTTGAATTTAAATTACTGTATCCTATTTAAAGTTATAATTTTAGACATCATTTAGATATCATCATAAGTTTTGCAAAATCTTCATAAGTTCAAGAAAATTCAGATTTACAGAATCACAAACCAATGCAGAGGAGCTATTTTGAATATTTTAATTTTTTATTTTTTTTTAAATTCAATTACAGGTTAGTCCTATTGGTTGATACTGGTTGTTGCTGCTAGTACTGTTAAATATTGGTAGCTCTGGTTAAGTATCGGTAAGTTCTGGGTAATGTACTGGATGGTGCTGATATGTACTGGTAATATTGGTTAGTAACAGCTTTGGTAAATAGAAAGTTAATTCCACATTACTTGGTACTTACCAAAGTAATGTGGAATTCGCCAACTCTGTTAATTTAATTAAAACATTACTTAAGATGTTTTTTTTTTTTTATATAAACAACAAGTTCCTCATTTTAAAATAAAATCACCTGGTCACTCTAATATCTACTAATATATTATTTTCTTTAATTTTTATATTATATGAATGAGGAATATGAGGAAGTGGGTGATTATTATTTCAATTGTATATTTTTTTATGGTTTATTAAATTTTTGTTTTCTATTTATCACCTTTTTTTTCTATTATTGTTTGTCTCTTTCGCTCTTTTTAGCACATTTTCAAAAAATTTTGTAAAAATGAGCCTATATAGCTTCACACTGTCCGTCCGTCCGTCCCTTTTTACCTACGATTGACAAAAAAATATCAGAAATGGGTAGGTATTGCAATAAAAATAATTTAATGTTAAAACTTTTTTTTGTAGCCCCCCCCCCCCGTTACGGAGCTACAGCCCCACAAAGTCGAAAAAAGCCCCATATTTAAACAGTTATAATTAGAGTTCTATAAGGTATATTTCCAACCTGAAAACGGTAACAGACAGCTGTTCTTATAAGCTTTACAAATTTTTAAAAACCAATTGTATAGGGTTACCATACGGTACTAAAATTTACCGTTATCCAAAACTAAGTTTTGCAAAATTTTTGGTCTCTCATAACTTCTGAACGGCTAAATCTAGAAACTTGAAATTTTCGGAGAAGTTAGATCCTTAGAAATAAGTAAGAGTCAATTAACAAAATTTTTTTGTCGCGCCCCCTCTTTAGGAGCTGTAAGGGGTCGAAAATTGAAATTTTGCTAAAAATTTAGCTTTTAAACACCTATAACTTGAATACCTGTCAAAATTTTTTTTTATTTGTATAAAAAATTGAAAGCTCCAAAACGAAAGTTTCAATTAGTGTCAAAGGTTTTTCTTAATTTTGACTTTGTCCGTCCGTCCGTATGTTTACAAAAACTTTTACACCGTTTGAAATAGAGTAAAGAAATTTTAACCACGGGTAGATATTACAAAAAAATTAATTTCGTAGAAGAATTTTTTTCTGTAGCCCCACCCGTTACGGAGCTACAGCCCCCCAAAGTTGGGAAAAGCCCTATTTTTAAATAGTTATAACAAGAGTTTTGTTAAGTGCATTTTCAATCTGAAACGGCAAAAGATAGCTGGTTTTATAGGCTTCACAAAAATATAAGGGTAAAATGTATAGGGTTACCATATGGTACTAAAATTTACCATTAAGCTAAACTCAACTTTTGCAAAATTTTTGGCCCCATATATCTTCTAAACGGTTTAACCTAGGGTCTTGATATTTTGGGAGAAGTTAGGTCCTCAAAAATTAGTAGGAGTCGGTTAACAAAATTTTTGTGTCACGCCCCCTGTTTAGGCGCTATAAGGGCTCGAAAATTGAAATTTTGCTATTTTCAACCACCTGTAACTTTAACACCTGTTCAAATTTTTTTTATAAATATGCAAAATTTACAGCTGCAGCTTTATATTTCAACATACGTTACTAGGTCTTCAAAATTAAAACTTTTATGTTCTTATAAAACAGTAACTTATTCACCAGTGTAAGTTTTTCCAAAATTAAACGTTAACATTGAAGCGCCAACATTATATTTTGAGTGCATTGGGGTTGTATTCTAAGTATTTCACTATTAGTCATATAATTAATAAAATAATAAAATAACTAAATTATAATATTATCATAATATATATTTTTATAAAAATAAATGATAAAATACTCAGTAAGAAACCGTATATAATTTTGAAAATGTGCTTTTTAAAAACCCTTGGTTTTTTTCCCTCACTTGTTTTATTTACATTTTGTATTACTCTTCCGTGCATACAAAACTTTAACTAAATATATTGGTATATTATGTAGTTTGAAGCACGTTTTAAAAAATTTTTAAAAAATTTGTCTATTATTTTTATTCTGACTCTCTGTTTCTTTTTATGTTCATAAAAATTTTAAAGAGTTTTATAGAAAAGCTTTTTTCTATAGTCGAACCCTTTACACAGCTACAGCCATACTCAAAGTTTTAAAAAGCCTTCAATCTAAATTTTTGTAACAATTTAGTGTAATTAAGGTATTGTAATAAGATATACCTTATCAATCTAGTAACGCCTATAATATAGGGTTACTTATAAAGGTATTTTAATTTATGCATAACTCAATTGTCGTAAAATTTTTGACAACCTTCCTAACTTTTGATTAAAGTTAGAAACTTAATTTGACAGGAGTTGTATTCTTCGAAAAAAGTGTGTGTTCTTTAGGAAAGTATGTTTGTTCCGCCAGTCGGTGAGCATTTTAAGGGGTTAAAAAGTTGAATTAGCTATTATTAAAACATGCAATATCTATCAACCTTTTTTTAATTAAATAATATACAACCTTTAAAGCTCAAACGTTATATTTTAATATTTGTGAACAGTTTTTCTTAGTTATAAGGGATTTTTTTAAAATTCAAGTGTCACTTGATTTTTTGACAATTATTTCTTACACAATAAATTTTCAAAAAAAAATTTCAAGACATTATTAAAGTGGAGGTGGTAGGATATTAGCGTTTTATAAAGTAAATAATGTCAATTGACACTTGAAAAAAACGTATAACGTCAATTGACATTGTATTTTTTCAATATTGACATTATGCGTCTTTTTCAAAAATCCGAAGATATATGTATTTGTAATATTATTAATGATTTTTTTTTCATTTTTTATTTTTATACCGGATCACGGGTTGGTTCCAAATCATTGTAGCCCTTCTTTCTAGAATAATCAAAGTTATAATATGATCAGCTGTGCACAGTTTGGTTTGTGATTCAATCGCGCATAATGTCAAATTGATTACGCAATACCTTTATGAAACAATGTTTAATTTTGGAAATGTGCTTTTTAAAATACTTTGGTTTTTTCATTACTTGTTTAATTAAGTATTTATTTTTAATATATTTATTTATCATTTACCAAATAATTATATTATTTATTTATTTATTTTTTGATTTAAAAATAATTGGGATTTATTTTAATTTAATGTGATAATATTAGATAGTTTTTTTTTTTTTAAATATAATATTAGTAAATAAATATTAACCAAAAATGAATCAACAGTTAACAAAATTATTGATTATTTATTATTATTATTATTTATAGATAATTTTATTATATAGTTGTTATTATTATTTGGGTTAATGTTTATATCTACATTTAGTTTATTTTCAAAGAAATATAAGTATAGTAAATAGTAAGTACCAATGTACCTATAATAGAAAATGAACATTTAGAATTGATAATTTTAAGGAAAAATATTATTATAAAATTATATTTTGAACAGTAAAAAACCTACTTCCTTCTCTGAAGTTAAAGTCTAATGAAGTTAAAGACTTGAGTAAAATTCTCATATATTTGCATGAGCATCCAGCACCTCTCCCTCTATATTTCTGGATAAGGTACAAAAAATAGCTGATGATAATAACTGCTGAAATGTAAGATCTGCTTTTCTGGTCTATAAATATGTGCTACGTAATACTTTAGAGGAAGTAATTTACTGTTAGTATCTCAAAACTCATTCCCATACTTTTGAGCTTTTCGAATTGGAACTCTAAAATATATAGGAAGTCTTTTATGAGTTGCACAGCGATTTTGAGGAAGCCATTACTACCATATGTGTTTCCCAATACTTATGATTTAGAAAAATTCAAGAAAGAAGTCAACTTATATCTTGGTTTTCCATTCCACCCTTGATGGAAAAATGAAAGTCTCAACGTTACTCTTCAGCCTTTGTACTATACGCAAGAAAGGTGGGCTGCTTATCCCATTATGTTGCTTATCCCGTATATCTATAAAGGTAAGTTTTTCAGTGGACATATGCCGGAGGTTTAGTATTCCAAGTGCTTTTCGAAGATTTTTTCCTCTCTTATTGACAGTTAAAGCACACAAACCTCTATAAGTTTCCATAATAGTATAGATATGGACATTTCTATAAAATCGCAGTATAAAATAATAATGTAAACAAATTAAGACAACATGAATATTTGAAGAAGGTAAAAAATATTCCAAGAATTTAAAATACAAAATAAAAAAACAAAAATTAAATATAAAGGAAAAACTCCTGTAATTTATTCAAAAAAAAAAATCGAAATCAACTATAAAATTTTCAATTGGAATATTTTGTTTATTAAATCGTCTTTAAAAATTTACAGTATCAACTCGTCCTTAAGAACTTACAGTACTATACCAATATTAAAAGGAAGAATTTT